>WCAA01000007.1:0-407619 GCA_010623925.1 Antarctomyces pellizariae
TGAAGCCGGGTTGAACAGACGAGGTCTTCATACAAAGCTTGTTTGCAGTCTCCTGATGAGTTTGGGAAGGAGATTGAGTGAAGCCGGGTTGAACAGACGAGGTCTTCATACAAAGCTTGTTTGCAGTCTCCTGGTGATACTTTCCTTGCATCCGAGTACGGTTCATGGTGCTAAAGTATACCCCCCAAATGCCAGTTTTTATTAAGAGTCCACTTAGGTGACATTGATTTGACTGGGACGTGAGAATGCCTCACAAGTTCAGCGAAGAGTAATCTTAGCTCTGAAGTCATACAAGAACGCCTTGTAAGCCTGGTGTGTATCGGCTGAGTGATTCTCACTAGCGCACCTCCCTCTCGCTCAGCAGGTCATTTTTGCTGGGTTATTTTATTCTCCTGATTATTGTAGTCATGTTCATGCTTGATTGTGCTGGGTCGAGGACAGGTTCTTATATTGCAGCTCTGTCTTCATAGGAGAAATCTCTATTTCATTAGCCTTTGAGAAGCTCTCCAGACAATGTAAACATGGTCGAAAACTGTCATTCTGGGTGGAAGCTTATACTAATGGGTTGGTTGTCCAGGTTAAGCATAGCAGTAGGGCAAAGAAAACGGAAATTCTGGGTCGGCTTCTCAGTGGACCCCTGACCTAACTCTGGGAACCTTTTTATGTGCTCTAAAAAGGGGGCGAAATATACTACAGTACTGAGGCATCTTTACTTGGACTCAAGAAGCTTTGATCCTGGAGCTATCCATAAATTCCACGCCCAAATCTCTCATAATCCAAGACGGTTCTTCACGTTGACTTCAAGTAGAAAAAAGTGAATCCTTCACACTCTCATTGCTAATCTACGTGCTATTTCTCTCATTCTCAACTCATTGTCTGGCAAAAGACCAACCCTGGTATCTTGTAACCAGCTGTAAGGGTCGAGACTCAGCTCATTATCTAGAGAAAGGGGGTCATGATAACATTCTCAGTGTCCTGATCGTGTTTCCTTCAGCTAGAATAACCACTCGGTTTTTAAATGCTTGAGCTCGTTGTTCTTCATCCTCGGTCCTGCGGTCCCTTTTGCTAGTTTGCCTATTCTTACTCGCATCCCAATGCCATAGAACCCCACGAGTTGCAAAGTGCCAACTCATCATCGCTTAGTCAAAACAGTAACCCGAGACACTCCCATGCAAGACGCAGGCAGCGTTCCTCGACGAGCTGACGGTCATGCAATGTGATAAACGTTATGATTGGGGGGTTCTGGAAAGGTGGTGTGCATCGTCAGAACTATCTAGGTCCAAAGCTCCTCGAGAGTTCGGGAGATGTGCCTGTGCTGCGACGCTGTCCCGGCTCATCTTCATAATGTAAGGTTAAAGATCCCAAGCCAGTTATTCTCACACGTGCTCGATCATTGTCGTGAGATGGGATTTACTGGCTGAGATGGAAGAACGCCTGGCGAGGGGAGGGCGAATGAGCACTTCGCGGCATCCTTACAGACAACAACCAGGACTCAAGTAGGCAATTTCCAGACTTCTTTGTTGTGATTTTGATCAATCGGGCGAGTTTAGTTCCATCCTAGTCACAGTGACGACAATGAAAGTGGAGTTGAGGAATCCACGTTGTCAAGACGGGGCGGCTGGGGCGGGAGCGCGGGAGCGAGCGGGCAGTGGGGTTCTTCTTTGCCCTATTTTGGTCAGGGAGCTGCGCGACGAGATCGTCTTAATCGGCAACGCAGCCCCTACAGAACTCTATCACCATCTTCTACTACCTCGACAAATGAACACACCTTTCCCAGTAAGTGGCCATATCTTCTGTTGAATCTCAGGTTCTCCTTTACTTCATTCTCTGTATGAGTCGACCGCAAGTGCGGGTGTTTTCGCATGCGCTATTTCTTGGCCAGTCGTTTACGTTTAGCCTCGTGCAGGC
Source organism: Antarctomyces pellizariae (assembly GCA_010623925.1). NCBI lineage: Eukaryota > Fungi > Ascomycota > Leotiomycetes > Thelebolales > Thelebolaceae > Antarctomyces > Antarctomyces pellizariae. Next base: position 1,909 of record WCAA01000007.1, read on the forward strand.
TGATGGACCCGCAGCAGCCCCCGGGAAACTTGGTTGGAGGACGAAATATGTTGTTTTAAGACCTCCGTCGCGAGAGCCAGTGAAATATTACCGCCGAGCGCGTTTGTGTCTTGTCACACTGGTCGCATTTATCTGGGCCCACTGGCGCTTCTCTGAATGGACGCTCCCGATGCCTCTTATGCTGCTGGTCGCATTACCGGCGCAGTTATATCGAGAAAACAAGGCGATGCATCCAATAAAGCAGGAGGATGGCTGTCAGTCGCACGCTATCGCTGATATTAGATACAGTGTGTACGAGTAAGCGACGTGGGTTGTCAACATGAATCCGGCTTGGAGTGACAGCGCACTACATTATTATAGCCTGCATGAGCTCATCACGTCGTCTCACCGACTTCTCAGTCTGCCACATGAGCACAAGCGAGGCTGCCTGGTTCTCGCGCACATAAGTTGCGGACCCCCCCCCCATCTTCTCTACGATTGTCCTTTCTCTCCCATAAAAAATCAATCGCACCCAGGATTTCACCACAGAATACCCAGTCTCCGTACCAACTCGATACAAAAGAAAGGCATCATATCTCGCCATTACCATCACAAACTATCATCACCCCAGGCTTCTGATCCCAATCCATACAAGGAATTTACCCAGGACGACACAGTGCTCAAGCTTCTAATCTTCCACCTGGTGTTGCTGTCTCTTTTTTTGTCTGCTCCATCTATCCAAGGATTGAAGAACACGAACCAAAGGATCATCACCATATCTCCAGGGACTCAATGACAGCCATCTGTTCAGACTTCTCCGCCCTCGACATGATGTCCAGGCATAGACAACAAGAAAATAACGCCACGCTACCATCCAGGTATATTACTATTCCACCGTTTTTGCGTTGCTTTTTTGCTTTTTATGCGCTCCATGGACCTCCAGAAAACTTCCGGGACCTTCTGCCTACTCCGTTTCATTGTGCCCAAACCAGGCCTCTGGCAAACCGATATCCACAGCCGTGGCTCTGTCATGGACAAGCATCATTACTGCTGCTTGCATCTTCTCTCCGAGTCGTTGCAATTTCTGGATATGGTAAGTATCGACCAAGTTGAGATCGAACCCATCGAAGCTTGCTCCATATTGACATCGATCCTGTGGCTCTTTCGAGATTCCTACCAGAGGAGTTCCGCATTGCGACCCATTATTTAGGAGAGGCGCGGCCGTACCAGCTGTAGACTCTTGCCATGTTCGATCCCCACCATTATCCAAAGGACCCGTGACCATGAGCTCCACTCCACTGGCACTTTCCATCTGGATCATTCGAACCTATGACAATCTGAGATGCCATCTGTCTCTTACATTGATTGTTTTGCTTTTACTCTGCAACTTAAGCCGTGGGACCACAGAAACCACAAACTTGATGTTGTAGAAGTATATCCAGGAGTTATCTGTCGCTGACAAAGCCCCTGCGCTGCTTGGCCGCCTTGTTACCAGAATGGACGAGATATGGTTACCTGACATTTATCTATGTCTTGCATCGCCGACCATGTCATTAGGTAGAGTATATCATGGACGACTGCCGCGAAGAGACGGGTTTCGCAGCCACCATTCGCTCTCCGTCATCTCTACTTCTGAAGGACTCCTGATCGTATTGCCAAATGGAAAGGACACCTTCACCATAGTAGACGAGGGCCCCTACACCTCTCCTGACGCTACACGAAGATGTCAGTCACCGTAATCATCGCCTGTTTGATATTCACGTCGCCTTGCGTTTTGGACAGGACCTCGTTATTTTTCTTTACAATACTACTGCTGTGTTTCGAACCCATTGTGGTGAACAGTACACTGACCAAGATCCGCTCACAGTTCCCTATATGGAGAGTTCATGCCAGTTGATCCAAGCCAAAGAGGACTTCCTTTTATTACTACAGACTACCCATACTGGGAACAATTATGCTGGCCCAACCAGACAGAAACCGGTGCACAGAACTTCCATGCTCCAAGTTTTCCACAGGGACTTCCAAATGGCCATCACCGTTCTGCCAAGAATAGCTCTGCTTCCCGAGCACTGAGAAGTTCTTCTACCCAAATCGAGGAAATGGAAAACGCGGTGCATGCCAACACCCGCTCAGCCCAGTGGGGATCTCAGCAGAACCCGCCCGCTATGAGCGAAGCAGTTGCGAGTCCCCTTTATTCTGAAGTCTCTCTCGAGACTCTGCCGTCGAACTATACTGTTCCGTCAGAACTGAGTTTATCTCACTGCTCTCCGAGCATTGACGACCCTTTTTTCTTTGGTGAGTCGAATTATGCCAACGGATTATTCCAGGAGAATCAGCCGATGTATGCCGCGGACTCCATGGTTTCAAACTCTGTCTTTTCAGTTCCAATGTCCAAAGGAAACAGCGCCATTGACTATCACGCACATATGAGCAACTATTCACCGAAGTAGGCAAACTCCCAAATTCTAACTCCGAGACAATGCCCTAACAAATTTTTGCAGTAGTGTTATGTCCATGGATATGCCTCTGTTTGGAGATGAGGACTCTATATTCCAGACGGAGAACTGTGGGAGCTCCGTGACTTCAAAGGGTAGTCGCCGCCGCAATCAACCAGATCAGAACAATGCTGCTCGTTCGCACCGTTTATATACCAATGCCCAAGTCGAGAAAGATGGATTATATCATTGCCCATGGGAGAAGGCCACGAACAATCAATGCCAGCACAAGCCTGAGAAGCTCAAGTGCAACTATGAGTACGACTCCCTGACTCCCTTTTGAAGCATCTCAAGCTCACACATTCTTCCAGCAAGAACATCGACTCTCATCTCAAGCCATACCGGTGCACGCTCCAGAGCACCACCTGCCTAGACGCCAAGTTCTCATCCACCGCCTGTAAGCTCCGACACGAGCGCGAGGCCCACGCAATGCATACCCACGGTTATAAGCCCTTCAACTGCGAGGTAGAGTCCTGCGAGCGTGCTGTACCAGGAAATGGCTTCCCACGCCACTGGAACCTAGGAGACCACATGAAGCGCGTCCACCAGATTGAGCCCAAACCACAGGATCCAGAGGCCCCGAAGAAGGGATCCCGCAAGCGCAAGACCTCCGCTGCTACGGACAAGAGGGTGAGCAAGAAGAGCAATGCCAAAAGCCCAAAGGATGCCCAGAGCCCGTCGGTTATTTATTCGCTGCAGGAGGCTGAGCTACAGGAGAAAAGGCTTTTGCAGGCTCTCTTGGATTCTAATGATGCCGCGGCCATTCACATGGCTTTGCAAGCCACCAAATTCACTACCAGGACTTGAGAATTTTCATGTTTGAAGTTCTTCTAGGATGGCGTTTTTATTGCTGGTGGACCACTCAGGATTTGAATGGTCTCGGCGACACTTGGGAACCCGGTTTTCTGGGCTCAGCGGACAGGGCTCCTCAGCCACAACATAACAGTCTCTTCTATTTCATCAGATTATGGACAGCCGCAACGACAACCTTAAGATAATCGTACCGAGAAAGACCCAGATCGGGCAACAAAGTCGATCCGATGATAAAGTCACAGGAATCTCCAAGACAATTTCTGAGGAAACAAGACGGATGGAGAGAAAGGCCGTTTCTGGCACGAGCTACGATACATGGTAGATCTCACACGGTCGTTGTACATGTTGCACATTGTTTCTGCTCGGACATGAGCTTGAGCGGGAGTATGGAAGAACTAGAACGGCTATGGTGCCAGGAGCGTGAGGAGGCGTATATAGGTTTCAAGATGTAGTACGTGGTTGCCAGCGCTGAATGGAAGAGACGGAGTTAGGGTTATGAGTTATGATTTAACGCCATACAGTAGCTTATATACCTATTTATAGCTGCTCTATATGTTCCGATTTTAGTGCTCGGCTTTTAAGTTCCATAAACCACCAAGTGGGCCAACTTTAAATTATGTTTCTTTCGCGGGAAGATTTCGACTTGGTATTTCTGTCCTTTTCGTTGACTACGTGGAGAATAAATTAGCAAGACGGCTCAGGATATTTCTATTTCACATTTGGCTCAATAGTTAACTCTCTGAACAGCCGCTCAATTCAGTGAGTTTGCGTACAAAGAATAGTATTCAAACTCAAACTCAACTGAATTGAGGATTGAATAATTCGAATACAACGAACACATGATCTTATCTGATAAGATCTTCAATTTTGATTAGGCATTTTTTGGAAGGCATTAGTCTTCACAGTTCTTTTATGACATATGTTATGCTCAACTCAGCTGAATATGAAAAAATATGTACACAACTCAATTACAAAATCAGACTGAGTGCGGAATATTTCACTCGAATTCAAACTCATTGAATACATATTCAAGCTCAGTTAAGTTGAATGCTGAGTTGAGTGAGTTTGAATATCTTTTTGAGCACCTTGTCTCTGCAAGTAAAACCAGATAAGAAAGTTACTTGCAATGCTGTCAAGTCCATAATTGACCCAAAAGTCAACTCTTGGTAGGGAAATCTTGTTAACCAGCGAGTTACTTGGTTGACGTCGGTCTTCGGTCAGAAATTCCTTACTCGCCTTCCAACACAACACTCTAGCTACAGATTGAAATAAAAGCAACACCATCCCATGAGACACATACATTCCAGCTAATTTCTAGAGGCATAATAACTCATAATTCATATATGGGTCTATCGCTACGTCGTTGTCGCGGAACTGAAAGCTAGATGTTCGCGTTCCAGTTGCTCTTCCTTTCAAAAAACCCACCCGGCTTAATTTGATTTAGCGTAAATCGTGAATGGTATCACAGCGATTTGTCACAACCAAAGCTGGACACAGAATATAAAGAGCAACCAAATCTCTACAATCGGCGACGTAATAAGCCAGAGCCCATCATTCGTCGTTGTTGAGTAGTATTCATTCAAAGATGGTGGGAGTTTAAACTTAAAATTGTCGTTGAATGCAGGGTGATCTGGGTGGCATGTGGTCAGGTACATGAACCTTTAATCGCCGAAGCTCGAGCTTATCGCGCTTCAACCCACGATCACCAAAAAGTCCGACAGCCTCGTCCGTACTCGCGCCGCAACCACATTCATATCGTCGCACTCATCACATAAATCATCATGCCTGTAAGTACCTCTCTTAGCCAGCTCTTGGACCCTCAGAGTTAATAATTTCCAGCTCATAGTCATAACTGGCTACCCTTCCTCTGGCAAAACTCACCGCGCCTCCCAACTCGCCGCACACTTCACCACTCACCCCTCCGCACCGCGCGTCCACCACATCACCGACACCGCCCTCGCAATTCCGCACACAGTCTATGATCTCGAGTCCGCGTCGGCCCACGAGCGCTCCGCCAACGCTTCCGAGAAAGACGCCCGGGCACGTGTATTCGCAGAAGTGAAGCGCCACTTAACTCAAAAAGACATCGTGATCCTGGATGCTGCGGCAGGGAATTATATAAAGGGATGGAGATATCAGCTTTTCTGTGAGGCGAAGGCGATGCGCACGCCCTGCTGTGTTGTGCATGTTGGCACGCCGATTGAGACGGCGAGAGGGATTAATGAGGAGAGGTTGAGGTTGAGAGAGGAGGGGGAGGTGGTGGAAGGGGAGGAGGCGTATGAGAAGGGGACTTGGGAGAATTTGGTGTTTAGGTATGAGGAGCCGAATGGGATGGTTAGGTGGGACAGCCCATTGTTCACGGTTGGCTGGGACGACGAGACGCCTATGTTTAAGGAGATCGAGGAGGCGGTTTTGGGTGGGAAAGTGGTTAGGCCGAATGCGGCGACGGTGGAAGTTAAGCATATTGAGGAGGGGTATCTTTATAGGCTGGACAAGGAGACGCAGGCTGTGGTTACGAAGTTATTGGAGTGGGTTAAAGATCATGAGGGGGAGGAAGGAGGTGTGATTGACATGGAGAGCGAGGAGGAGAAGAAGGAGAGGTTGAAGAGCACGAAGAAGAAGGGCAAGGGCCATTATGAGGAAGAAGTTGAGGAAGCAGGATTGATGCTGCACCTGCCGCAGAAGAAGCTCGGTGTACCAGTGCTACAGAGGTTGAGGAGGCAGTATATCCAGCTGCAAAGGTTGCAGACTGGCGGTGGGAGGCTTAAGGAGGGCTTTGTTGGCTTCCTGAACGCTGCTTTTGAGAAGATGTGAGAACTAACCGATCTCTCATATTTATCACGAGTGATGCATAGATGGAAGCAGGAAGATACCCAGGCGTTTAAGGAGGGAGAAGTGCAAAATTCGTGGCCATATAGACTATCTGTTTCCTCATATTTATGGCCGCACATATCCTAACCGGACCGCGTTTCACTTACTATGCAGACTTCACCGCCGGCAGCTTCCATGCTTTCGTATACGGCATACGCGGCGCTTACCCGGCACTTCCGAGAATCAGAGACTACGGAATGGTTCGAGGTTGACAGCCTTGTCCCCCGACAAAGGTCGCTGCACATGCTATAGCCTTGCAGAGCAGACCCATATATTACAGGATGCATCGGCGCCTAAGACTCCTAATTCGCCCTTCGATCTTCACCGTCGCCCTGACTAACGCTTTACCCCTTTCCTGTCCTTCCTCTTCACCATAAGATCAGCACTGCGGGTGAAGGAATACTCCACTACACGTGATTGCGATCAGACAAGAAAACTGTGAGACTCAGGGGTAAGACGGACAGATAAGATCACGATAGAGGGGTGCATATGGAGGCGCTGAGGAATGAATGTTTTGCCTCGACGATACCATGTGAATATGTTGCCAAGAGGCAGCGAAAAAGAGATATTGCTTCGGTGCGTTCGATATTCACACCTGTAAAACATCATGTGGAAGTAATTGAAGAAAAAACAAGCATCGTGCCATCTCTGCATATTCTGCGGTCCCTCAACGGAGGGTGGATTCGGGGTGCTGCGGCGCCAAAATTGATGATGCCGAACTAGTGGATTGGCACGAGAGTAGCGCATCCGAGCTTCCCATAAGGACTCGATTTTCCCCCCTCTGTCTCGAGATCCTGCTCCTCTTCAACCGCAAAGCTTCGTTAGTTTCCAAAGTTACAACACATCGCAGGATAATCAATTCCCAGCACCCACCCAACCCATCTCTATCACTTTGTTTAAGATCACACTCCCGTAGTGCGATCTTCTGTCAAGTAGTCAAGACGTTTTCCAACCTTCTTAACTCGTAAGCTTCACCACCGCTGTTCTCCGCATATTGAGCTGTCATGAACTATACACTAACATGTCGTCAGTTCGCACCACCCGTTTGCAGGAGTCCGTTGCTCTTCCGCGCCTGGGAGTTCGTCGGATTTACCATCTACACGATAATTTTACAGTTTCAAAACTAAAAGCAACAACCACCTCAATTTCCAGTTTAACTGTAAATCCATCCAACAAAATGGCACCACACGCAGATATCGGCACTGGCGCTGCAAACGGGGGCTTTACTTCCACCCACAAGGACTCTTTCGTCGTCAACTCTCCAAACGTTGAGTACACCGAGACTGAGATCAAGTCCAAGTGTAAGTCATTCGTAATCGGTTAGCGATTGAATCGTGCTGACCCAACCATCAGATACTTACCGTACTACTCTTGTTGAGCAGAACGAGAAGGGCAAGTATGTTGCCACTCCAAAGGAGACCGTCTACGACTTCAAGGTCGAGCGCACCATCCCAAAGGTCGGAATGATGTTAGTCGGTCTTGGAGGCAACAACGGCTCCACCGTCACCGCCGGCATCATCGCCAACCGTGACAACCTCACATGGCAGACTCGTGAGGGTCCACGCACCGCCAACTACTACGGATCCGTCACCATGGCTTCCACCATGAAGTTGGGCACTGATGCGAAGACCGCCAAGGACATCAACATCCCATTCAACGAGGTCCTCCCAATGGTCCACCCAAATGACCTCGTCATCGGTGGATGGGACATTTCCTCCATGAACTTGAAGGATGCTATGGACCGCGCTGCCGTTCTTGAGCCAACCCTCAAGCAGATGGTTGGGAAGGAGATGGCTGCCATCAAACCACTTCCATCCATCTACTACCCAGACTTCATCGCTGCTAACCAGGAGGATCGTGCTGATAACTTGATCCCGGGTGATAAGGCCTGCATGGAGCACGTTGAGAAGATCCGCAAGGACATCCGCGACTTCAAGGCCGCCAACGGCCTTGACAAGGTCATTGTCCTCTGGACTGCTAACACCGAGCGCTTCGCTGAGCTCATCCCAGGTGTCAACGACACCGCCGAGAACCTCATGAAGGCCATCGAGACTGGACACGAGGAGGTTGCTCCATCCACCGTCTTCGCTGTCGCCTGTATCCTTGACCAGGTTCCATTCATCAACGGCTCCCCACAGAACACATTCGTTCCAGGTGCCATTGAGCTCGCCGAGCAGAAGGGTGCCTTCATCGGAGGTGACGACTTCAAGTCCGGCCAGACCAAGATGAAGTCCGCCCTCGTTGACTTCCTCATCTCCGCCGGTATCAAGCTGACCTCCATCGCTTCTTATAACCATCTCGGCAACAACGACGGCAAGAACTTGTCTTCCCATAAGCAGTTCCGCTCCAAGGAGATTTCCAAGTCCAACGTCGTCGACGACATGGTCGAGGCCAACCACATTCTGTACAAGGAGGGCGAGCACCCAGACCACACCGTCGTCATCAAGTACATGCCAGCCGTTGGCGATAACAAGCGCGCTCTCGACGAGTACTACGCCGAGATCTTCATGGGCGGCCACCAGACCATCTCGCTGTTTAATGTTTGCGAGGACTCCCTCCTCGCGTCCCCACTCATCATCGACCTCGTCATCCTCGCCGAGCTCATGACCCGTGTTTCCTGGAAGGCCGACAACGCGGCCGAGTACAAGGGCTTCCACGCTGTCCTCAGCATCTTGTCCTACATGCTCAAGGCCCCAATGGTGCCAAAGGGTACTCCGGTCGTCAACGCTCTTGCTAAGCAGCGCGGTGCCATGACTAACATCTTCCGTGCCTGCGTTGGTCTTGAGCCAGAGTCTGACATGACTCTTGAGCACAAGCTCTTCTAAGCTAGTATCTGAAAGAGTGCTGCTTGATGACTCTGGGATTTAATGTTTCCGTGCGTGCTTGTGGGAGCGGTTTGATGTGAGGGTTGGAAAGCATCTTCGGATATGAGCTAGCTTTACGGTCTCTACCTACATTACTATATCTCTTGGGTAATCCAAGTTGAAATAATCTTACCCTTAAGCAATGATTTCTTCGTGCTCTTTTAAGTTTCTACCCATGATGTTTGTCAGTACCAAGTAATCGCGAACCCGTTGGCGCTGCTTGGCCTACTTTGCCGTCAACCTATTGCATAAGCGTTAATCATCCAAGGTTCAACGAGGACTATGCTACCTCTCTACAATGTCTTTCTGGACACGTGTCACTGCAACTTCGCAATCAAGTCACGGTGATGCAAAGAGAGAAAGGAAAAATATGTGTTTAGAATTGAGCGAGAGCAAATGGCAGCAACATCCAGCATGATTGGCATCCTGCTTAGGTTGGCTGAGCCGTCGTACGAGTACATATCGGCAGCATCGAAGGCCTCAAGTCCAAACATCTCCACAAAAATACCATGGCCGGTGTGGCTTGCCAATATTCTTATACCGGCCATCTCAGATCAATCACACAAAGCTTCCCGATCCCTTTTTCCCAACCAAACTGTAAGTTGACTCTTAAAGAAGCAACCCTACTTTCAAGAAGCGCCATCTCCTTAGGTGTCATGTCCACCAGCTCCTGCACACTCCTTCCCCACATATGCTCCCACGCCGTCTCAGTCCAGATCAGTTTTCCATGTCCGATCTCTCCTGTCTCATCGACCAATGGCCCAACGACAGCAGGATTGAGAGCCAGACTCAGTGGACGATCGCAATGCTTGCACAGCATAGTCAAGACTCTTGTGTAGACAGGAATGCCGCAGCATTCGGTGACAGTCAACATATTGCGTTTCCTCGTAAGAGTCAAGTTCGGTTTGGCGACGATAACACTTACCCAGCCTCCGAAGGGACGGGAAGGCTCCTCTCGCGCCCATTCATCAATCTCCTCGAGTGTGAAGAGGGCCTGTTGAGGGCTTTTTATGCTCTCCTTCCAGATATCTATATCTGGAACTATTTGCTTGACGGATGTTGTCTTGCGTTGATCTTGCAGCCAGTCACGGAGCCACTTTGCGTCTAACCATTCCGAGGATGGGTTGACGTCGACCATAGACTTTGAAGTCAGGTCAATGATGGATTTGCTAGTACCCCATTTATTGGTGCATTCTCGAAACGATGGGCGAGTTATGAGAAGGATTGTCTCGGAGGCCTTCCATTCTCTGGCTGATGCTGCCGTCTCACGCCACAGGGACAATGTGATTTCGGCGGTCTCATCGTACAAAGTAACTTCAATGAGGTCTGAGGAGGTGGGGGGATCTTTCTTAGTGGTGATTGTCTTCTTGGCACCAATGCTCTTGACACCAACCAATATTTTAGCATCTTCCACTTCGTTACCACCTGCAATATAAGCTTCGAGATTCATGACTCCTGAGATTGTCACATTGGGGATATTAGAATTGAAGCCGAGCGGGAGTCGAGCGAAATCTTCGTTAACGGAATGGCTGTGAATCATGATATTGACAGAAGCGTCACGACCAGGGAAGATTGAGGTGGCGAGCGGACACGAAGGGTGTTGATACTGGACATCCTTGGTCACCGCTGTTGGGCCGCCGATGAAAGTAGTCCAGATCGTGATTAAGGTTCCGAGGACGATTGGTGGGGGAGATGGCCAGAAGTAGAGCTTTACCTGAAAATCATATTAGCATGAGGGTCATTTCAAAGCCCTGAGACAAGCGGTAGATGATAATACCATAATAGCACCCGTGCCGTCGCCGACAACCAGATTGATCCACCCTTTGGCTGCGCTTTCGTTCTTGGATCTCCTATGCGTCACACTCATATTCACGACTCTTCCACAAAAATTGCATGCATCAGGTCCCTTTGGTAAGCTGCCAATCTCATACTTGTCGTAATCTCTCGTTGGATTGAACACGCCGTTCAAAGGATCCTTCGATCTCACCAACTCCTCAGATGTAAAGCCATCGCCTGGGCGGCTTGGGGATGATGAACGAGGTGGTTGTTGTACCACAGGTGGTCCGACAAGCGAAGGACCACGGAGAGAGGTGAAGGCGGTGCCTCCCGTGACGCGTGAACAAGTAAGAGAAGAGTCGAATCCATCACCTTGACATCCGGGCGACGAGCGTGGTGGTAACCCAGGGCTGGTCTGTCTTGCCGCAGACGAGACTTTGAGACGCTTGAGAGGAGGGGCAAACTCTGCTGGCCTCTCTACTGCTTTGATGGGGGGGGGTGGACTCCAGCCTGCGGGTGGGGTGGCGAGAGGCTTGACCTTGCGCTTGAAGGACTGAATGCTGGGAGAAGATTGCGGCATGTTGGCTGGAAGACAGAGAAGTAGAAAATAGTGGAGATAGAGATAGATGGGACCAGAGACAAGGCCTTGCAGAGAAGAGCCATGAGGAAAAATAGGAGAAATTTGTGAATTGAGATGTTGATGTGCTCGCGGAGTAAGGTGGTCGAGAAAGAGAGAAGTTCGAGAGTTTACGACGGCGAAGAAAAAAATAAAGCAAGAAAGTGCGCGAGAAAGTGTGCCGAAGGACGAAGCGAAGGGTGGCCTAATCCTCTTGGGACTATTTGGGATGGAGGGAAGGCGCGCAAAATTCCGTGAGTCGGTCCTCAGACCGGTGTTGTCCCATCGTTCCTGCCGCAAATGAATGTAGGTCAGCGGATTGCTTGGCGCTTGAATACCACGCAATTCCCAGTCCCAATCTCAATACTCCATCTCCCCTAAGGATTGGGACATGTAGCTCAAGAGAGAAATAAAATTTACACTCGTCGTAAGAGGTTGCAGATGTTGGTAGCTAGAGACGCGGGCAGTAACTACACCCAGACATATGAGAACAAAAAGGGAAACGAGTGGGTCTCACCGCCCGTCTCTAACTGAAGATATAAAAAGGAGCTCAATTACTCTGCTTGATGTGATAAGCAACTTATCAAATGTAACTGGTAGCCAATGGCCATCTCGCACGACGCTCCATGGGTGCTCACTTTCAGAAAAGGTGGGCGATGCGGCAGCTTTGGTTGGGGTATTCGTTGAACTTCGGCTGGCAGAGCCATCTCTTCTTTCTCATCTGGTCATACATGGAGCTCTCCGAGCTCTCGTGTCGGCCTTCTGTTGTACATCGTCCATGGTGCTTCCATGTTGCTCCTGTGCTACCAGATTTGATACGTATCCTGGCTTGCCTCCATCCCTTTTCCGTCCTTGGGTATCCCGTTGTGTCGATGATTTACAAACTGCGAGAAATGTCAGTTCTGGTGCTTATTAAGTACCTCCGCCCAAATCTGCAAAGATGTCTTCCATGTTTATGGAATCAGAATTGCTATAAATACGTTCAGCATTGGAGTTGAAACTCCAACTCAAACAGTGTGAATAAGAATCATCACATGACGACGGCGCTTGCAGATCTGGTTGTCGAGGATATATTGAGGATAAGACCGCGACCTACGCTGGTAAAAGCATATCGCTCCAGCTGCTGGAGAAGAAAGCAACGGCGACCTGGAAACCAGTTAGTTTTGGGCTATAGCTATATCTTGTTGGGATACATACGCCAAAGATAGCAATACTTCTAACAACGGACGCGTTCTCTGGAGAAGTCAAAGCCTCGTAGGTCTGAGCCATAACGCCCTTTGGTGCGGCACCGCGGCGGCCGGAGCGCTCGACAAGAACACGCTGCTGTCTTGGTCCCATATTTGCGATGCGGTGTGTGTGGTGGGGTATTTTTGAAGAGGGTTCGTGGTTATGAGTTTCGTGGATATGGTCTTCAGTATGCTTGGGCTGGCTCCAATGATGTCGGCTTGGTCCTGAATTGTTTCTGGTCGCCTCACATATGAGGTGTCCGAGTTCCCAGCTGCGAGGCTGAAGAAGATATCCAGCCCTGTTCGTGGACAAAACCCAAAGCAAGAACTAAGCTTGATTAGGAGTGGCCGTGCAACCGTGAGCCGAAGAGCGGAAGCAATCCCGGTCGGCAAATGACGAGCGAGTTTCGGCTTGGGTCGGTGTCACTTTCGCACAGCGGCTTCACCACATAGAACCTGGGTCGATTGGAACGGAGAGAATCAGAAGAGACTTTCCCGGAACACGAACATTTTTCCACCCTCATGAGCGCATTCCTGTCTGCTGAGCATTCGAAGCCCGGTGACAGGAGAAGAATTACATAAAACTTTCGAGCTCTAAACGCGCTTAGCAAAGGCTAACGTGGAAAGCGTTCTAAGCGAACGTGATTCAAGTCGGCTTACGAGCCAAGAGAGGTCATAGCTCCCGATGAAGGGAAGTAATAAAAAGCACCCGCTTTCTTCCTTATTGCCTCCCTGTTGACTGTCCCTACTTGACATATCTCATAAATATATCCTTCTACCTAGCATTGCTTTTTTGTTGTTGTCATTAGCATCGAAATCTTACAGCTTGCTATATCTTCGCTTTTATCCATATTTATCCATATTTATTGCAAGTCACGCTACTTGTACCTACCATCGATTTACATTATCGTTTGTCTCTGAGCACTTCAGCTCGGACTCAACTTTAGAAGACTTTGTACTTGACGGACTTCTTCGGTGTCTTAAAGAGGTTTTTAGACAGTCCTCGACTGGACTTCGCGACTATCCCGCTTCGGTACCACATCGTTGATTCACCTCGTTATACGAGTCCGGCTTGAATATCTTTATAGGAACCGTTTTCTGCGCACTTCATTGTCAAGTAGCAAGCTTCGAGTAATTGAACATCATGCGTGCGGAGGTTCCCAACCTAGCCGACTATGGCATCTCTGAAGAGTATGGCTTCCTGCCAGACCGCCTCCCACTTCGTCGCCTCCCAGATCCTTACTACAGCCAATGGGAGTCTGTTATCGACAACCTTCAAGCTCTCATCTTGACCAAGAAGATCCGTTCCACAATTGGCAGAATGGCAGTGCTTTCTACCGACGGTCTCATCGAAGAGGCAGAGTGGAAGCGTGCCTACATGATCTTAGGGTTCATGGCTCACGCCTATATCTGGAACGGAGATCAGCCATCAGACCGCCTTCCACCTTCGATCTCCGTTCCGTACCTCGCCATATCCGCTCACCTTGACATTGCTCCAGTTGCGACCTATGCCGCTGTCTGTCTCTGGAACTGGAAGCCACTCTTCCCGGCTGAGGAGCTTGACTTATCCAACCTCTCCACTCTGTACACCTTCACCGGCTCCCTTGACGAGTCATGGTTCTACCTCGTCTCCGTCGCCATTGAAGCACGCGGCGGCCCTATCATGTCACTCATGATCGACGCCATCAAAGCTGCCCGCGACGACAACACCAATGCAGTTGCTCGCGCCCTGGACCAATTCACAGACATCCTGGTAGACCTGGAGAACATCCTCATGCGCATGTACGAAAATTGTGACCCACACATCTTCTTCTACCACATCCGCCCCTTCCTCTCCGGCTCCCGCAACATGGAGCAGGCCGGCCTTCCACACGGAGTCATCTACGACACTGGCTGCGGCAACGACGTTTACCAGAAGTGGTCGGGAGGATCTAACGCCCAGTCCTCCCTCATCCAATTCTTTGACATCGTCCTCGGCATCGTCCACAGACCAACAGGCGATAAGAAGGAAGTCGGCGAGGATAAGAAACAAGGTACGGTCCCAGCACGGTCCCACAACTTCATCGAGGACATGCGCAACTACATGCCAGGCGAGCACCGCAAGTTTCTTGAGCACACCCAGCTAGTGGCCAACATCCGCCCCTTTGTTGAGTCCAAGACCCAGGATTCTGATGTGAGACGTGCGTACGATGCTTGCTGTCACCAGCTGCGGGACTTCAGATCTAGCCATATGAAGATTGTGACGAGGTATGTGACGCTCAAGAGCAAGGAGAAGACGAAGTGGACGAGAGATGAGCAGAATAAGAAGAATCTGAAGAATATTGCTACGGCGAGCCAGGAGGCGGCGGTGGGTGATGGAGATGGAAGGAAAACGAACCTCAAGGGCACAGGCGGCACAAATTTGATTCAATTTCTGAAACAGGCAAGGGATGAGACTGGAGAACCAGCTCTCATGAAGCCACTCAAATGGAAGAGAAACGCTATCGGCACTCGCAGACCTGACGAGGAAGTCGAGGACAAGACAATGGAGAAAGAGTTTAGTGGGGTGGCAGAGGTTAATGGGTTGGCAGGGTTGTGGACGGACGAGGTGAATGGAGGGGGTGGGCTTTGCCATCACTAAGTCCTAACTCTAGGAGCTTTGCCTCATTAGATGGAAGTCTAGGGGGAAAGGGATACGACGGGATGATTGACGACGAGCGATTTTTCTTCACTTCGAACTTTTTATGATACCTCCATGCTTGCTTCGGGATATACCAGCCATCTTGGTCGTAGGGGCCACTGGCAGAAAGGAGTTTAGGAGGACGGCCATGGCACTTCGCCGGCTGTAGTTGGTGCATTAGACTTAGATTGGGGTGTCTTGAATTGAATACTTTTTCTACGCCCATTGTGTTGTTGCTTTTCCTGGATTCGAGATCCTGTCAACGGTCGGCCCAAACACGGGCTTCTATACCCAGGCGCTGCGCGAGTGTGCTATCATGATGTTGTCGTACCCCATGCCATAGCAGAAAGTAAGCGGCTTGTGGTAACCGATTAGTTGCTCCTGATGTTTTCGTTTTCTATGGAGTGCCTTGGCTTCTAAACTTTATTGAGCATCAATGAAAAACTGGCGATATTAAATTTTACAACCAAGCGCAGGCAGCAAACTCTCGCAGGCAGTTTGCGAAGACAGGAGTTTATGGGCACTAGTACCAGATATATCTCGTATTAATGCAGATTATAGCAAAGCAAACTATGGCTCATAGGGTATATGACGCTTGAAATGAAGCATATGCACCGCAAATAAGGAAAAGATCCTTCCACAACTCCACGGCCGTGCACTCGGAATTCCCACATTTACATCATGATACAGCAAGCCTTCTCCAGTTTCTTGAGCAGCTTTCCTCCAAGCTCCTCCAGCTCGTTGTTATTCTGCTGCTGGTGCTGTTGCTGAGGTTGCTGCTGCCCCGGATAACCGCTCGAGCTGTGTTGTCCATGAGACTGCTGCGGTTGCTGGTGATGCTGCTGTGGTGGCGCACCGTTCCCTCCCGTCAAATCCACATATAGAACGCCCGCATTCTGCTCCTGATTACAGCTCAACCCAAGCTCCTGGCACACCTTCTCAACCCTTGGTCTGACCTTCATGACGCCCCCCGCACTGTGATTCCCCTTGCCAACAATGATATGTAAATGCGTATCGCCATTCGCCTTCCTAGCCCTAATAGCCTCCTCCACAATATCCTCTGCCTCCTCCGCATACTGTCCATGCAAATCGATAGTATCAGCCGGCTGGTTCGCATTCTCCTCTCGGAAGATATAGTCACTCGCAGCTTTATTCCAGCGCTTCATCGTCTCGCCCTGCCGTTTCCCCTCTTCCGAAAGCTGCTTTGCTGCAGCACCATCGCCGTTATTGTAGGCCTCGCGGGAGCGGTCGAAACAGTCGCCGCGGGCTTTACCGGCGGCGTGCGCGAGGGCGCGCAGGCGGTCGTACTCGACTTCTACTGCCTCGGCTACGGCGTGTTAGGGCGATTTCAATGCGCGGATGGAGGCTACAATACCATTTGCGTGCGGCACGGAGCGGCTTTGCTCAGTCATGGCATACGACATCTTCGTGATGCTGCTCTGGTACTTACTTGACTTGTGCGAGATTGAGGTTTCGGGCCTGCTTTGCTACTCTCCTGGCGCGATATTCGAGAGGGTTGAGTGTATTGGGATGAGGACGCTTCTGCTCAAACAATTACAAAGAAAGTGCAGCAAGATATAAGAAGTATGAAGATAAGGATGGGAGTACACAAGGCGTTTCCTGTAAGGACGTTTTAAAGAATTGTGGACCCTCTAGCGCATAGAAATTCCGCGCAGCTGTCACAAGCGTCTGTGCATGTGTCCCATCGCGATATTGTGGATGCGGTGGATAGGGACCAGCACGACCTTGATGGCTCGCTTACTGGACACCACTGATTTCGGGGTCTAGACCGAGATCTGCCCCGGCCGCACAGCCCATGCAACAACACCACGCGGCTGCTTCCCAACCTCAACTTCTTCTAGCTCATCTTTTCATCATTGTGATGCCGTATGCTGCGCCCTATGAGTAGCGCTATTGATTGAGGCTGCATTAGAAATCCCAATTTTAGCACCGACAGCGCTTAGACTTCGATCATTTAAGACGAAGACAAATAACGACCTCTTTCAACCACGAAATCTTGGTTGTAACATATGCTATGCCATGCCATGGCAATCTTAGATGGCACCGAGGACTATTAGAGTCTGCAGCAAGCAATGCTAAAGAGTTAGTTCAGCGCCACTTTCCTACCATTTTCGCCGTCGCCATGGTTCTTTTGTGAATGTGCAAGTACGTCTCGCCTCAAACTCCACCATGTTTGCTACAAGCCTTTTTCGATACTTAATACTGCCATCGTGGAGTTGTACCCTTGACCATAATGATTTTGCAAACCCAGTTGTCTTGCAAAGGACGTCTTTCAGACCATTCTCTCATCATATAGTGGTAAGCTGGTAATACTGATGCCATCCATTGCCTAGTATAGAAGTGACAGCAAATGCAGCCTAATTACACCCCTCAGATGGTTTCCCGACCTCGAACTCTACAAGCCGCCGCTACTTGCCAAGTTTAGGTTTGAATCGTAACACCAAAGATCATGAGGATTTTGGCACTTTCTACTAACTGGTTTTCGGCAACAATCCAAAAATCCGATTCCAATTCGGAAATCCGTGGCCACGGCAAGACAACTGTGGCAAGGCGGTATGGTATAATTTTATGGCACCCTGACTCGGTAGTTTTAACTGTGTTGCTACTTCGAAAGAATTCAAAGAAGTTGAGAGTCAAACTTAGCAAGCTAACATATTTCCACAGTTACGGTCTCGATGGAAGACTTGCGCTTTCGGTGCTACACATAGGTTCTGGCATCAATGGCACTGGGCGACGATGATTACTTTGTTCAGGTGTTTCCCCATCTCGAAGTCATAGCCAAGTCTTGCTTAATTTTAGATCAAGCTTACATCAGGTGCAAAAGCTGAATAATAACAATACTGTATTAAAAATGAGTTAAAATAACAGGATGGAATTTAGGAAGATTGCTGCTTTGAATGACACTCAAGGCACCCACAATTGATGTCCAGCGCCGTTAGACATAAGTGTGCGAGCAAGAGGACGGCAATTGCGACTAATCATCCTTTAAATTGTATTGCTGAGTGGTGGAACTGTGACGAGGCAAGCGCTTTAAGCGCGTCTATCACCGGACTACAACCCGGATTAGCTTATACAACTTCGGGACTGGTGTGATCCGCTTCCACTACGATAAAGCATACTTTCTGGCGCGAGTTTGTAGACGGTATCAAACGTTGTATCCAGACCACAGAGGTTCTTTTTCGTTCTTGCTTCGCGTGCTCTGCGCGCTTTATTCGTTATTATCCCTCTCAATCGTTCAACGTTACGCGACAAGCAATCATGTCGTGGCGCTCAAAAACAAGCAAGATGGAGAAGATGTCCATATTTGACATGTTCCAGCGTCGGAGTTCGAAGGAAACTGACAAACACGAGAAACATCAATCGAGCAACGCGACCGAAGAAACCCCAGGAGGCCCGACTCGCAGAACCTGGCCAATCGATGATAGGAACACGGAACCTATTCGCCGCGTCACTCCAACTAAGCCTGCATCGCAAAGAGCTTCTCATGACGAGGTTGCCAGATTACGCGAACAAGTCGAAAACATGGGTGCCAACTCGCGTCCATCTCCACAGGGTCCGAGAAAGCTACCAAGAACGGACTCGGAGAAGAGCGATACTCGTGCGCCATACGAGTCAAAATACTTTCCACGCAGCGACTCTACACCAAGCATCAGAGCCACATCGCCACTTAAGAACGAGAAATTCCCACGTCCACAGGGCGGGAGATCCATCAGCCAGGCTACTTCGGCTGATAGTGTCGTGCAGCGCAAGACTGGGCAAGAAGAAAGACCACAATATCCGCCGAGAATAGACTCAAGGACCGACTCTCGTGTGAATGAACTCCGCAAGAAATACTCGCAAGGCGATAAGATGGCAACTTCAAACCATCCTCTCAGCCCAGGTTCTCAGCTTTATGGGGGAGCAGAGCATGCGCCACCGGTGCCAAGAAAGAACAGTGCAATCCCATCCATGTATGGAGAGATTTCTCAGGCTTCGCCGTATATTGATACGCCAATCACGGAGCAAGAGAGAAGCAGTAAAGAATCCAGCCGTTCTCAGTTTCGCGACGCCCTTGGCATTGCAAACGATGCGCAGAAGAAGTATGCGACAAGCTTTGAGGACCCAAAGAAAAAAGATAGCACTCGCAAATCATTCGGCAGTGAAGCAAATTCAACAAGTTTCCGTGGCTCAATGAGCTCTCCAGTAATGCAAGGCTCCCGGGGCCTTGGTCGTTGGGGAACTTTCTGTGGCCCAGACTCGCCAAAGGCGGTGAGCCCACTTCGCTTTGGCTCCTTCAATCAGTCACCGAAGCGTCCAAAGGAGTATGCCCGGAACGCGGACAGATTCGGGACTCCAGAGAGTACTCACTCGAAGGGCAAATACGACGGACTTTCTCCTGCGAAAAATGAGGCCCAGAAATACAGAGACGCATCTCATGCTAGGAAGGCTTCTATCGAAGTTGTGAGAAGAGCGCAAGAGGAGCAGAAGTTGTACGGCATCAGACACGTCAATGAGCAGCCGAATCAGCGGAGATCGCCATCCAAGACTATGTCCCCATCCTATGCTAAACGTAGACCCTCTGCAAGCACCAGGAAGCATGACGTGTTAGCCCTCGGTAGAATGCAAGCAAGACAAGGCAGCGGACAAGTGCCAAACTATCGTCCACAGGTCTCCAATCATCCAGGCAACGATGTTCCAAGTCCCTTCTTGCGTGCAAACGAGAAGGCCAAGCAGAATACTCCAAATCTTTTGATTCAGAGGAAGCCTATCTCGCCGCCAAAGAATCCACGCGATCGCGGACAAGACGACGATGATACTGGAAGCCGTAGGCCAGAAGCATATGAAGCACCATACGCAGACGACCACCACTTGAAGCCGGTGACATATGGCACGCCAGCCTCGCCAGATATACTCTCAGACGCATTAGCCAGCGCAAACTTGAGCCCGATCAAGCCGATCAAGCGCAAGACTCTCAAGGGCCCATCTTTCTCGGACCTTGCTAGGCAACGCGAGAAGCAGTATCGTGAGCTTGTGGAGAGCAACCCATTTGGCAACACGACTAGTGATGGCGAGGGCAAACATGAGAGTCCAAGGCGTAGCCTCCCACGTTCTTACGCAGAGCACAACCTTGGTATCAAGGCAATCTCAACACCAACTTACGAGGACATCGCAAGTGATCCGTTCGAGTTTCCAGAGTTGGTTCCACAGCCACTCAAGCTTGGAATGAAGCCAGCTCCACTTGCCTTAAAGGGAAAGAAGTCTACGCTTGCCTCCAAGTCGAGCCGCGGTGCACCACCACCACTTCGCAGTTCTAAGACCCAGGATCCGCCAGCCATGAACAAGTATGGGGTCTGGAATTACGGGAAGCGTACGCGATCAGACAACTTTAAGAACTCCACGGGGAAACAGAGTACGGACAGCATGACGAAGGAGATGCACGATGAAATTGATGCTCAACTTGATTCTTTGCTGGAGAATAGAAAGCAGGGTCAGGCGAAGGCAGCTGAGAAGGAGGCGGAGCGTGAGCGTGAGAAGGCTAGAAGAGCCGTGTCGAAGAACCACTGGGAGGAGATGAGAGCAAAACTTCGTGTCGATTCGACATATTCAGAGCTTGATCAGGTCTACCGCAGAGGATGAAGAATTGTCTGTTGCTAGGCGGTTGCGCTTCATTGAAAGAATTTGACGTGGGGGGACTTTCGTTGTACTGTAGTTTCGTTCATTTTCTGGTTGCTGGACTGTAATTGCGCGTCGTAGACTAACCCTACGACCGGAGATTAGATACTAGCACAAGCACTTGCTCACTAGCCGAATCAAATAAATATCAAATCTTGTGCTCGGATAATGTGATTAAAAATGCAAAGGTGAGGTGAAAGGTCGTCGTTATCGCAAGTCGTGCTAGTTTTCATGTGCTGCAAACCCGCAGGGCTGCCGAACTAGGGTACCTCCTAACATTCGGCATCTACCGCTGTCACCTCCCTCTATCCTCCACGTAATCCCAAACAGCAACCACCATTTCCTCCAAAAAAAATACAATGGATCCATTCTCCTCTGAAGTCGAGCTTATCGACTTGCGCGACCACTTTGGCGCTGGCCGCTGGCAAGAAGTTGTCGACTACGACACCTCCTCCTTATCGCCAGAGAACAAGTTGCCAGCCAGGACCTTAGCTCTCCGTGCCAGAGTCACCTTGGGAGAGGCCCAGGAAGTGCTTGCTGAGACTGAAGAAAACGAGAAGACGCCGGAGACTCTTGCTGTGAAGGCGATTGCGCAGTACGCTTCTGGACAGACTGACGCAGCATTGCAACTTGCGGAGGATCTTGCCGCAAAGTATGGAGACAACAGCACAGTTCAGGTGCTTGCGGCTACAGTGTTGCAGAATGAAGGAAAGACTGAGGAGGCATTGGCATTGCTGTCGCAGCACCAAGGAAATTGTACGATTATGTCATACAACAATTCGTACGGAACTATTGCTAACAGCGTGCAGTGGAGGCAGTCGCCCTTATCGTGCAAATTTACCTTCAGCAGAACAGGACAGATTTGGCTGTCAAGGAGGTCGCAGCAGCCAAGAAGTGGGCGCAGGATAACTTGCTCATTAACATTGCGGAGTCGTGGGTCGGATTGAGAGTGGTAAGGGACATGACACCTTGCAGGGTACAGCAGGAAGCTAACACATTGTTTACAGGGCGGAGAGAAATACCAGGAGGCATTTTACGTCTTCGAGGAGATGGCACAGGCTGGACCTTCGTCATCTGCCATGTTATCGCAAGCTATTGCGGAGATCCATCTCGGACGTTTCGACGAGGCAAATTCGGCGTTGCAGCAGGCGTTGACACAGTTCCCAGACAACGCGAATGTTATCGCCAACTACGCTGTGCTTGCAGTACTTTCCGGCAAGCCCAATAACGAGTATATCCAGTACGAATACACAGACATCTTCACGAGGCCGTTGCTAACATGTTACATAGGAGGCTCGAGCTCGCTGACCCACAGCATCCTTACAACCAAGGCCTTACGGAGAAGAGTGATCTGTTTGACAAGGCGGCGGCTAAGTTCTCAGCAAAGGTTCAAGCATAACAGACACGGGGTAATGGAGTTCCGGAGCGAAAATAAATAAATAAATTCTTCAGTCGACACGACAGTCAACATTTCGTTGTCGAAATATTGAGAATATGGCGGCAGCTGGCCGCCAACTCGATGAAATACCACCATCGTGAGTTACAGAACTTATCAAGGCCCAGACAATGGATAGGGCTGCGAACTTCGTTTTTCTGTCGTTGCAGCGCGGACTCGAGCTCTCTTGTCCTCCCCACAAACCTCTTGGGTTAGCGTGGATTGACGTAAGGCACCCTTATCGAATTCCACAATTTGATCCATCAACATCCAGCAAAATGCAATCGGCCGAGTCCCACAACCGAGAGTTCCGCAGTGCTCCTCCACGATTCATCGTCATCACTCTCCACTGTTGTTTCAAAGTAGTTTGTTTTCACTTCTTGTGTCTCCATTGGGATTGAAGAATTTGTTCACACGTGGGCCGAGGAAGATCTTCGAATCACAACTTGATGGGAGCTCACCAATGATAATTGGCTTTTGCTAAACATGGGATTGTGACAAAGCCCTATGAAAGTGCCGAGCGGCGCTGCCACCGTCGCATCGGGCCCATACTCCTTGCGACAGAGGAATTTATACGTCAGTACTATAGTTGTGATCTCGTTTCTCTGCTTCTCTCTTCGCTCCTACTTGTTCACACTTGCCTTCAAACCTCTATCTCTGACCTGATCTCGTGTCCTGTCAACGTTATTGCGCTCAACATATCACTTCCTATTCTCTTGAAACATACCAGGTACCACGTTATATAAACTTGTCGACACAGACAGTTATCTTTCATCGTGCGGCACCATGCCAGGCGCAATCCCGAATTCTCAGAATGACACTGCAGAGTCGGTGGACAATCTCTACGTCCCTAAAACATCTTATTCTGCAACTCAACCCCCACAAAAGAAGCGCAAGATAATATGCTTCTCAGGTACGTATTGGGACATAACCTTCAAACAGATTACCTGTTTCTAACAACCAGTAGACTTTGACGGTACAATCTTTATACAGGACAGCGGCCACGTCCTCTTCGACTCTTTTGGCTGCGGTCCAGCCCAACGCAACATCCTCGACGCACAACTCAAATCAGGAGAACGCTCCTTCCGCGACGTATCTGAAGACATGTGGGGATCTCTAAATGTATCATTCGACGACGGTTTCGAGGTTCTCAAGGAGCAGCTCGACGTAGACCCTGGCTTTCACGAGTTCCATAAGTGGTGTGTGAAAGAGGATATCCCTTTCAAAGTCATCAGCGCCGGCTTAAAACCGATCTTACGGGGGATACTCGAAGGTGCGTTAGGCAAAGAGGCAGCCGGTCACATTGATATCGTGGCGAATGATGCGACGATTAGTACGGATGGAACCTCCTGGAAGCCGGAGTGGAGGCATGATACGGAGCTGGGACATGATAAAGCGCTGAGTATCTGCGAGTACCGTGCTATGGCGGATGCAGAAGCTGGAGATGACGAAGTGCCGTTAATTGTGTTCATTGGTGATGGTGTATCAGACCTGCCTGCTGCCAATCAAGCGGATGTGCTGTTTGCGAGGAGAGGCCTGCACCTTGAAGAGTACTGCATCGAGAATAAGATTCCTTATATCGGATACGACAGCTTTGCCGATATTCACAGAGAAATCAAGGAACTGCAGAAGGAGGACCAGGAGAAGACGGGGGGAAAGGGGAAGCCGACAAGGTTTAATCCGCGAGCGAACATGTGGAGGCAGCAGAGCGGCAGGGCGGCTGTGCCTCTCTGCTTTGCCGCGACAACCGTCGAAGGAGAGAAGGTTATGCTCTTGCCGGAGGCGTTCACTGAGGCGAAGACGGCTAGGGCGCCCGAGCGTCCATCATCCAGTGTTCGAGGCGTGGGGGAGACGAAGCTGAGTGCAGCTGCTTGATTGAGAGCCTATCCTTGAGGTTAATGAACGATATGAGGAGCCAACTGGTTGGAGTCTGATGAAAGACTAATAGCTCAAGGTAACTTTTTAGGTTCTAGTAAAACTGCCTGATTTAATTCCTCCAATTCGGCCAGGAAGATTACCTTCTCGATCTTCATGCTTGATGAAAGCAGGGTGTGTCCGCCAGCCTGAAAGCGTGGTACTTCGTGACTTGATCCTTGGAACGTTCGGAGCACTCGGAACGCCGACCCATAGAGCTGACAAGAGTACAATGAAACAACGATAACAGATTCACAGCTTACCAGGTCGTCTAACATAGTGTCACGCAATATGAAGTGATCCGACTGCGCCAGTTGTAGCCAGTAGCTGCAGGTCTCCACGATGCTTATATTGTCTTGGCACAGTCGTGCTCTGCTGCAAGCGAAGCTTCAAATCCGTCCAGAGCCGCGGCTAAGCTCGATCAGTTCTCACACCCCGCGGTATGATGTCGCGATTTCTTGGAAGAGGCCCGCTTGGGACAATGAAGCTGGGAAAGACGCGAATACCATGCTTCGGCACAGCTCTTGGCAGCGGAGATCGTAAATCGCCGAGAACCCCATGGATACCAATGCGGGAGGTTGTTTACGTCTAAATGGAAGACTTCAGCCGGCGATGCTTATGAAACGTTCTGCGAGACTGCAATGACTGCAGAAACATAGCCCTATGTGACCCCTCACTTGAAGTAGATAACGAGATCTTTATCATGCACCACCTCCCTCTTTAGGTCGTTGTCATAATATTACTTATATACAAAAGTGCTGCTTTCTTGTTTACGCTGGTCAAGGCCACAGCAATTGTGTCTTATGGTAACCCCACTGAATGGACAACGTTTCCCCTCCATTGAACCCCTCAGTCTCCACTTCAGGACTGCTCCCTGGCAGCCTCGCTGAGCCGGCCTTTATTTACCGCCCAATCACATCGCTACCCCTTATTGCCAATGGGCGCAGCGCATGGCCTCCAACTCAGCTCAAGTGCCAACCCCAGTCTTTAAAGTGCCAGTCTGTTTGAGTACCAAATAACTTGTACTTTGGGAAAACCTGCTGCCAGCACGTTGATCATCGCAACCAAGAACAGCATACATAAGGCAGCCCATCGCCATGGTGCGCAGCATCATACCCACTCGCTTGAAGGGCTTCAGAGGGGATCACAGCAGCCACAACTCTGGAACAAGCACCCCTAAATTGCGACGTGAAAGAGACGTTAGCCCAGGAACAGCAAGCATGAAGACCAACGGGTTGATGCTGAATATTGTGGTGTTGAGGGTGAGTTGTGTCTTAAATAGCTGCCAGGGAGCGGAACGCCAACTGACGCATTCAATAGGGGAGGAATCTCGCTGCCAAAGACAAGAGTGGCACTTCAGACCCAGTAAGTTGCTACAACTTCATCAAACTCCAGAATCAAACCCTAACGGTTGAATGATAGTTCCTTGTAATCCATCTCGGCGATGCAAGAGACACGACACATTACATCCCGAAGACTCTTAACCCAGAATGGAACCATATGTGCGAGATGCCAGTGAGCACCAGCAAGGACCTGCTACTTGACATCGTCTGCTGGGACAAGGACAGATTCTCGAAAGACTACATGGGAGAACTCGAAATCGCTTTGGAGGACATGTTCGTAAATGAGAAGGTGGAACAGCCAGCCAAATGGTACCCCTTAGTGAGCAAGCGCAGCGGCAGCAAGAGGAAGGGACATAAGGACGAGGTAGTCTCCGGGGAGGTCCAAATACAATTCAGCATATACGACTCTTCTGCGCCGGGCTCATCGCCCCAGCAAATCATGCAGAAGTTCTGGGCAATTGCTGGTGTTGACCCGGAAAGCTCAACACCACCAGGGGAGGCCAGCAGCGACACATCCCCGACGGGCGAGGATGATGACGATTTGGATGACCTTGATGAGGATACAAGTGACGAGACGACTGATCCGACAAAGCCAGGAACAGTGGAGAAGAAGAGGCATAGAAAGAGAAGAATAAGGGGCTTGAAGAAGAGAAAGGCACATCAATTGTACGAGTTTATGGGAACGAGTGATGTTGTGGGTATCGTATACCTCGAGATATCGAGCGTGACAGATCTGCCACCAGAGAAGAACATGACAAGGACGTCCTTCGACATGGATCCGTTTGTCATTGCATCTCTTGGCAAGAAGACCTACAGGACAAGAGTTATCCGCCACAAGCTCAATCCAGTGTTCAACGAGAAGATGATCTTCCAGGTCCTCCGCCACGAACAGGCTTACTCGATAGCTTTCACAGTCGTTGATCGTGATAAGCTCTCCGGCAACGATTTTATCTGCGCTGCTTCGATACCAGTGTCGGATATTCTGAAGACGGCACCGAAAGCAAACGCCGAGACGGGTCTGTACGTTCTGCCAGATTTACCAGAAGTTGGCCCGTTACCGAAGCACAGCAAGTCTTCGAGGTTTAAGATATCGCTTTCTCGCTCCGCCTCATCGAACAGTCTGAGCAAGCAGGCTAGGCCTGCGCTGACGCCGAAGGGATCCACTCAAGGATCAAGAGGTGAGGGCATTCCAAAGGTCACCGTGGATGGCAAGCTCGCGGCGGAGCCACAGCTCATCCCAGCACCAGATGCAGTGGAAGCACCCACGAGCAATCCAGAGAGCAAGGAGGACGCAGTCGACAAGGACCTGGAGACGTTTGACATTCCATTGAAGCTTAAGCATGCCGAGAAATGGGAGGATAAACACAAGCCAGAGCTTCATATTAAAGCCAAGTTCGTGCCGTACCCAGCAATTCGTCAGCAGTTCTGGAGATCGATGTTGAGACAGTACGATGTTGACGACAGTGGAAGCATCAGCAAGATTGAGCTGACTACTATGCTTGACACCTTGGGTTCCACGCTCAAGGAGTCTACCATTGACAGCTTCTTCAAGCGCTTCCCGCATATGCTCAATGATGAGGAGGGCGTACTGACCTTCGACGAAGCCGTGCTTTGCCTCGAAGATCAGCTAGCTCTGAGAAGTCAGCAGGCGAAGACTGCTGCCGACAACCTTAGCGAGGGTCTGCAGGCTCGCCTTGGGGCTGCGGCCTCATCTGACGTGTCTCTGCCGATGATTCGCACGGATTCTTCGGAAACCACTCTAAACACTCAAGATGTCGAGGCCGTAGAGCAGTATGAAGTGCCAGAGCTGGGCACTCCCGGTGAAGAGGGAGAGCTCATCGCAGCAGACGATTTGAATGACAAGGACGAAGAACACGTTATCCAAATCAGAGAATGTCCGATCTGCCATCAGCCACGTCTAAACAAGAGGTCAGACACTGATATCATCACTCATATTGCCACATGCGCTAGCCAGGATTGGCGACAGGTCAACAATATTGTCATGGGAGGCTTCGTTACTTCCAGTCAGGCTCAGAGGAAGTGGTACTCCAAGGTCATTACCAAGCTCTCCTATGGTGGTTACAAGCTTGGCGCGAACTCTGCCAACATTCTCATCCAAGATCGCCTCACTGGCCAGATCAACGAGGAGCGCATGAGTATCTATGTCAGACTTGGTATCCGCCTGCTCTACAAGGGATTAAAGTCTCGCGATATGGAGAAGAAGAGAATCAAGAAGCTTCTGAAGGGACTGAGCATCAAGCAGGGAGTCAAGTATGATGATCCAGCTTCGAGGAACGAGATTCCAAAGTTCATTGCCTTCCACCAGCTTGACCTTACGGAAGTGCTCCACTCGTTGGATTGGTTCAAGACTTTTAACGAGTTCTTCTATCGTGAGCTCAAGCCTGAGGCCAGGCCGGTTTCGGCACCAGAGAATCCACGTATTATCGTCTCGCCGGCTGATTGCCGCTCGGTTGTATTCAACCAGATGGAATCTGCGACAAAGATCTGGGTCAAGGGTCGTGAGTTCTCCATCAAGCGTCTTCTTGGTGATGGCTATCCGGAAGATGTCGAGCGCTATACCGGTGGTGCTTTGGGCATTTTCCGTCTGGCTCCGCAGGATTACCATCGCTTCCACATCCCTGTCGACGGTGTGATGGGCGAGCCAAAGACCATCGAGGGTGAGTATTACACTGTCAACCCAATGGCCATCAGGTCAGCATTGGATGTTTATGGTGAGAACGTCAGAGTTTGCGTGCCGATTGACTCGGTCGCACACGGGCGTGTGATGGTCATTTGCGTTGGTGCAATGATGGTTGGTTCCACTGTTATCACTCGCCAAGCTGGCGAGCAGGTCAAGCGTGGCGAAGAGCTCGGCTACTTTAAGTTTGGAGGCAGTACGTTATTGGTGCTTTTCGAGCATGGTACTATGAGATTCGATGACGACCTCGTTGACAACTCGAATGGCGCGCTGGAGACACTGGTAAGCCATATCACCACCGTCGAACAATCCTAGCACATACTAACTTCTGTCAGATTCGTGTCGGTATGTCCATTGGCCATCATCCACAACAAGGACAGCACACTCCGGATATGCGCAAGCCAGACCACGAAGTCACACAGGACGAGCGTGAGGAGGCCAAGCGTCGCATAGAAGGCAGCTTGGCACCAGACCGCGTCCTCAACGGTGCTGCCGACCTCATTCCTGGCCAACCTGGCGGCATGGCTGCCAATATCTCCTAAACTCTATATCTCACAGAGCAGTGCGCGCCGAGATTCTGGGTCAAAGTAGAGCCATGGATTCTTAGAACAGTGACGACATGGCACGAAGCGGGCGAAGATTTCAACATCATTTTCAACAATAGCAAGCGGAGTGATTGGGTTTAGTCGCATATGGGATTTTCACAGCAGTGATCGTTTGTATAAATGGATGGGATTTTGAGGATACCTTTTTTAATTTGAGCGATTGAGTTGCCTAGTGCATACATGTCGAGACGATGGGCATAGCCCGATAGAGGGTAGCGATAACGTGTTCTTTGGAGTACACTCTGTAGCAATGAATGAGGCGAGTAAAGCCCTTTTTGCAATTTCCTGATTATTTTTCCAGTTTTTCTCAGTTTTTTCCA
The DNA here is from genome assembly GCA_010623925.1 of Antarctomyces pellizariae. Taxonomy (NCBI): domain Eukaryota; kingdom Fungi; phylum Ascomycota; class Leotiomycetes; order Thelebolales; family Thelebolaceae; genus Antarctomyces; species Antarctomyces pellizariae. Next base: position 31,196 of record WCAA01000007.1, read on the forward strand.
GCTTGCTACTGTGTTCTTTTAAATGTCGCCAAAGATGATTGTCTGGGTCGACCGGTCAGTGTCCCCCTCTCTGGCTTGCCACAGGTCTCCCTTATTCCCGTTGCCGAGTTATTCAATAATGCATTCTTTATCTTAGTATGACTTGTCTCTGTTGTAGGGAGGAGTGAACCTCTCAAGCGATCAATATTCCGGATTGGATCACTCATGCGGCAGCTCTTGGTGTTTTCGAAAGGGAAAGAGCGACGGTGCCTTCCTTCTTCATGTCATTGAAGAAACGTCCTTTCGGAACTTACCAATAAGGCCCCAAATTGAAGCGAGTGAAACCTTCACGCATACTCGGCATTTCGGAGCTATTCCTATTGTACCTTTTCCAATTTCCACGTTTTTCTTACAGCAACAAGCTTCGCCAGCGAGACGACCACATCTGCAGGATACAGTCGATTCCTCATCATGTCGAACGAATGGGGTACCTGGCACGGCGACGAGAACCGCTCGCCTCTTAGGAATGTCACTAATGTGTCAAAGTCTGAAGATGGCGGAGATGGTGAATGGGGTAAGACGTATGGTGATAGCTACTTCAATGGTCCACTCATCTATGCTGGCCAGATTGACCACGCTACTCACACGGGCGAATATGCGGCTCAGACCGGCTCCACCAGCCAAAAAGACAACCCAGCTCACTAACATCATGCGTCTGAGATAAAGCGCGGGTGCTATGGCTGTGGGCAGGTAGAGTTAGAACTGGTAAGCTCATAAGTTTCCTTTACACTTGACACATCTGTAATGGAAGCTAATATGTCCCAGGGCCATACCAGTAAGTCCTATCGAGGGGAGAGAAGAGAACATGTCCTCCCGGGAACAATCATTTATTGTTGCAACTGCAATAGTGAAGGACGTATTATTCGAGATTGCCCACAACCACGTAGAAACAAAGATGCTTGCCGTAATTGCGACGAGGCCGGCCACATTGCCTCCGAATGTTCACGGCCGAGAGACTACTCTCGTGTCCAACGCAAAACATGCAAGATGGGGCATACTGTCACGCGCCGCGGTATTACAGGTGGCGATGGTGGCGGCGATGGAGGTGCTCGCGACTCCAACTGCAGAAGCTGCGGAGAGGAGGGGCACTGGTCTAAGGATTGTAAGTATTGTGCTGCAACATAAAAGAGATTTCGCTAACATATTCAAGGTTCAAATGAGAGGGCCATGGAATGCCACAACCGTGACGGTCCACATATAGCGAGGGACTGTCCAGAGCTAAGAGGCTATTCTCGTGTTGAATGCAGAAACTTCAACCTGAAGAGACATACTGTAGCTCGTTGCCCAGAATCACAATTTGGCAGTGACCCCGCTTCTTTTGATGGTAATGACTACGGCAGTATCAACTACCACGGCAACGGCTTTTATAGTGGTACCGAAGCCGAAGATAAGTACGGCAATGATAACTTCTTCTTCGGCGACTCGAATGGCGCAGCTCAACCAGAAAATAGGTGGAGCGGCGGTCCTGCCAATAGCGATAATGGCTGGGCAGCGAGCGAGACGCAATATGATCACGGCGCAGCATTCGAGGCTGGCAATTCATACTCTCGAGCTCCAGAGAATGGCAGCTGGGAATCTCGTGATAACAACACGACACAGGTCCGTCAAAGAAGCTGGGAGAAGACACCAAAGGTTGCACTTCTCAACCCAGCCCGCCATGACGGGTTAGCGATATCCCATGGAGACTCTGTCAAAACCCGCGCTCTGTCTCCTGTTGAGAGCACTAACGCCGATGCTGCTTATGCGGCCCGGAATAGCCGGAGTTCTCAGCCAACGATGGGTGCAAGCAAAGACTTTGATAGACCGGCTTATGATACTGGCAATAACTATTCCTCTTGTCTAACTCCCAATCGCCATGCTGGCTCTGGAAAGACAAGTGGCGGCAACTCTCGCGATCCATCGACGCCTAGGTCATCTACGACACCATCTGCGAGCTCTTACACCAGCGCTGCTCATGACCGCTATGCTGGTTGGAATAACAGAGACTCTCTCGGCACAGCCGCTGTCAGCAATGAAGCTGAAACGAAGACTTACGATAGTGGCTACCTATCAATACCAGCTCTATCTCGCTATGCTGAGTCCAGAAAGGGGGCCAGCAACTCTCGCGATGACATAGCACCTGGACCATCTACTACCCCATCTGCGACTTCTTACACCGCACCGTCCACCTACAATCATGGCACGCTGCCAATCCGCGGACCTAACTTTGTGCACAGTCCCCCACCAAAGGGTGAAGGCCAGATAGTCTTTGACGGCCCCGCTTCGGAGTCTGCTATCATGGATGACGATGAGTGGTAAAGAGTTTGGGTTTTGATATGGCACAACACATTATTTTGGGCATAAGAGTACATCCTAAGTTGCTACTTTCCTTGATTTCAAGAAATTCGTGGACGAGGTCTTGACACATGCACTACACTTTGTTAGCTAGCTAAACTAAATGAATCATATTGGAGAACTAGTTGTCCTGGTTGGCGAGATTTTTATTAATCGTCGCCGAGCTTCGCATCCTATACTAAAATTGTATCAGCTTGCGCGACACCGTGGGTCAAGCAGGTAAGAGAACTTCGCTCCCTGCACGTTGACTTTGCTTTAGCATCGATTCTACCGGCAGGCGAGATGCTCTGTCTCGGTTAGTGTTATTCTCTTATTAGGCTATCCTAAGACTATCTAGCTAACACTCGCTTTTAGGTCCCTATCGTTATCACTAGTCTCTGCATTTCCAAGATCACCACCGTCATGAGCATCTTCCCGGGCATGGCTATCATTTCCCAACTCCGCCTCAGACCTCCTCCCCTACATCTCATCCCTCCACTCCTTTCCAGCAGCAACATCAGCATAGCTTGGCAACGGCACCTCACTCTGCCCAACCACCGCATCTACATCCGGCGAGCTCATGAATCTCGCATTATGATCCTCCCCAACCAAAGTGCTTGCTCTCGACAGCGTCGAAAGAGCATCCGTCTCGGCAGTCGCTTGTCTCTTCTCGCCATTTGGAGCAGGAGCCGTATAAGGTGGTGGCGCAACACCAGCATCATCCACATCGAGCTCCCAATCTGGGTCACCACTTGCGAATTCACCCCGCCTTCTGTAGCCCCGGAGGAACTGAGGAGCGCGTAGAAGACGGAGCAGGACCCAACCGCGTTCGTGCTCCCTTGGTTCTGAGGCCGGGAGGGGGATGGATGGTGAGAGGGCGCGGGGATGGGTGCCTGCGCCTGTTGCTTCTAGATCCTGGGCGAGCGCTTGTCGACCTTCTTGCTGTGCCAGCGCAAGCCTCCTCGATCTCCGGCGCGACAAGGTCCAGAATGTAAAAGTGAGTATCAGAAACGCAGCACCCAGCATAGGTATCAAATAAGCCAGTGGTGCCGGGCCATGGTATAAACCGTGCTCATCACTCGTAAGCCCCAGCGTCGGATCTGCGCCGTCTCCAGGCCCGTAATAGGAGTCTGCATAGCCCGATTCTGCGTCTGTGTTGGAGCGGTGGGTCACAATGCCGTCTTTTGCTACTTCTTTGTGCTCCTCCCAGTACTCGCCCCATGGGTTTTGTTGCTCTTCGAGGGAGTTCTGATCCTGTTTTAGGTGTTGTTTGGGAGTGATTTCTTGGCCGGATTTGTAGAGGCAGTCGCCTCTGTCGCATATAAGCGACTTGTGTGTGTATTCCGGTGGTGCCCGCGGTGGCTCTGGCATGTCGAATCTGATGCTGTCGCTGTCTAGTCCTGGCATTTTTTGTAGTGAAGGGTAAGATCGTTTGACTTGCCTATGAAGTCTGGTTGGCTTGCAAAGGATCGCTGGCTTTTGGGCCTGATATCAAGGCTGCTGGGATTAACAATTTCGCTGTTGGCGCTGTCGCAAGTGTAAAAGAGGTTGACAGAGGAATTGGTATGATGGGCCGTGGTGACTGGTATTGCTAAGCTGTAGGCTAATCGTTTGAGGTCTTCTATGTCATCTATGATGCTCAGATTAGCATGGCAGGTGTACCCCTGACACAACCTAACCAATCGGGACAAGTGTGGAGTTGTTTACACTATGGATTCTATAACGAATGTTTCTTGCCGTACTCTAGATCCTGTCTCGCCTATCTTGTTCCGTCAGATTGACGACTCTGTGCCTGAGAACCTCCTTAACTGGCTGTCAGCCTTTAGCATTCTGGATCTGGCTGTTGCTGGCTAGTCTCCACTTCTATACAATACCCGCGCGGTCGCTCCAACAATGTTTGAGGTAATCACGCTGATAGATGCCCATGCCAAATGTCATACGCTATGTCCCTGCGCCTTGCTATGCTTTATATAATACTTACAGCAAAGACCCAGCCGCAGCATTCGCCTCCGGCTTAAGCTCCTCCTCCACCTTCTTCTTCGTAGTCTTCTTTTTCTTCTTCACTACAACGCCCCCCACACCAGATGTCTGATTGTCAACCTTGTCATCAGTCATCTCCTCAACCGGCTGTTTCGCCCTATTCTTTTTCTTCTTCACGACTGTTGTCTCGCCATCCTGGCCCGTCCCATCCCTAGCAGACTTCACCTTCTTTTTCTTCTTCCTCACAACCTCCTGCTTCACTTCATCCGAGGCATGGATCCTCTCATTCGCCCTCTGCATCTCCAACCTCAGTTTCTCAACCTCCTTCATCGCCTTCTTCATCTCTTCTTCATCCTCTCCCACACCATACGCCTCCTCTCCTTCAGGTGGCCCTTCTAAGCTGAATTGCGCGATATTACTGCTATCCACAAATAGTGCCCCGGCAGCATTCTTCTTCTTCGCCTTGCTCCTTACATCAACCTCGCCACTTCTAGGCGTGCTCAAGCCACTTCCGCCAAGAGTTTCGTCAGCATCAACCTGTATCCTCATCCTACTCTGTGGCGTAGCCGCCTTTCGCGGCGATCCAACAGCAGGACTTATTCTTCCCAAATCTAGCTGCATAATTGGTATTGAGTCGACATCAAAGTCAGTACCATTCTCATTCCTGATAACGGCATCCAAAGGCGTGTTGCTGCCTGAATCGGTCTTTGGCGCAATGTAGAACGGGTCATCTCTATTCCGCTCTGCTCTTTCAGCGCGACGACGTGCGACGATGTCTGGGTCGAGATAGGCGTCTTCCGAGTTCTGGTATGATTCTACAACTTCAGAGTCGCCACCACCAAGCCGCTCAATTGCTGGTGCCGACAGGGTAACTGTTGAGACTGATGGCTTCTGGTGATAGTAGTCGGCAATCTCGTCGACATCTCCAGTATCATCGCCTACGCTGCCTACGTCTCTCAACAGCTCACCCAGTCTCGAGTTTATTGGCGCATCGAGATCTAACTCGTCTGGTATCGGAACATTGCGCTGAGCATCAGCAGCTATGGAGTGTAGATTGAGTCCAGCAAACAACGAGGGTATTGCCTGAGTGAGAAGTAATGGTGCGTCTTCATCATTCGAGCTTGACGCGTCTTGCCCGGCAGCAGCTTCGGCAGCAAGCTTCATTAGCTCCGTAAACTCGACTGCCCTCTCCTGCACTTCTAGAACTGGATGTAAGCCTAGAGGTTCAATGGCGTAAATTATTCTTGCCATAATAAGGGTCAGCATCGTCTTCCTCTCTGGTGTCCAGCTTTGGTTCTCGTCGCCTGAAAGATGGGCGAAGACTTTAAGAATTGCTTGCAGTAGCATGGACAAAATTCCTGGTGGTCCTGCCGTCTGGGATTTGATGAAATGTAAGAGGGCGTCAAGCAGCTCTTCCGGACTACCCAGGTAGGACGCATATTCGCCTACAATCCATGATGCTGATCGTAATACACCACGAGCTTTGAGTGAAGGTTGAGAAGTGGCGCGGTAAGCATCGATGATAATCGATTCTGCCGCTCTGGTGGCGTTCGGTCTAATTGCCTTGACCTTTACAGTCACATTCCTGAGCTCAGAGCCAATGCTTTCGGTGGCATCGATAGGATCAGAATCCCTACTTGAAGGCTCATCCTGACCGGCGGTAACAACTGGTGCACTACGTGCGAGCTGAATAAGGATGTTAATATACCAATCAAAGTCCACCAAGTTAGCGTAGTTGTTTATCGAGCACATCTTCGAGATCCTCCTAATGACGTCCACGCGGTAGTCGTCCGGCAAGATTAAGCTTCTGTCGGCCGTTTTCTTCTTTCTCGACTCGGCATCTTCGTCGCCAGAGTAGTATGGACTGTTTCCAGCACTTGAGTCGGCTTCCAATTCTGCTTGTGCCGAAGGCGCTCTGAGCTGGCGCATAAGTCGGCCTACGATTGACATCAGGTTGTCCTGACTGACCATGCCGACAACAAGATCCAATGCTCGTAATCTGATGGACATATCTGGACTGTCTATGCAGTTCATGATGACATCTTCTTGCTGTGCCACCAGAAATGGATGAGTGAGAACGATCTGGTTGAACGCCAGCAGGGCTACATATTTCAGGTTTGGGTCTCCCTCCACCATTATCATACCACGCAGCTTGTTGACACAAAGTATTGCAATCTCGTCCTCTCCCTCATCACTGCCGCCAAGAATGCCTCCCTGAATAATGCCATTGATGCACTCATACAACAGTGACATTGCAGGTGTTGTGCGAATGATCGAAGTCAAAGGAGGCAGCAGCTTTTTAACCAATCTTGGCTCGAGTGGTGTCATAGTCGCAAACATTTTGATCAACTTAATAGCCATCCAGTTGTTCCCAGAATCCACAAGCAACTCAAACAGCCGTGGTGCAAGTGGTAAAAAGTCCTGTGGCCGTCTCCATCCAAGCTCACACACAACGTTTACTATGGCAGCTGTTACACTTGGGTCTTCACTTTCGTCCATCAAGCGCTCTTTTATCTTAGGCCATGCTGGCCTTAACGTCTCTGGATATACAAGGGCCAGTCTATACAAAGTTACGATCGTTTTCTTTCTTATCATCGGACTTGAGTGGTTCAGGCGTGGGAGTAGATCCGATAATGTAGACATCGCCAGAGAGGAGTTTATGACATGTGGCAAGGTGATTATTGGCAGAGTCATGGTGGGAATGGCTGATGAAGCAATATCCTATGCCAAGTTAGCATCAGGACAAAGGTTTAAGATTGCATTCTTATTGCATACCTTCTTTAATAGGTTGGTAGCCAACATCAGTACTTCTGTGTCAACTCTGAAACTTTGTGCTGCACCCAGGTATCCAACTCTCTTCTGCATATATTTGGGCGAGGACATAACTTCTAGAACGTGGAACGAGGCCCAGGACATGTCATGTCCGAACATCTCCAAGTATATAAGCTTCAGCAGGGCCGTCGCCTTGACATCTATATGTCCGAATAATTAGCACCATCATTAAACTCGTCCGTGGCTCTGCTGCCGTACCCATATCTGAACCTCTGATCTCGCCGCGACATTCTTTCAAGCTGTTCCCAATGTACTCCTTTTCGTTGCCTTTGTGGTTGCGCAGTCCTCGAATGAGGTCGTACAAGGATTTCTCGAACCTGCGATCTGTCAGTATTGCGAGCGCAACCTTTGGTGCCGACTTACATCGTGGAGGAGTGATGTCTTCTCTGGCTGTGATCTGCACTGTTTCAAGTCCGGTAACGCCGCCTTGTTAAGAACCTATCGACGAAGTTGCAGTGGTCTAGCACAAGATAGTACAGGTTAAAGAGCGTCAAAAGCTGGGTTTCTCTTTATACAGCAGCTACTACAGCTAGAGGTGCAAAGTTGGTAAAATTTAAGAGCTTAGACGCTCCTGAAGCTGGTTGTCAGGTTGATGTCCCGCCACTTGGTGGTAGCCATGTAATGTTGCTGCAGGCCTCAGGATGACGCGCTAGACGCGAGCTCCCCAGAATTGGCCGGCCGGGTACTCAAGCACATGTAATCAGTGGCCGTGCACTCCTTACTATCAATTCTACAGCAACGTTCAAGAGAACAGAACTAGTTAACAACATCTACACCGTCGAGAACAGAAGCTATCAAAATAGCACGAAGACCCAGAAACAATTGCTCCGCGACGCCAACGACATGTCTTCCTCTGTCCTTCACCCACCAGCGCACCTGCCGCCCAACGTTGCGCTTCAACTTTCCCAACAAGCTCCTGTAATCCTCGCCAGCTCCCCATCACCAGCCTCGAAATACTCTCTCGCTTCCCTCTACTCGGCACCAGAGACGCCCGAGTTATGGACAACCTACGAGAACCTCATGCTATCATGCTTGCGCACAGGTGACGCAGAGTCAGCACACAAATGTCTCGAGAGACTTTCCGCCCGATTTGGAGTCGAGAACGAGCGCTTCATGGCGCTACGCGGATTGTACCAGGAGGCGACAGCACACAATTATAAGGAATTAGAGGCTGTGCTGAAGGAGTATGATACAATTATTAAGCACGAACCAGCAAATATTCCTATCATCAAGCGCCGTATCGCTTTACTCAAGTCCATGGGCAAGATCCCAGATGCTATCGGCGCACTCGTCCGCTTCTTGGATGCTGTACCTACCGATGGAGAGGCGTGGGCTGAGATAAGCGACCTTTACGTCGACCAGGGACTATACCAGCAGGCTATTTATGCTTTGGAGGAGGTCATGCTGATAACTCCAAATGCATGGAATGTACGAGATCGCAGTCCGCAGTTAGGGAACGGCCCGGACCTTTGGCTAACAAGTGCTTAGATGCACGCGAGACTTGGAGAGGTACTTTATATGGCAGCCAATGCCGAGGCGACAGATGCGGCCAAATACTTGGCCGAGTCCACAAGATGCTTCTCTAGAAGCATTGAGCTGTGTGACGACTACCTGCGCGGTTATTACGGACTGAAACTTGTAAGTAGTTGACTGTGCTTGTGATGCCGTTCTACCATTCTGACATTATGAAGTCAACTGGCAAACTCATCTCGACCTATCCGAAGGGTTCGCAAACGAAGAAGAACGATGACACCCCTGCTTTGCCAGCATTGAAGACGGTTGAGGCATTGAATCAGCTGGCCACTGCCAAGCTTGCGGAGATCGTGCGTCGTGGTATTGCAATAGAAGCTGGCTGGGAGGGATATGATGCGGCGGAGCTCATCGCTGCTCAAGCCCTTCTGGAAAAAGACGTGACCCCAAAGACTCACTAGGTTGATTCAAGGATGCAAGGTACTGAGGTAAAAGGTGCGTTATCGTGAGAATCCGGGTCGAAGGAGGCAAAGCGTCGCCCTCAAATTGCCTTCTCATTCTTTGGCGATGACGCCGACATGCCAGCGGTTGTGTAAGAAGTTTCGAGTTTCCCAGTCCTTCTGGTGACTCGACCGGTGATGTGCATACCTCAGAGCGCACAGAAGCGGATCTCCTGGAGAGTACAGAGTACGTGGCACGCTTGGAGTTGTGGAATATTCTAGTAGGGAGGCCGAGATTGGCGAATTGAAGTTGTTGCATGCTTACTTGCAGAAGCGCGGATAGCTCGGGCAGCAATTCAGGGCTTAGGCGGCTACCACCACAACGGGTGAAACACGTCGTCCAGTGTTTTCCTTCATTTTTTTTACCACGAACTGGCGGCGCAGTGACCCGCACTTGGGTACTAGTTGTATTGTGGTACCTGTTCTCAGCAAAATTCCAGCCCTAGTGGGTCAGTATCAGTGCCTAAATGCCCCAGAGTCCCGTTTCAACTGCAAAAAATATAGATGTTTGGCTGAGCATATTCAAACCTTCGCAAAGCAATTTTAAAATAGCTGCATTTGTGGATTTGAGGTGTTCGCGACGTGCAAGGCGCAAGCCAGAGCATGGGTGGAGGATATCAGTATAATAGACAGAGACAGCCCTATCTTGAATGTCCCTAACGATCAGATCCAAGTTTGCTTGCACCTCCAAAATCCTCCCCTCCCCCAATTCTGTGCGTCGTGATTTCTCAGACTCCAGTCTGCTGTTCAGTCGCACATATCTTTCAGGAAAGAGAACGTTTTGCACCAACATGTTCGTCGGCCGAAGACACATCCATAGAAAGAACCAACACCCATTTCCACTAAAAGGACCTTGAAAGGTCGCACAGAATCTCCTGGAATTGCTCAGGAGCCACAGTCAAACCAAGAAGCCAGGCGGTACATACGACTATTTCCCACGCAGGCCTGGACTTCTCACTACTCCCTTGTGTGCAGCGATCCATCTCTTACAACAGAATCGCATATCCTGCGAGTTTAAACAGCTGCACATTCACAACAGTTAGATCATAGCAGAGGAACATTGCTTCTGAGCACACGGTCGAGATTAACAGGATTCAAGAACACATTTTACATTTACGCCGGCCGTACGACGACTTTGCTGACCTTTTTGTTTTGCGCTCCCGGACCCTTGTGCAATCCAAACGGCAACATCCCAGACCTCAATCACTCGCATCACCTCACACCCTTGTGCGTCCCATTCTCAGGACAACAAACATAAAGCTTTCGCCAGCACCACGCACGCAAAATTGCGGAGCAGTTCGCTCATCGGAGGTTTGTCCATCAGTCTTCATTATTGGGACCCTTCACCGACTCTTCACTTCTACACATCAAGTTTGCAGCTGAACAGAGATTCGGTAGCAACCGCTTTCTCATATGAGAGTTGCGTCCTCGGATTGAGATCAGTTTTTGTCCTCCGCAACAACGTGGGAAGAATGTTGTCCAACTCCAAAACGTTCTCTTGGGCTTACGGAGGGTAATCTTGCTGTGGTGCTATGCCAACGGCTTTGATCGCTCCCTGTTTACATCGATGGATCATCCCACCTTGCGTGAGACCCCTCACTGACGATATTCTGCATAACAGTTTTTGTTTTTAGAAGTCCGCACAGTTTGTGTACCTATCCGTCCATCACAACAATTAAAAATATACTTTTTGGTCCTCCGTTTCCTGTTCTTCTCTCTTGGGCTCCGTCCCCAGCCATATATCCACTCTCTTGCAGTACTACGACGCCAACGGATCTTCGACGACAAAAACCGCGGACACAACATCTTGGCACTTCCGCTCTGAACAATATAATCGTGCATCACGAGTTCCAGCCCGACACCCGCACCCAGGGTTTGACCATAAGCGCCACGAAGCAAGAAATACCACAACGCCTGACTAAATAGCTTACACAGCTTCTTCTACCGGCCGGCGACCGCCATCGACTTCAAACAACTCACGCGACAACTTTTTTCGTCAATCACATACGCCGCGATCTAACTGACGCCTATTTCTCACCTGCGTCTCCAATTACACTCCCAAGCGCATCTTGTCGCAACCTAGCGACTTTGCAGGCTCCAGCCTACCAGCACCTGGGATTCTCGGCCAGGGTCATTGCCACAGGACAAAGGGTATCTCCGTCATAACACTTTGAGTTTGTTACATGGACATCCGCCCACATCAATTCGATGGCACCGTAAGCACTCCTCCACCCACTTTCCATACTTCACGACACCAACCAACCGGTTCGCGATTTTATTTTACACAGAGTTCTTTTTTCACACATACTTAGAGCGACTCTGTTTCTCACACCTAATAGATCTCACTATAGCGACAGAAGCGACGAACGCTCGGCTTCAACCAGCTCTACATCGGAAACATACACCGACGAGGGAGCTTCAACAGGTACTGCAGTCCTCATCAATCCTATCGTCAGTCAAAATGATTCTGACCATTTAGACGATTTGGGTTGGGAGATTGAGGACAACGATTACGAGCATCTCCATCCAAACGACTCCGCCTCTCGCACTCGAGGTCCTGTGCCAGCCCGTACATACTCTCAACCACCACTTGAACATCGCCCTCGCAGACAAAGACCAGCACCTTCTGACACATCCTCTGCCGAGCCAGCAGCAGCTCCGCGGTTTCGTCACCCAGCGAATTCGGTCCCAGCTTCGAGTGTTGCATCCGGTGAAGATTACTCGGTGTATGCCGCTGGTCGCGGATACTCTCCAATGTCATATGCTGGCTACGGACGTGGTTATCCAGGGAGTCACGCTGGCATGAACCCACCTCCCGTTGGCGCAATGATGCCATATGGCGCGCCGCCTGCAAACTATCCTCAGAATCCATTTGCGCCGCAAAATGGCGTGGGCACACCTGGCGCGACGCAAGGATACTTTCCACCTGGGCACCCATATGCGCAGCAAGGAGGACTACCAGGCCCTGGGTTCGGCCCGGATGCACTCGCGCCGTATGGTCAACCACCACCAGGTTATCCGTATCCACCTTATGCTTCCCCATATCAGTACGGAGGTTACTGGCAGCCACCGCCACCCGAGTCGCCTAAGCCACCATCAACACCCGCAGTTGCGAAAACAGAGCCAGCTCCTGCGCCAGCCGCTCCAGCACCACCACCAGAACAGCCAAAGCCAGATCCAGAAACGGAAAAGAAGCTTGCTGAGCAGCAAGCAAGCATAGAGGCACAGAAGAAGGCTCTGGATGAGATGAAGGTTGCTGATGCAGAACGCCAGGCCAAGCTAGCAGAGCTGAACGGCATTATTGCTGCCCAAAAAGCAGCGGAACAAAAAGCGAAGGACGATGCTGAGAGGGAAGCGCAAACTGCGAAGAGAATACAAGATGAGATTGCTAAGGTCAAGGCGCAATTGGCTGCAGACCAGAAGGCAAAGGAACTAGCTGATGCACAAGCCAAGTACGACGCCGAAGTCGCTGCAGCCGCTGCTGCAAAGGCAAAGGCTGAAAAAGAGGCAGCGGAAGCGGCGGCCAAAGCAGCATTCGAAGAAGGACTCAAGGCCAAGTATGAAGCTGAAAAGAAGGCAGCGCAAGACAAAGCAGCCGAAGAAGTAGCAAAGGCAAAAGCCGAAGCCGACGCCGCCAAAGCCGCCCTCCCACCAACCGAAGAAAAGAAGAAACCCATAAAATTCAAAGACGCGCTCGGTCGCAAATTCTCTTTTCCATTCCATCTGTGTCAGACATGGAAAGGAATGAATGAACTCATCTGTCAGGCCTTCATGCATGTTGAGCCTATAGGCCGATATGTGCAAGAAGGGCATTTCGATCTTGTGGGTCCGAATGGGGAGATCATCCTGCCGCAGATTTGGGAGACGATGATTGAGCCGGACTGGGCAATTACGATGCATATGTGGCCTGTGCCGGAGAAGAAGGAGGAGAGTCCGCCGCCGTCAGGGCCGCAGATTATGCATGCCATTCCAGGACGAAAGAGGGCGGGGGGGCCGGCGAGAGGGAGAGATAGAGCGCCTCCTACTCCGCCTATGCATCCGGGTCCTGGGCCTGGTGCAAGAGGAGACTGGATTGGGCCGTCGCCTGGAGTGCCAGGCGTTTCAGTGCTGAATGATGATGTGCCGAAGCCGCCCAAGAAGAAGACGCAGAGTATAGGGTGGAGTCTCTTTGGTGCTCCGCCGAAGAAGAGTAATAAGAAGTGAGTTATTTCTCTCTTGAAACGAAGTGTGTGGGACATGACTGACCTAACTAGGAAGAAGTAAGAAGACGGAGAATAAAAGTTCAAGTACGATTGATGATGATTATGTTATGGTTTAAATGAGTTATGAGAACAGCCTGAGATGTTCGATGTTTGTTTCCGAAGATCGCGGACGATGATGGAATGAAGAACCGGTTGGCAGAGATGGATGAAATGAAAGCGAGATATGAAGAGCATTTTGACCTTGTAGTGGAGTTTCTATACCCTGATGGCGATGTTGGGAATGCATATAGACTTGTTTCTAGCGATTCTTTCGTCGTTTTGGGTAGTAATGAGAGCACAGTAAATGCAAAGATGATAAGAGTGGAGGTATATTGCATAGTGCGCCATCAGGCTGCGTCTTCTGCGCGTGATTTGAGCGTGAGATTGGGTTGGTGCCGCGTCGTGTTTCCTTTTCTGAGGCTCTGCCGTCTTGACAGCCACTGCTACCGTGGCTGCCGCCTCTTCCAAGCTCATAGCCAAAGTTTTGAAGCATATAAGTGCCGTCCAATGCACATACTCGTATCATATGCTAGCGTTTTGTGTTTTTCTTCCCCATTTGAGCCTACTCCCGGCTGAATGGGTTGACCTTCACATCTATTGCTCTCCCTTCATTGCCCAATAACGACTTGGCCCTCTTATTGAAAGCCTCAATCATGGTCTGCGCCATTTTTGGCGCGACAGCCTGACTGACAGCACCATACAATGGATTGCTAAACTGAAACTCGATATTCAGGTCAACTTTGGTCCTGTCAGCTCCAACTGGTTGTATGGACCATTTCGTCGCCATCTTTTTAAATATCGCATTGCTTGTCGCTGGAGCATCTACTCTCTTTGGGTCATGATGCCTCAACTGCTCGGCGCTCAATGTCGTCCTTGCTTCGCCGCCCAGCGCTTCTACTATACTGCCCGGGACGCAGAAGAGCTTGGATGTATAAGTCTCTTCAAATCCACCCCACCCGACCTTGAGATCTGCTTCTTCAGGCCATCTCTTGCCATCCTTGTCGGGAGAGCTCCATTTCGTGACGCGCGATGCTTGACAATATGGAATGAAAGATTTGTAAGAGTCGACGTCGGATATTATTTTGTAAAGGGTGGCTGGCTTATAAGGAAAGACGCGCGACTCAGACAGTGATATGACTTCGGTTCCTGGGAGGTCGAAGAAATGACGGCGCGGTGTTGCGCCTTGGGGGATGGCGAAGCGGGACGTGACGGAAGGGCGCATGTGCATGCGCAGGACGGCTGGGCAGGGCATCGTGGATGTTGTTTGGGTGGTGATGTGGGAGTAAAGGCAGCAATTTGCAATGCCGCTGGCTTGAATAAATATACTTCGGCTAAAGGTTGTTGTTTACAGTTCTGAGGGACCGATGGACCGCGCGCCCAAAATGTTTTGGCAGTATCAAGTCCAATAGCCGTCATGGACAAGGCTTATTCTCAGCCTTCACGGATCCACATCCCGCTGGCTCGCTTATCTCAATCTGATCGCACCCTTAAATTCCCAGAAATTTTTCCTGGACTCGTTCTCTTGTTTCTCCAATCACTCGAGCGACCTTCAAGGTTCCCAATACAACACCGCATCGCAGCAGCAGTCCACCTACAGAAGGTATCCACTATGACTGCTTCTGAGGCTACCGAAAGCTCGGTGCCTGTGCGAGAGCAAGAGTTGGCCGGCAAACTCGACACATTGTTCATGGAGTCCTCTGAGAAAGCTCTGCCTCCACATCTTTCCCACGATCCCGACCACAACCAGAAGCGCACCGATCCATTCCAGTTCGGCTCGCGTATCTTGAAAAAGGAGGACAATGTGTTCGAGTTCAATGCCTGGGACCACGTTGAGACCGATGATACTTACAAGGAGTATTCCGAGCAGCAGTATGCGAAGCAGCGGGAAGCTCCAGTGTCAGATTTTGATAAGAGTACGTCAGCCTCCATCACTTCCAGCAGGAAAAACGCCCCGTGTCACTGCTTTTATGATGATCCAAATTTAAGCATAGTTCATCTGAGGTTACTAGCCCATGAACGAAACAAATTTAGCAATGTCTTTCGCTCCTATCTGATCAAGCAAACACGGAGACTTTATTCAAGTACAGACTTTCTTGAACGTGTTGCTGACAACCGCTTTAGACAGGTTCAACTCCGACCCAGCCAAGTGGTGGAACCAGTTCTACAAAAACAACACCTCAAACTTTTTCAAAGACCGCAAGTGGCTGCAACAAGAATTTCCTATCCTTTCTGAGGTGACTCAGGAGGGTGCTGGATCCTGCACGATCCTCGAGGTCGGAGCGGGAGCAGGCAATACCGCTTTCCCTATCATAGCGCACAATAAAAATCCAAACCTTAAAGTCCATGCCTGCGATTTCTCAAAGACGGCCGTCGATGTGATGCGTGAGAGTGAACACTATGAAACCAAGCACATGCAGGCTGATGTCTGGGATGCCGCGGGCATGGACCTGCCACCTGGTTTGGGCGACGAGTCGTGCGACATTATTATTATGATATTCATCTTCTCCGCCCTGTCGCCGAAACAATGGCCACAGGCTGTCAAGAACATCCAGCGTCTTCTCAAGCCAGGGGGTGTCCTTCTGTTCCGCGACTATGGACGTGGAGATTTGGCACAGGTCAGATTCAAGAAAGGGCGTTATCTCGAGGAGAATTTCTACATCCGTGGTGATGGTACCAGAGTCTACTTCTTCGAGAAGGATGAGCTTGCCGATATCTGGACCACACCAAAGGAGAATGAGAACGGAGAGTTTGTGCCAACTGGTTTTGTGGTTGAGAACCTCGGCGTCGACCGCAGACTCCTTGTCAACAGAGCTAAGGAGCTGAAGATGTACAGATGCTGGATGCAAGGGCGCTTCCGCAAGCTCGGAGAGGAGAAGAAGGCAGAGAAGACTGCTGCTGCTGCAGAGTAAAAATTCTCATGACCAACACATTGATCAGCACACGCGACAGAGCTGAATCCTCTCCACCGACGACAGAATAGTCTCGGTCCCGATTTCCCTCGAGATTAATACCGCCATCCTATCGCAGTGAGCCTGCTTCGCCGACTACGACCATGACGCATCACTTCTTCGTAATCACTGACGATAGTTGAATCATCGACGTGTGGAGCGTCGCTAGACTATGGCGATAGGGAGGGGAGAAGAGCTCCAGATGGGATGGCTCCAGGACGCCACTGCGTTTTTTCAACACGACCGAGTCGGCATCGCTTTTAAGGGTACAGAGATATCCATGTGCTTAACGCCAAAAGCCAAGGGCTACGTAAGTTGAGGAGTCCATCACAATAAATCACATCAACCAATTGGAGCTCAGGTCATTGAAACTTCTATTCCTAAAAACACAGTGATATAAAGTCATAACGTCCAAATACAGTCAAACCTCCTACCTCGATGCAACTCCTCTCAAACCTTTCTAGCCTGTCTCCGTTACCTACATGTCCTCATGAAACTTCGAATCCCTCGAATTCGCATCCGGATTCATCAAGCTATCTCTGACCCTAGCCCTCGCACCATCCTCATCAAAGTCGTCTTCGGCCTCTAATCCCAGCTCCCGATCATCCTCTAACTCCTGTCTCCTTTTCCTCTCAAGACTCGTAGCACTGAGCATGCTCACCGTGGATGGCTCCTCCACCTCCCCACGATTCGGCGTGGTCACGTCCTTATACGGATCAATGGCGCCCGTATCACTTAAAGTTGAGACTTCGGAGGCAGGGAACTCGTGGTTGTATGCTTCTTCCGTCTGGTCGGCATAAGCGGTGTTACCAGCTGCACTTTGGGACGCGATGTTGTGATACGAAGAGTCAGCTTGAGCATCTCCAGCTGGAAGACGTGATGGCGGCGCTTCGTACATGTCATCATCATCTTGCGCCGCCGCTGGAGCTCCTGGACCAACCACTCCAATAACATGGCCAGTGCCGGCATTGGCTGGGCCAGAGCCCAGAGGTCCATCCGTCCTTTCTGGTTGGGCAACAGGGCTGCTAACGGTTTGCTTTTCAGCGCTCTTGCCTTTCTTTAGCTTTTTGGAATCCTTCTCCGACTTGACCTGATCCTTCATCTGCTCCTTCCTCGCCTTGACGGTCTCCGCATCCTTGGCCTTATCCTGCGCCTTCTGATTCGTCGTGATCTTTCCCTCATCGTCTCCCGATCCAGATTTGCCAAAGGTCTTCTTCAACCAGCCCTTTACTCCCTTGCTCTTAGGCGAGTTTGGGGACGTGCCAGAGTCGTTTGAAATCGGTGGCTTTTTTTCCTTCTTGGTCACCTTTCTAATCAAGCTAGTGTGGGCGGAAGGTGTCTGCGCTGGCAAGGATTCGTACTGCGTACCCGGCACGGCAGGCGCCATCTGACTCTGGGCCGCAGGTACCTGAGCCGTGTTACCAAGGTTATCAGCTTCAGCTACTTGATCGCTAGCCATTCGTGATGGTGAAGCGAGGTTCTTGTGTCTAGACTCAGTCATGCTCTCCCTCATTGCCCTCTCAGTATCAGTGGATGAGCGAAGACCGCCAGACATATGGTGCTTATTCTTTCCCTGTACCTGGTGGTGGTAACGCATACGTGCCTCCTCCTGGTCCTGGGTTTGGAGACGGAGGGCTTCCTCTGCTTCTTGGCGCTCACGAAGGGACCGGGTGACGGACTGGCTACTGTATGCACGGTTCTCGGTCCAAAGTCCTGCGGCGTTTTGTGGACGGGATGGGATGGGTTGAGCAATGGATGGTGTCTTCTCGTAGAACTCCTCAGATGATCTTACATCACGATACTCCGATGGACTGCGCTCCGGCACGGCGGCAGATCCGAAATAACTAGGTCCCACATCCGGTGTTGGCAGCTGAGGCGGAGCATTGGAGTCGTAAGGATAGCGTTCTCCCTGGTCTACACCAAGACTCTGGTTGGTCCTGGTAGGTTGCATTGCCACATTTTCGTACTCCCTCGGAAGACCAGATTGGGTTGAGAAGTCGGCGTTAGCCTTGCCGCTGGACTTAGACATTCTCTTCGATAATCTCTTGGCCTCTTTCTCTTCCGCTTTCTTCTGTCTGGCATCCTCTTTAATTTGGGCTGTGCGGCTCGTTAGCAGTTGCTCGACGAGCTGATAAGAAATCGTATATCTAAATGAAAGTTTTCGCCTACCCTTGATCTGCTTCTGCAACTCTTTATCATTCTTCTGGTCCTCTTTCTCCTTGAGTAGTCTCTCCTTCTCTCTCTCTGCGTCAAGGCGCGCCTCCTCTTTAGCATCAGCTTCCGTCTTGATGCGGTGCTCGGCAGTGGTGTCGATCTCGTGCAAGATTGGTTGAACACGCTGACGTGCCAACTCGTCGACTTGCTCCTGATCCATGTACACACCACCACCGACGTCCACGCGCCCAGAGTTCTTCATGCGTCGCTGGTGCTCGGCTTCAGCATGCTGTTGGGCTTTAAGCTCCCAATCATGCATAAGAGCTGGAGTAGCCTTGCCAGTCTTTTTGTAGACCTTCTCATCCATTTCATGCAATTCCCTCTGCACTTTACGCTGCGCGATAGCAAGCAAGTTATCACGATCCGACTGGCGCTTGCTGGTATCAACATTGGAGAGGTTGCTTGAGAAGACAGCCGTCTGCTGACGGATCTGCCTTGTGGTCTCAGGATCTTCTTCAAGACTTGCATCGCTGGAGCGTCTGCGGCGGAAAATGTTACCAAGGGACATGCGCTTGTTGATGGAGTTCTGTCTCGGTGGCTCGTAACCATAATACTCTCTGTACTCCCTGCCTTGTGCCTCCTCGTCATGCATGTCCTGGAGCCTCTGTCTTGCCAGCCTCTCGGCCTGTTCCTGCAAGTTGCCAAATCTCATTGGTAGTGCAACCGAAGACTCGCCGCTCGACAGAGAAAGCGCACGGTTGCGGCCGGATGCGATGGCTCCAGAAGCTCCCATCTTTGCCTCCTTTTCATCCTTCTTCTTCTCCATAACGACGTACATCGCCTTTGCCATGGCAAGAGCAGATGATCTAATTGCTTCTTCCTTGGCTTTGTCGTCCACTTGTGGCTGACTGCCTGGCGTAGAGCCAAACTTGCTGCGAGGCATGAACACATTAGGAGATGCTCCGCCAACTGGTACAGCTTTTGGTGTCAAAGAGGCAGTGTTAGCATGGTTGGCTGCACGAAGCGCATTGGCTTTCGCATTGTGCGAATCCGGATAACTCGGACGCACGACTGGTGAGGAGTCGGCTCTGCGCCGAGGACTCTTCGCCATTGCGCCCGTCGCGGCCATAAGAGAGCCATGTCTGTCTATCGCGGATGGGCGATAGATGGTTTCGGAAGGCGCAGCAGTACCAGGGCGCTTAGCTGCGATCGCTCTGGCGCTGTTGCTGTAGGCAAGGTTGGCAGCGGAGTTTCCCCATGCCGATGGTGCCGAACGAGGGGCTGGAGCTGCCTGAACCTGCTGAGCTGGAACGCCCTTGGCTGGGATGTTCTTGCTGCGCTGAGCGGCAAGGACAGCAGCCCTGGCGCCACTCATACTCTGCTCTGGCTTCCATGGCTGTTGTGGTGTCTTGTTCCATCCAAGCTTAGCTGCATCGGCGGCTGAGGCGGAGGGACCTGGCTTCCATGGCTCGTATGACTTCTGGTTTGCCCAACCGGTTGTCGCCGCAGTGGTCGCAATTTGAGTTTTTGGACAAGACGGCGGGAGTCCAGTAGACGGATAGCTCGGGAGATCTTGTGGACGAGCATACTTAAGGGTTGCTGCTTGACCTTGGGTTCATGTTAGCTATCTATAGCACGGTGCGACAGGACGTATGTACCTGCTGATGACAACCTGTTGTTGCTGTCTAGATAGCGGTTGCTATCGACGGCAATATTACTTGCCATACTGTTAAGATTAAGGGTATAGAATGAGCGAAAGGCTTGTCTATTTCGACGATCTCATCAATGGCGCTAACCAGCCTTTAGTGACAGACAAGCTTCGATGGCACAGTCGATGTTCAGGTGCGCGAGTAAAGATTGTGTGGTTTAGGGAAAATGGTATATTATCGTGGGCGAAAATTGTGTAGTCTAGGTCTTTTCGCTAGTATAAGGATCGTATGAGGTCAAGATTGGAGGAGTAAAGCACTATATGACCGCATGAGTCTCGTCCCTCCCGCGAACCCACGATGGCGCATTGTGTGGTTGCAGTGAGCGTCAGCCTCGTGCTACGCTGAAGGAGCTGCGGCCGGCACAGACGTCATCGATAGACCTCAACAAAGCGAGATTAGCGAGTCCCAAGGGTCTCCGTCGTTCCTGGCATGAAACATAACACATCCACAGATCTGTACTTCTGTTTCACGTCACGTTGTCGATTCACAAGCGGTCATTCTGTAGAAAAACGCTAGTATAGTTACGCGACCCAGGTTTCACCAATTTCAGTCATGTCAGGCCATATATCGACCAACACGCTTGACAACATCCTCAACTTTAGAGATGTTGGAAAGACCATAAACGAGTTTACTGGAAAGAAGTATACAGTTCCCTTAAACTAATCGAATCAAAGGCAATTCTAATGCTCATAGACTTCTTCATGAAGGTGTTCTCTTTCGTTCTGCCCGTCCAGGTCTGCTTCCCCCGACGCCAAGCTTAGTATTGCTCTGAAGCTCATCTTCCTATCCATATCCCAGATGATGCTTCAGCCTCTGACAGAGATGTTCTTGTCAATGAGTATGGCATTAAAACCATCTTGGACCTCCGTACCAAGTCGGAGCACGTTAAGCAGGCCAACAAACGCAAAGAAGAGAAGAGAATTGCTGCAATGAAGTCTGATCAATCCTTCCACGAAGATGTTAAAATTCCAGGTATCACCTACTTGAAAGTAAACATTAATGGCAAAGGCTTTGAGCGTGAGCTTCTTTGGAAACTGTCCTGGTGGCAGCTTTTTAAACTTGTTTTTCTCATGATAGTGGGCAAACGTATGGAAGCAATCTCCATCCTGGGAGTCAACGTTATGAAACCAATGGGCCTCGTTGGCCTTGGCTACACCACACTTCAACACTGCCAGCCCGAGCTCTCGGCCGCCATCCACCACTCCGCCTCTTCCAGCAACTATCCCATTCTCCTCCATTGCACCCAAGGCAAGGACCGCACGGGCATCATCACCCTCCTTCTCTTATTGCTCCTCGAAGTGCCGCTGGAGGCGATAGACTATGATTATGAACTGTCAGGAAAGGAGCTGGAGCCAGCGAGAGCACAAATGATGAAGGAGATTAGTGAAATCGGATTGCCGGAGGAGTTTGCTACAACGCCGGCGGGCTGGGTTGGCAAGATGAAGGCGTTTTTAGAGGAGGAGTATGGCAGTGTGAGGGAATTCTTGTCGAGTATTGGCGTGGGCAAGGAGAGCATGCAGGCTATTGTTGAGTCACTTCAGGGTTAGGCCAGTAGATTAGCAAAGACGATCGTAGAAGTGATAGAGGCATCAGGAAGACTTCAAAGTTCAATACCCTTCCAGCTAAGTTCTGTCTACACAGTGTTTCCTCCAAACTTATTTCTGCTTTGGCAAATTATACTAAAGGAACGAGGAGAGGCTTACATAGACTTGGCTTTGGATTTGCATTGCCCGAAACTGGAATCTTACTTGCTTCCCGTTAGCTACACTTTACTGCTGACAACAACATCATGGTGGCAACAACTTTTACAGGAGAATGACAGCAGAAACACGTATTCAACAACCAAGAAGTTAGAAAAACTTAGGTCGACAGTCTTACGAGAACTTTAGTACCAAAAAACTGGAAGGTCTACGGACCAATTAGTCTGTTTCGTAGGCATGCCGAACAGCTCTGTGATCGCAGGACTGATTTAAACTGCGAGGTTTCTCGAATGTGTCCTTTCTCGTAGCTCGTTTTCAATCCCATCAGTCCGCATGATCAAATTGTGGACTTCTTTGAGGTTGTCTAAGGCGTCTTTTTGATTGACATCCAGTTATCTTGCATAGTTGAATCCTACTGGAGTCGGCAAAACGCAGGAGTGCATTACTGGCTGCAGAAGAGCGCTAAGCTTCTGTTAAGCTTTCAAGCCTCTGATTGTCCTTGTCTGATCACAGGTAACAGATTTCCTCATTTGGACCATGAATACGTGGAGGCGGCGTAAGCAGAGCTGCCTCTATATTTGGTTTGGAGCATCAGAGCCATGTTTCACAGACACTGCCTACATCAATGGCTAGATCTCTTGTCGACACCTCTCCGCAAATCATCAGATTTGTCTTAAATCCGAACGGAACAACGGCCAATGAGCTGGCGCGAAGTTGCACAGGGCAAAGATGTTGTATTCCTCAAGCCGATTTAAGTATCGCACTCGATACAGAGATTGCCAGGTCACATGGTTAGAAACGAGGTGAGGAGATTCAAACGAAAGACGCTATCCATAGCAGAAAAGAAGAAGAAACACGCGGCGGTCGTATTCCGTATCCAGATTCCGTCTTGACAGCGCGGAAGAGAAGCTCCCGCATAAAGCTTGTTTGTCTTGGCTATTTGCTTGGCTTGGTCATCGCCGCGGCGTTGGGACGGGAATCCGGCTTCGTGTAGATGGACAACCTTGTAGACTCTGCCAACTGCCATCCACTATTCACCTTCTTCGCGTCAGTTAGGACAGAATGAGCCAATTAGTTACTGTTTTGTCACGGATGTGCAGATTCAGAGCATGTTGAAAAGACGCCAATCAAACGGCAAATTCTCATTGTGTTGGCCGCGCAAGCATCCATCGCCGCCTTGCCAAAAGCTTAGAAATCATCAGGCAAATTGGCGTGGAGGGCGACTAGAACTAGACAGGCATGGCTAGCCAGTGTGTCATCTGGTCTAGCTTTCTTCTACAGTAACTCACTAAGGGAGCTTGTTCGTTGAGGATTCGTCCATTTTGCGAATCTCAGTACCCCTTTACGTCATCTCCCGTCACTAACCTCTGCTTCCTAAATCGGCTTCGTCTTTCGCCGCGTACGCCGAAGCTTTTCTCTGTTTCTTCCCTATATCCTCGGCTTTCCGCAGCGAGGTCTAGAAATGATAGAGTGAGGCCACAACTTATGGGGACTAAGGTACTAAAGGTCGCCTCTCCGCAAAAGGATCCATTAAGACATCTTCCAATATCCTGCACTCCACTTAAAAATCCTAAACACGAACCCCTTTGCTTGACACCTGCCATCCGTTGCACACCACATAAGACGACCAAAGTTATCCACAGCGGTCGCGCTGTGTACACAGCATCGCCATCATGGTGGGACCACGGAAGTCAAACAATGACCTCCAGCCCACCGACCCTACAGGCGAAATTGAAGATGCGAATACACGGCATGGCGAACCGATTGTCGCAGCCGCAGCAGTCGACATCGCCACTGCGCCAATCGTCGAGGAAGATACAGAGAAAAGTGAGAATAGGAGGGATTTCACGAAGATAAAAGGCGTCAAAGAAGCACGCCTGACCATCGGCGAGCCATTAAGTAGCGCCACCACGACTACCACCGAATACAGTATCTCAACAGTAGGCGAGGATGTGATTCCCAAACAGAGACCTTGGTATCGAGAAAAGAATCCGCTGAGATGGGGAAGGATACCGCCGGTGCCAGAAGAAAGAGAGGTTAGCAGGGAATACACTGCTGGAGTACTGTCACGATTGACGTTCCAATGGATGGCGCCTGTGATGGTGGCGGGATATAAAAGGCAGCTTGAAGAGAACGACATCTGGAAGGTCAACCCGAAACGTGCTGCAGAGCCAATGACTGAGCGGCTCAAGGTATCACTTAAAAGGCGAACTGAGAGAGGAGACAAGTTTCCGCTACTTTTTGCGCTTCATGAAACGTTCTTCAGAGAGTTTTGGATTGGTGGATTTGCACAGTTTGTTCGTTCTCCTTTTCTAGTTATTTCCTGCCTCTCATATCCAAGAACTATACTAATGGTATTAGTGGGGCAACCTTCTCTTGGTTTTTACGCCATTTACCCTCCGATATCTTATTCAATTTGCCACAGATGCTTATGTGGCCCAGCAAAAAGGGGCCCCTGCCCCGCCTATTGGAAGAGGACTTGGTCTCATCTTTGGCATCACAGGAATGCAGGTATTGCAGAGCTTGTGTGTCAACCAGTTTATCTACCGAGGAATGATGGTTGGTGGGCAGTCCAGAGCAGTACTCATATCTCTTGTCTTTGAGAAGGCGATGAGGATTTCCGGGAGAGCCAAGGCAGGAGGAGCGGCAATTGAAGATGTCAAGGCTGCCGAGGTTGTGGAGGAGAAGAAAAAGGAGAAGCAAAAGAAGAGCAAAAAGGATGCGCCTGAACTGCAAAAAGGAGTCGCCGGTGATGGTGTCGGCTGGGCCAATGGTCGAGTCGTCAACGTAATGTCCGTCGATACCTACCGTATTGATCTAGCATCAGCCATGTTCCACATTATCTGGACAGCACCAATCGGTTTGATCGTCACGCTTGTGCTCTTGATCATCAATATCCGCGAGTCTGCACTAGCTGGCTTTGCGCTGGTTATTCTAGGAATGCCAGCTCTGACTTATGCTGTTAAGTCCCTTCTTGTCCGCCGCAAGGCGATTAACAAGATTACCGATCAGCGAGTCTCATTGACACAAGAAATCCTTCAAGCTGTCCGATTCGTCAAATACTTCGGCTGGGAAATGGCCTTCCTCGATCGTATCTCTGCCATCAGAAAACGAGAGATTAGAGGTATTCAAGTCCTTCTTGCTATTCGTAACGGCATCAACGCAGTCTCCATGTCCCTACCAATCTTTGCCTCAATGTTGGCTTTCATCACCTACTCTCTTACCGACAATGGGTTGAATGCAGCCAATATCTTCTCCTCGCTGGCGCTATTCAACGCCCTCCGTATGCCGTTGAACATGTTGCCAATGGTCATCTCACAAGTCGTTGATGCTTGGGGCTCGATGCAGAGAATCCAGGAATACCTCCTGACTGAGGAAGTAGAGGACGAGGGAATTTGGGATATGGTGGCCAAAAACGCTATTCAGCTCAATGATGCTAGCTTCACTTGGGAGCGTACCGCAAATCAAGATGCTGAAGGCGGCGCCGCAGAGGCTGGCAAGGCACCAATCACTAAGGAGCAAGCCAAGGCTGAAAGGATTGCTACGAAGGTGGAGAAGGATGAGAAGGGTGGCCTAAGCACTGGCGAAACCACGCCTGATAGCGCGAGCAGCAAGTCTTTGCAGCCATTCCAGCTCCACAACTTGAATGTTAGTCTTGGACGAAATGAACTGGTTGCCATCATTGGCAGCGTTGGATCTGGCAAATCGTCTTTGCTCGCAGCTATGGCGGGAGATATGCGCAAGACGTTCGGTGAGATCATCTTTGGTGCTGAGCGTGCTTTCTGTCCTCAGTATGCATGGATTCAAAATGCCACGGTGCGGGAAAATATCCTCTTTGGTAAGCCGATGGACAGGGCGTGGTACAACACTGTTATCGATGCTTGTGCCCTTCGCCCTGATCTGGAGATGCTGCCGAACGGCGATGCCACTGAGATTGGCGAGAGGGGTATCACTGTATCTGGCGGTCAGAAGCAGAGGATTAATATCGCCAGAGCAATCTACTTCAATGCAGATGTCGTACTCATGGACGATCCACTTTCTGCAGTAGATGCTCATGTAGGTCGCCACATCTTCGACAATGCGATCTGTGGGCTTCTCAAAGACAAATGCAGAGTTCTCGCAACTCATCAGTTATGGGTTCTCAATAAGTGTGACCGCATTATCTGGGTCGAGGACGGACGTATCCAAGCTGTTGACACCTATCAGAATCTCATGGATAATGATCCTGCCTTCCAGCAGCTGATGGAGTCTACCGCCGTCGAGCAAAAAGTTGAGAAGCCGGAGGAAGAAAAGCAATTTGAGGCCGATAAGAAGAGTGTCAAGAAGAAGGGGAGGAAGGCCCCAGGGCTCATGCAGGCTGAGGAGCGAGCTGTTAAGTCGGTCGGATGGAGTGTTTATAAGGCATACATCCAAGCTTCTGGCAGCCTTTGGTCCATTGCTCTAGTCCTGGGACTGTTGATAGCGTCTCAAGGAGGTAAGATCCTACGTCTGTTGAATGAAGATTGACTCCGTGCTAACTAGTTGACAGCCAACATCACCACTTCCCTCTGGCTATCTTGGTGGACCTCCGACAAGTGGGGCTACAGCACCGCAACCTACATTGGTGTGTACGCTGGCCTCGGTGCCTTTCAAGCCGTCCTGATGTTTGCCTTCGCTATGTCCCTGACCATACTCGGCACAACATCCTCCAAAGTCATGCTGCACCGTGCCATCTCCCGGACGCTTCGCGCACCTATGTCGTTTTTCGACACGACACCTCTGGGACGCATCACTAATCGCTTCTCTCGTGACGTCGATACTATGGACAACACTCTCACCGATAACATGCGTATGTATTTGCTCACGATCGGCATGATCACTTCCATCATGATTCTGATCATTGCCTATTTCCCATACTTTGCGGTTGCACTCGTGCCACTAGCGTGCGCTTTTCTCGCAGCCTCAAATTATTACAGAAGTTCTGCCAGAGAAGTAAAGCGTTTTGAGGCTGTCTTCCGCTCCAACGTCTTCGCCAAGTTCTCCGAGGGCCTCTCCGGCACAGCTTCGATTCGTGCTTATGGACTGCAAGATCATTTCATCAAGCGCATTCGCGATGCCATCGATGACATGGACGCCGCATACTACATGACGTTCTCAAATCAGCGCTGGCTGTCGATGCGCGTGGATATCATCGGTGTCTTCGTCGTCTTTGTGACGGGTATTCTGGTCATCACTTCGAGATTCAACGTCAACCCGTCTATCGCTGGACTTGTGCTGTCATATGTTCTTGTCTTGGTACAGATGCTTCAGTTTACTGTGAGACAGCTGGCAGAGATGGAGAATGGCATGAACTCCACTGAGCGTCTGCACTACTACGGCACACAACTCGAGGAGGAAGCGCCACTGATGACGGATGTTCAGGTTCCTCCAAATTGGCCGGAGAAAGGAGAGATTGTATTCGACAACGTCGAGATGCGCTACAGACCAAACTTACCGCTTGTTTTGGACGGTCTCAACCTTCACGTAGCAGGTGGTGAAAGGATTGGTATTGTTGGTCGAACTGGAGCTGGAAAGTCCTCGATCATGAGCACTTTATTTAGACTGGTTGAGCTGAGCAGCGGCTCGATTGTGATCGATGGCTTAGATATTTCTAAGATCGGTCTCCACGACCTTCGCTCGAGGTTGGCGATCATTCCTCAAGATCCGACTTTGTTCAGAGGAACAATTAGGTCGAATCTGGATCCTTTCAACGAGCACGATGATCTGGCGCTCTGGGATGCGTTGAGGCAAGCTGATTTGGTGTCGTCGGATGAGACAACCACGGGCAGAATAACACTCGACGGCATCGTTGAGGAAGAAGGTCTCAACTTCTCGCTTGGCCAGCGTCAATTGATGGCATTGGCTCGTGCCCTTGTCAGAAATGCGCAGATTATCATTTGTGATGAGGCTACATCATCTGTTGATATGGAGACGGATGAGAAGATTCAAAGAACGATGGCAAGAGCTTTCAAAGGGAAGACTTTGCTGTGTATCGCTCACCGTCTTAGAACCATTGTCGGTTACGATCGCATCGTTGTGATGGACCAGGGAAAGATTGCGGAGCTTGATACTCCAAAGAGCCTCTATGGCCAAGGAGGTGTCTTCAGGAGTATGTGTGATAAGGGTGGTATCAAAGCGGAGGACATTGAGGAGAGGAATGATGAGATGCTGAAGGCGGCGAACGAGAAGGAGTGAATTGCGAACAATACGTGGATACCGGGTAAGTAATAGAGCTAGGAAACGGCTTGAAGATGAACATTGGGTGGTGTATAGGGATCTCGATTAAAATTTCGCATGATATAAGCAAGTTCGCAGTAGGAAATAGGGTATTATATGCCATTCAATATAAGAACAACATCACATAAAACACGTAAGTCGTTGAAGGAGTTCAAGCGCAATTCACAGCTCGTGACGGGAACTAACTTTGACGTTCTAATTGAAACTTTTGGGCAAAAACTGCTTAGCACTCTGCTCAGAGTTACTGGCAGTGGTGACTGAACTATTTATTGATTCAATAACTGAGAACACTCGACGAGAAGATAAAGGTAAAAGGAATATAGACACTTAAATTCATTTGCCTTATTTTCTACTAGCGTCTGCACATGCCCACATTTGGTTAAGCTCATTCGCCGAGGTTGTGGGGGTTTGGCAGCTGCTCGGCAATCGTAGTTTCTCGTGGCGTACGTCATATGTTAAAGGCCTGGCCAGGCAGTGACGGCATTCTGGAGATCGCAGGCGGCTCAGAGATTGTAGATGCAAGCAGGAGGAATTGATCCGTAAGCATGCGACAGCTGCGTAAAGATTGAATCACCTCCTTTTGAGTATTATCTCCTTCATTTTCTAGGCAACCTAGTTGCAAACCCCTCGACTTGATACCCGACACTTTTGTCTCATCCTAAGCTCCATCTAGAGGCAGCGACACCGTTTCTTACGGGTAAACATATAAAAACAACTCTCAAATACCACGATATCGACCGGTGTTCTCGGCGCATATAGACACACAATATAGAGATAAGGGCGACATAATAGCTACTATAGTACGCCATACAAGATGTGGGGGATATCATATTGGGTTCGTCCCCATGCTCGACTCCTGCGCGCACTACAAACAGCCGCGCCGTGTCTCACAGTAGAAGCACTATGCTAATAAACATACTAGGTCATTCCCTTAATTAGCGGCTTCATGTGGCTCGCGACTCTGACAGCGATGATTGCAGTCTGGTGCACAGAAGGCCGTCCGCACTACAGCTCGATGTCGCCAGGACAAACGATCGCATATATTTCCGATGTTGGCGCACAAGGCCTCAAACCCCTATTTATCACTGGCTGTGTCATCACCACTGTCTTCCTCGATCTTTCCCTCGTCGCTGAGAGATGGCTCAGACATTCAGGTAGGTTGGCCAAGAACAGAACAGTGCAGGAGAAGGTCGTCTCAACTTTGAGTATCCTTTGCGCTATCGGTGGAACTGTCGGCTTGATCGGACTGAGTATCGCAGATACGGTGAGGCATCCACGTTTGCACAACGTGTTCCTGGGCGTGTTCATCGTCGGTTACGTTTTATCGGCAATATTCATCTGCTGGGAGTATCAACGGTTGGGCATCCGTAGGTCAATCCTCTTATCACACCATGGCCATCATCTAACACTGTCTCTGACTTTCGCGAGCACCGTGTCCTCCGCGCCTCGTTCTGGATCAAGCTCTTCTTCATTCTCCTGGAGGTTGCCCTCGTCATCGCCTTCGGCGTCTGCTCAACAAAAGGCGTCTACAACGTCGCTGCAGTATTCGGTAAGTCTTCTCCACTCAAAATTTATTTCAATGGCCTGCTAATTGGTTAAACAGAGTGGGTTGTAAGCTATGTTTTCAGTTTGTATATTTTCAGTTTTTTTGTGGATCTCATTCCAGCAGCCCGCGGCAAGGGTGTCGCATCCCGCCGCACCAGAATGCAGAATGAGGCCAATGATCCAGAGGCCGACGCCGAGTTGGATAGACATAGAAGTCGTGAGAGCGGAAGGGAAATGGGCCAGAACTACTACGGTGATGGAAGCAGGGTGAGGAGTCAGAACCAGAGAGAGGGTGCTCAGGGTGGAATGAGACAGGGTGCCGCGCCGCAGAATATGGATTCACGCATGGAGATGCAGCAACCGAGAGGACATACTCCAAGCGGATACGATGGTGCTTACGATAGTAATGCACGCCAAAATGGGTTCGCAACAGGGAATGGAGATTTGAATAGCCACCACAAGCCATATCCAGCGCAGCCACATAACAACTTCTAGGTGGATCGCAAGGGTGTAATAATGTGTCTAGAGGAGAAGAAAAAGCAGTAATGATTTGTACGAGGGAGTGCAGTATGTAGGATATCACGATCATCGTGCGGCAACATTACATTAGATGGATTGGGCATACCATGGTATACAGCAGTAGCGAGCGGGCGTTGGGGATTCGCAGCTTTTATGAATAATCCTCTTTGTCGAATTTCGTTAATACTGATCATCCGTACATTATGGCAGCTAGGATGAGTGGCAACGCGCGAGTGGAAGGTACGCGAGGTATTGCAAACCGGAAAAGTACCCATCTGCCACTCGACGGCAGATGATTCAAGTAGCTGCCTGTTTTAATACTTATTTTGATACATGCTAACTGGCTACCTACTCTCTGATCTCAATTTAAAAGTCAGATCTGACTCTGTTTTCTGTTTGACTTAATGCCTTCCGTGGTGTCAACTTGACTAACTTTGTTAGCATTCATTACGTTGCATGGCGATTAAACACAACTTTCAAAACCAGTTTGCCATTTCAATAATGTTTCTTGGTCCTTTGCATACGATAGTAGATGCCAGATGATTCCAACCGTTTTGAGATCGAATTTACTTTCGAAATGAATCGTTATTGAGTCTTAGTCTTTAAACTACGAAATGCTGAAGGAGCAACCAACAAAAATTAAAAATGTAAAAATTTTGGTTAAAATTTTGGTTAAAATTTATAACTGTAATGGGCCTGATAGTTCAGTGGTAGAATTCTTGCTTTGGGAACTCATCTGAGCATTCAATATTGTAAGAGGTCTCCGGTTCAATCCCGGATTAGGCCCTTTTTTGGTTGTTATCTGCGATCTGCCGAAGCTTGTTGGTGAAGCGGATGTTGGTGGGTGGTGGTAGCTGATTTTTGCATGCCATATTGATTTTGATGTTGTACTAGCCGGTTTGCAAGTTTGGATGTTTATTTGCTGTTGGAGTCTGTCATTCTAAAAGGGCGTGATTTAATCCGCAGATTCACCTATATTATCCATCCAAATTAATAAGATTCAGTAACTTCAGTAGAATCAAATGATCACGGTACTTATCTTTAAATTATTATTATAAACAAGCAATATATCTCATAAAAAAGTCACTGTGCCGGAGTGGTTAACGGGTAAGACTTGAATTCAACAATTCAGTTATCTTATGGCTTAGGCCTCGCGCGTTCAAATCGCGTCGGTGACGTCATCTATCTTTTGCATTTATTTTTCCCTAATTTAAGGGGTAACGGTGTACATAGTAGAAGTGGTTATAAGGTAGTGCGATGCAAGTGTTTGGTGGACAGTTGGAGGAAGGAGCTTCGCATTTCGATATGCTCCGGCCTCGCATCTTACATTCATCCCCAATCACTGATAACTAGGTATAATCTTATAAAATATAAATAGTGTATAAATAAGTGTATGTGGTATATGGGATGTTTAGCGTGAGAAATGTTAACTGATTGTCCTCTGTCCGTGGCATCCTTACCATCCTTGGGTATCATCCTCCTCTTTCCGTTGCGCCATATAACAAATGAGATCCCGCCTATACGCACTATCGCGTCCAAGCGACGTATGTAGGTTTTTGTTGCTGGCCGTTGAATGTTGTCGTGGCCTATGTTCATGCTTGATTGTCGTTCTAACCGCTTCGAGGTCCGTCTCAACCCCATTATCTCCCCTCGCTCAATCTTCCACCCCTTCTTGTGTAGGAATCAGGCAACCGCCGCCGCCTCTTCACAGGTCATCTTCGAGAACCTCACGCAAAGCCTCAAAATCAACTCGGCCCGGCCTTACTTGACTTGGTGCCTGTGGAGGCTTTCTCCATCCTGGAACGGGCCCACGTTGATTGATTCCCGGACTTCTACCAAACATCATCTTCAGCGGATCGCTCTCTCCCTGTAACTTACGTATAGACATCGTCACTCCTCTGCTCTGTGGCATGCGCAGATCCGACCGAGGGAAGTTGTTGACAGAAGACGCCACTGAAGAGGTGGCGAATGGTAAAGGACTTTTAGAAGGCGAAACACCCCAGCGGCTCCATATCCAGCCTCCGTATCTTTTGCCTTGCGTGACACCATTGGATGTGCGGATGCCGTTGCTAGAAACTGATGCTATGCTGGGAGCTGTCGACGTTGCAGGTAGGCCGGCAGTCGAGCGCAATAGAGAACTGCTATCGTGCTTCCCTGCTGCCACCTCTCCAGTCACAAACACCGTCTCAGTTGAAAGTGCTGCAGTACTGCGACCTAGACTATGACGTGATGGCGTGCGGAACATCAAACCCGTGCCAGACTTGGTGATATTGAGCTGTGACGGCCTTGACTGGAGAGTATGTATATCTTGTCCAGCAATACTGAGAACACTCTCATGGCTGTTACTCCGCCTTTGGCGGTTCTTTTTGGGAGAAAGCTCGCGCTGTGACGAGTGCAGCTTAAAATCCTCGACTTGATCCGAATCTATCCCAACCCTACCATCGTCTTGCATTACCGACTGATTACCGCTCGCGCGGAGACTCGCCAGGCTCGGTACGTCGCCATCCTCCTCGTGGATAGTGTCATTCGTATAGTATTGTGCGGCCTTTGAGCCACTGGAGTTAGACTTTTCAGACGCACTCCGCTTGTGTGTCGCGTTGAAAACCGGACTCATGGCACCGACACTAGAATCCGGCGATGTAGGTCGCGAATGCTCCATGCTCTGATCGATCGACATATGATCAAATAACACAGAGCTCCTATAATCCTGCGGTGAAGATGGCGCAGACGACGCAAAATCAGATGGTGCGCCATGTGACTGCGCGGACCAGCGTCGCCTTGGACTCGGGATAGTCATGGATGTTTGTGATAATATCGTCGCTGCAATGGATGCTTGTTGAGGGCGATGACGATTGCGTGAACTTGTACGGGAATGCATGCCGCATCCGTTCGGAAGCGCCACATTGCGTCTTTTCCTCGGTACCGGTTTGCGAGCTGCCTCCTTCTCCTTCGTAAGATGATGATAGTGGTGGTGAACATGGACAGCCTGCAGCACAGGCGCAGAGTCATGCTGAACCAGTTCCGACCCGACCTCCGTGTCCATAGTTGTTTCATCATGTTCGCCATCTTCCTTCGCCAGATGATGTCCCATAAGCTGCTCACGTAACTTCTGCACTTCGTCATTGGAGCTCATCAACATTTCTCTCAGCTCCACGATGCCCATCTGCAAATTGACATTGTCCTGCAGTATGTCCTTAACAAAGTGGCTTACGACATTTGGTCCTCCCTTCCCACTTATCGTCGCTTTTCCATTTTGTAGCTCGCTGTCCACTTTCTTTTGCCTCTCCATCCTCCTCAAAACTTCTTCGTGTCTAAGTTTCTCATCATGACTTTCCCTCTCGATCTTCTCGAGTTGATCCTGGAGCTCAACCAGTTTCCTTTCTGCTTGCCTCCACCGACGAACTGCTGACTTCTCTTCCACCTCAGAATGCACAAGAGTATTTCTCAAATAGTCCTGCTCTCTTTCCAAGTCCATAATCTGCACCTCCAAATCAGCTGCCCTTGCCGCCAGGGCTTCTAGACGCCTCATCTCCATATGTGTGCTGTGCAGCGCCACTTCTAGACCCTCTATCCTCTTATCCGCTTCGCCAATGGTGCTGTTTAGCTGCTCGAGATGCTGCTCTAGCTCAGCGTTGTCATGAGCGAGGCGACCATTCTCGCTTTCAAGGTGTGATTTGTCGCGTTCGAGATAGTCGATCCTCTGGGTCATCTCCCGTCTCGACTGTTCGGCTTCGGCAACGTAGGCTTCATGACGGACTAGAAGGGCCTTGAGGGCGAATGTTAGTCCATGATCCTCTTCATCTTGTTTGCGCACCATCTTGCAAGCTCATATCGATTAACAAAGCCTTTACTTTGCAGTCTGCTCTTCTCTAGACTAAGCAGTTACCTGTTTCCGATCCCAAAGCCGACTGACAAAGGCCACAAATCCCCGGTTTGGGCAACATAAAGCACATTACTCGGAGTGAAAGAAATCAAGCCTACATACCTGTCCCATCCTCCCCGCCATTATGACATCTCTCTCCAAGTCTTCAAGCGCCTCATTATTATGTCTCAGATAGACGCAGTCTGATCGGCCACAGCAGCAGGCGGCGGTCCTATCTGGGAGCTGTCTAATGCCGGAATGTTCTGCTGGAATGTCCGGAAATTGTGGTGTCATAGATCGCGGTATATCTTCCGTAAGTTCCGAGGTGGCGTCGAAATGGCTGTCCCAAAAGGTCTTCTCCTCCATGTTATCGGCGGGTGGAAGCTCGCGTGGCATACTTGTGTCGTAGTCTCCGTCGCGCTCAAGGTGAAGTTTTGATGGTTATGGTCATCCAGGTGGTTTGTGTCGGGTCGAAGTAGTCAAGCTTCTCATCTTAAGTGAGTCGTGGGAGCTGAAAGGCGGCGGTGAGGTCTTCGGTGAAGTCTAGTTTAGAGTTGTGGATCAGAGACGATGCGACCTAAGCTTGGTTGCTAAGTTGCTCGTGCAGCGGGTGATCAACGACGATGTTGTGGAGTCGAAGTGGGTCACTGTCAGGCACCCGAGCGCGGGCTGCGAAGTGTGGTGTGGCCCAACCCCGGCGATGATGGCATGGACGTGGATGAAAGGGTCACTAAATTTGTCCCTGCAGCCTGTCATGTGGCCGGGAGTTCAGGACTGGGTGCGTTGAAACGGATTAAGAAGTAGTTGGTATAGTAGAAAGCGAGAAGCATTGAAGTCGACCTGATAATTGTTTGCTGGGAAGCTTAGTAGATACTCTGTTAAGCAGAATCTAAGCGGTCTTCCTGCCAATTTACCCTCCACTGGTGCCCATTTTGAGCCATGCCGCGACCGCTCGAAGTAGTGTAAATTCAAAGCTCTCAACACATCATTCCAACGCAATATCACTGGTTGGCACTTCTGTTTCTGATATCGCTCACACAACTATTGAGGCAGTGGCATTTTAGTGATTTACTAAAATATCCTTGGGGAATGAGAAAAAAAGTCATTTGAGCTCCTCACTTTAGGGAAGCCTTTTGGTATTTCAATTTACATGCTACAAACCACAATCGCCCGTCCTTACCATCATCAATAATTTATCATAAATTGTCATCCTTCCACGCAGTCCGAGCATATTGACCTATGCGGCAGGCATAGTAACCTCAGCTGGCACTGGAATATCACAAATGTCAAAACCTCCTTGCAACTGCTTCTTTCCTGGCATGGCGCCTCTGCGCATCAGCTCACTGGCCTGCGCCATAACAGGATCCGTCTGCATGCTAGCGACAGCGATCACCTCGTCTCCCTTGGTATAGTATGCCGCAAACTTGTAGTTATCTGGATCACCCTGAATAACCACATCATCGAACCCAGTGCTGGTATTACCACAGTATCTAAGCTGAGCACCCAGCGCAGACCAGAAGATAGGGATGAAAGGCTTCGGCTTTGCATTCTTGTTGACAATGTGACTTGCGGCAACACGGCCAGCGTTCATCGCTACGTCCCAGTGCTCGATGCGAACAGGGTCGCCATTTCCTCCTGGACCGTGATATGGATAGGTTGCGATATCACCAAGAGCATAGACGGAGTCGAGTCCCTTGACCGCAAAGTTGTCATCAACAAGTAAAGACTTATCTTCCTCAAGCTTGACAGACTTGTTCTCGAACAAGAAAGTAGTAGCTGGTGCGACACCGACGCCCAAGATAACGAGATCGGCTTCCAACCTCTCCCCGCTCTTCAAAATGACAGCGCCAACCTTGCTCGAATCAGTTGCCGATGGGACCGCCTTCTCGACGCCCGCGCTCATCCTAAACTTGGCACCATTCTCCTCAAGCTGCTTCTGGAAAACCGATCCGACCTTCTCACCCATCACACGCCCGAGAGGCACCTTCTCTATGCCTACAACCGTGACGGTGTTGCCTTTGCAGGTTGCGTTGGCGACCTCCATACCAATGAATGAGGAGCCAATAATCACAATCTTCTTTCCCTTATCACCAATAGCACCAAGAATGCCCTTGACATCGTGAATAGTTCTCAGCACGAAAATATTGCCTAGTTCCTTCATGCCCTCCATCGGTAGTTTCTTGGGCGTCCCACCAGTAGCGATGATGAGCTTGGTGTATGGGAAGTCCTTGCCACTCTTCGTGCGGACTTGCTTGGTGAGGAATTCAACCTCCGTAACCTCGTCATCAACAGTGTTGATCCCAGCCTCATCAAACCAAGTCTGGTCTCTCAACCTAACCTTTTCTGGATCCGAGATCAGAGCTTTGGAGAGCTTCGTGCGGTCAATTGGAAGATAACCCTCCTTGCTGATAACAGTAATGGCGCCCTTGAAGCCCTCCTCACGGAGTCCCTCTACTGCTCCAACGGTAGCAGATCCTCCGCCAACAATAACAACAGACTCGGCAGAAAGAGGCTTGCACTTGATATTAGGCTTGCGGCGAGAGCCCTTGATCTTCTCCTTCTCGGCCATAACGTAGACACCACCATCTTTCTCAACAAGTTTAAAGGATGGGAGGTGGTCGATGGCTGGTGCGTTCTCGATGTCTCCAGTTGTGGCATTAAAGCAAGCACCGTGCCATGGGCAGGCGAGGCGACCGTCGCCGGTGAGGACGCCCTTTACAAGTGGTGCTCCTGTCAAACCGGTCAGTAAGAAGCTCAAGCTTCAGCTGCTTATGGGGTTTAAACTCACCATAATGAGTGCACTTAGAGCCTAAAGCACTGTGCTTTCCATTGACATTGAGCAACAGAATCTTTCCTTCCTCGAGTCCTTCAACCTCAATTTCCTTTTTCTCGCCTGGTTTCAAGTCGAGCTTGTTAAGACCCTTGAGCTTATACATCTCAGCCATGTTTTTGATTGTTGTAGTGAAAGTTGCCGCTCGGAAATAAGAGGTATGTGTTGCTGCTTTTGGTGAGTTGAGAGCAAGCTGCCTAATGCTTGACTTGAACAGAATCTTCGACGATAACATCAATGATGTTGTTTGGAAGGTTACTAACGAAATACAAAGGCAGCAGAAGTCAAGTATGGGAGGTCAAATGGGTGACAAAGGACGACAAGTGATTGGCCTAAGCTAAGTTTATAGAGCTTATCGGTGTCGTCATTGATCCTGGATAAGAGCTTTCAGGTGCAGAGTGCGGGGTTGGTGGGGAGTCGGCGATGGAAGGATCCACTGGGGCTTGGGGCTTGGGACTTGTGAGAGGCTTCTGCCTGGTAAGGTGTAAGGTCTATGAATACCACGTGGCACGCTCATCGACTTAGTATAACTCAATTATTCCATCTTGATGAGCATGATAACTACTGCAAGTTCACAAATGCCCCTCCATCAACGAGAAGTTGTGCTCCATTCACATAGCCACTCAGTTCCGAGCAAGCCAGAAATACAGCCGGCCCCGCCATGTCAAATGGCTCTCCAATTCTGCCACATGGGATTCTACCCTCCATATACGACCTCTTCTCATCACTCTTCAGGTCCTCCTCATTCAGCTGCGTATGAATTGTGCCTGGTAGTAGTGCATTGCAGCGAATCTTGTACTTTCCAAGCGCAACAGCCATGCTCTGCATGAGCGAAAGCACGCCAGCTTTCGTAGGTGTGTAGTGGGTCTGTTGACCTCCTCCGACCAGAGCACTAATAGAGGATACTCCTATAATGGAACCACCATGTCCCTGTTTCGCCATCTGGCGGGCTGCAGCTTGACAGCAATAGAAGGCGCCGTCGAGATTGATTCTAACAGTTTGAGCGAAGAGATCTGGTTCAATGCTACCAACCAGTTAGCGTCTGCCTTTTTGCCAGCAGAGAACAAGGATGTACTTACTCAAGGAACTCCGCAAACTGGCACACTCCAGCATTACTGACGAAGATATCAAGCTTTCCGAACTGCCTAACAGCTTCTTCTACCAGCACTTTGCCAGTCTCAGGATTGGTAACATCGCCAGCAATCGGCAGCAGTTTTCCAGCTTTGTCACCGTACTCCTCCGCCTCATACATCATGGTGTCCAGACCAGAAACATCTCTATCCAGTCCGAGATGATTCACAGCAACGTTACAACCTTGACGGAGAAACTCGAGTGCGATGGCTCGTCCGATACCTGTTGTTCCTCCGGTGATGGCCGCTGTCTTGCCGGAGAGGAGACGCCAGTTTGGGTTCGGTGATGGTATCATTACGAACGGTTTGTATATTTCAAGAGCAGAATGAAATGGTCTCTATCTCACATCTCAAGCACCTCTGTAAGCTCTGTATCGGTGAGGCAATGGGTTTGCCCCGCCTCTGAATGGGACTTTGTGTTTCCCGTCCTCATTCGTGTCACTCTTACCCCGCATCGAAGCACTCGTGCATGGAGCCGTTGAAGCTTCCTCAATGTTACCTCATCAAGTCTCTCTGCATTGAAGGTCTGTTGAACGCGGTTACATTCTCAGCCGATACCTGAGGTTCTCCCTTTTTGTCCTCAAAACACTTGTTTGTTGCCGCAGTTATTTCTCCTTATTGCAGATCATCTGCCTGACCGCCCGAGGTAGGACCGCCCACCTTTGTCTATCACTCCACCTCCTCTTTATACTTCATATACTAAAGTATTCTCACCATTCGACGTGGCGAACTACATACCATCATATACCACGTCTATTATCTTGTCCCTGACACTCACACCTCGTTCTCGACACCAGTTCTATCAGAACAAATGATTATCGACTCACACATCCACCTCTACTCGTCGACCGAGACTTCTGAGCTCGCCTGGCTACCACTAGACGAGCCAGATCATCCTCTAGCTGGTCAGCACTCCGTCGACGACTTTGTCGCTGTTACGAGAGGCTTCAACAAAGCTGGCCCTCCTAGACTCCGCGGCTTTGTGTTCGTCGAAACAGACAGGAAGCATGACTTAAAGACCGAGGACTTCAAATGCCCGCTACATGAGGTAGAATGGCTGGCTAGGATTGAGCAGGGAAGACCAAGAGAGGGAGAAGGACATAGCTCTGAGCAGAAAAATCTGGTGCTAGGTATTGTGGCATGGGCACCATTGCCACTTGGTGCGGATAAGCTTGCTTGGTATATTAAGAGGGTCAAGGAAGCAGCGGGCACGAGTGCAGAAAAAATAGTGGGATTTCGGTATCTTTTGCAAGACAAACCATTTGGTACCGGCCTAAGGGAAGAATTTATTGACAGCTTGAAATGGTTAGGGAGGAATGGCTACGTCTTTGACCTTGGCATCGACTTTACGCATGAGTCACAGCAAGGGCAGGAGGCATTAGCCATGATAAGGGCAGCTCACAATGGCGTTGCTGTGGAGAAGAAGGTAGAGTTCGTTATCAACCACATCTGCAAGCCAGACATTAGCAAAAGCTACCTCACCGGCCACGAAATCGAGGATACGAAAGAGTATAAGTTGTGGCGAACAACGATATGGGAGTTTGCAAAATTGGACAAAACTTACATCAAACTCTCCGGCTGCCTAAGCCAAATGGTGCCCATGTCACTTGGCCGAGACCTGATTTTCGGCGAACGAGTAGTTTTTGAAGGAAAAGACAGGACGCCTGAAGAGCTGTATGAGTTGATTGAGCCATGGCTGAGCGTGGTGCTCAGCGCATTTGGCGCCAAAAGGATCATGTTTGGATCAGACTGGCCGGTGTGTCAAGCGAGTCCCAGCGGAGAGAAGGCTTGGGGTGTTTGGAAAGGAATCGTACAGGCATTTTGCGAACACAATAAATTGAGCAATGAGGAGCAGGATAGGGTTTGGTTCAGATCTGCTGTGGAGGCTTATGGATTGAGGATTGAGGATTGAAAAGGTTTGTAATGAGTCGACTAGCAGTTCTCCTCTCCTTGATCACCCAATCTTGTTCAAGATCGTATATCAAGCGCAAATTGAAGGCTGCATTGTTCACTCCAAAGTCAATGCCTCGATAGTCGGTGGCGCCCTCGTTGTCTACAATCGACGACACAGATGTGAAGGTTAAAATTAGTGTTGCCCAATAGTGCTCCATCACACTTTATCGAGACACCACATATGGCCAGGGATGGAGAGATGCTCACAGTCACGTGAAATATATTTCACACCACAGATCACAGGCACCAATGCCTTCCCGCTCTCGCTTGCTGTAGCACTAGCGCATTCCGCGGTCAGTACAAGTATCTCCCGGCCCCCTTTGGTTTCCCCTCTTTTCTTCTTCATCAAAAAGTAACAGAGCCAGCCACGACCACTACCTCGAAGTCTTTCCACAGTAGTGCGTTGCCAGCACCTTAACTGGTGTGTGGCTCTGGAGAATAATCCAACGCCAAAGTGCGCCTTGATAGGAAGTTTGCTCCCGTGTGTCGGATTAAGTTCCGGCGAGGGGACGTGGATGTCGATGATGGGATACAATCATTTATTGTTTTTTTCTTCTTCATTATAGCGCAGACTTGTCTGAGCTGTGAAGAAGGGCGTTTTTACTAAATGCCTAGCAGCGAAAAAACTTCAGTTTAGATGTATGCATTTTCGCATCAAGACCTTCGTGCGTGTCATGTGCATAGTTTTCTGGTAGGAGTTTGCAAAGCCCTGTGAACCTCGCTGTCTGCTCTGGACACAACAACACCAAGGCAAGCAGCCATCCGGTACAGTGTAGCGCTCCAGAGACATGCATTTGCAGGAGCATATGTCTGTTGGAGCGGCCCATTTAGATCCACTCGCCTGGTCTGCCGACGAGATCGCCCATTGACGCCCTTGAGCGGCAAGAGCGGAACTTATACAATATCGCCATCAATATTTATCGGTATCGGGCGAGGGCATTCTCTTATGCGGGCGGCCTGACAAAGTCCATTCGGCTGACTGTTCAAATGCAGAACGACAGCAAAAGCATGATCAGCGCTTCACTACTGCAAGCAGTCACTCAACGTTGCTTACTGACAACAGCATGAGGCATACGTTGTGTCTCCATGATGTCGTCGCCCCCGTATTAATCTGAAGACATGAGCGAGTGATGGTCTTTGGGGCTGCAACCAGCGAGTGATTTGTTTGCAGCCCCATGGACCTCGCCACTCCTGGTTTGACCTCCCTTCGCGTCGGTTCTTTAGAACGCAAGCAATTTCACCACATTCCTCAACCACAACAGGCACCTTTCAGTGGCCACACTTTCAACAATGTTTGTTTTCGTAATTTCCACGAAATAGCTCACCTATCGTAAACAGTGATCTAAGACAGCAGAGGCGAGGTATGTAACTTCATCTCCGTTGCCAAACTTATAACTCTCTGTTATGGCCGTTTTCGTCCTCTTCTCCCTTCAAGGGTTCCAGTCGACAACTTGTGTCCGTCAGCAGCACATTCATTTCGCTTTTGGCTAGTCATTCATTACCCTCATACTTACTCTCTTGTCGTTCATTCTTCCCCTACTTTAGCTTTTACCTCCACGTTCTTCGACAAATCGACACTCGTTTACATCAAACAACTACATCATGTACAGCAAGGCTGTCCTTCTGGCCGGCCTCGCGGCGACCTCGGACATCGCCAGTGGACAGGTCATCATCGAACCAATTCCAACCTCCAGCGTCCCAACTGGCGCCCTCACTTCAGCCACTTTCTATTCATGTGGTCCAATCATCACCAATGGTTCTCTGCCAACTGGTGGGCCTGTGCCAACCGGCGGACCCGGTGGTGGACCAGGAGGTGGCGCTGGAGGTGTTGCGCCCATCATCTCTATCGACGTTAACATCTACATTGACGTCTACATTCAGATCCTGCTTGGAACATGCGACGACGGACCCTGCAACCTACCTTTCACCATCACACAGACCTGTACCAGGGGTGTCCCATGTACCAGGCCAGCTATTCCAGATGGATTCACGACCACGGCTAGAGAGTGCGGATGTGCAGAGAGCACAATGGTGACCGTCACAGAGCCTTGTGAGACTGCTACCATGACTGCCTCTCCAGAAGGAGGCGCCGGAGACGGCAACTCTAATGGAAATGGGAAGGGCAGCGGAGGCAGTGGCGAGGATGGTGGCAACGGCGGAAATGGCGGTAACGGCTCTGGGACTGGCCCTGGAGGAAGCGGTGGTGATGGAGGCAACGTCGGAAACGCCGATAACAATAGCAGCGCAGGAAGCCATGGTGGCAATGGTGGAAACGGCGGCTTCGGCACTGCGCCCGGCGGCACAACTTCTGGTGGAGACAACGGTGGTATCCCAGCTGGCGGTGCAGGTATTTCGGGTGATGCAGGAGGCGATGGCGGCAACGATGACTCGGGCCTCGGCGCTGATGTTGGCTCAAATTCTGGTAATTCAAGCACAGCTCAGGCCGGCGCTGGAGGATACGACGGCGCGGATAGTATCGATGGTAGTGATGGCGCAGACGGATATGCTGGTGCGCCAGGTTACGAAGACGTTGCTGGCCAAACCGACGCTCCTGTCCCAACGGCCGACTCTCCAGTCTTCACTGGCAGCGCTAGCTCCCTTGGTGCCTCGAGTGCTTTGATGTTTGCCATTGCAGGTGTCATGTCGACCTTCTAATAAGGAGAGACTTTTACCTTTCGTGTAAGGATATTCAAGAATCTGTAAGTACTTCTCGTCAAGGCTGCCACATAAATTGGGCGAAGACTTATGCTAGATGCAGAACTTGAATAGTTCGGTAGTGAAGGGATACAAAAGTATTATGCCAGGCCATAGTCTTCCAGCAGGAGTTTAATAGGAGTTATCTACCAAGCACCATCAGGCATAGGTCTGTTTGCGTTCGCAATCAGTGTCAATGCCGTCTTACACTAACCTCGTGGCTCTCGGCAGAGGGCCCTTGCTAGCATGTAGATTTGCTCATACATGACATAAGCCTTAAATGCAGAAAAGCTGTGCTTCTCAGACTTGTTAGTCATCAGCTTTCTTCAAACTCGCATCGCTTCTAGTTTGGTCTATAACATTTCACTACCGACTCGAAAGTTTTGACCGTCCTTTGATTAGGGAAGAGAAATACCGAGCACTTTAACTGCAACAAATTACCAGTGCTCTGTACTTCATACCACGTTGCTAACTAATGGACTTTTGTATCTTTGTGTCACGTTACTGAGTAATCTCCATAAAGCTGAAGTCTTGGGATTCGAAAAAGAAAGATGCCACAAACGTTACCTGGCACTGGGGAGCACTATGTATTCAAAAAAGAAGCACAGAGCGTAGAAACAGCTCGATACTATGGCTATCGACGACCGGACGTAACAAAATGCGATCTGAAATAAGTTAGACAACCTCTTTCTGACACCTGAATAGGTGCCTATACGAGAATTGGAGTAACACTGTCGCAGCGGCTTTGCTGTATAACTTGAATTCTATGAACCGAGGACTTCTTGCTGACGATGATTTTGATTGTGCCGTTCAGTAGAGGTGTTTCGGAGCCGTGGCAGTTAGGAGTGATAATTTTTCCCAGCCACGAGTTGGTTTCCCGATACTTGCAAAATGCGGTTCGGTAACCTTAGAGTTTCATGCTAATGTGTTCCCTATCTCTACTATGCTTCGTCCAACCATAACGCCACGGCCTCCCCACAGCCTTTTATGCAACCTTTGAATACCCCTGCCAATACTTCTTCCTTAGAAATATGCAAAGGCTTTGTAGAGGCGACCTGGTCGTTTTCTCATGCCACAGCCGCAACTGCCTTCGAGCCCCTTTCATTCGCCAGGCCTCAGCGCCGCTCCCTTTTTATTCTCATGAGGGACGAATCCCTCTCCATATTAGCATCTCCGCCTGACCTAGAAATCCCTACTCCTCTTAGGCATTTCCTCTTTCTCTTCTTCCGCTGCAACCGCCAAGCTGGTGGCACCCAATGCCCTAGCTCCTCCCAGTCTGTGTCCTGGTACTCTCTTCTCTTTCCTTGCACTCTCAGTCTCCTCTGTCAACAAGATACTCTCATCCGTATCCTCCAACATGGTTCCCTCAATACTGAGAAACCCTCTCTGGCGATCGTGAGAGCATTCCATATCCTTGACCCCGAACTTGACCATTCCCTCGACCTTCTTTCCCTCGCCATCCACATAGTGTGGCTCCTCGTACTCTGCGCCTTCAGCGTCTGCAGTCTCGACCCACTTCCAGTCCTTTGGCAGTCTTTTGCTTTCGATTGAGGCGTTGAACAGGTTCCAACACACAACACCGATATGTCCCTCGTTTTGCAGGTTGACGTGTCCCTCCAATGTTGCACCGCGCACTGGCTTGAACAACAGAAAGTCGGCCGTCACCCATGCCCATGAGGCACCATACTCATCGACAGATTTTAGAAGAGCTTCCGGGCCATCTGAGCCGTATGGGTTTTGTGAAATGCGAACGTTCGAGTACGAGAGGACAACACCGTGAAGAGGTGGGTAGTATGTGAGAAGCAGTGGGCTGAAGTGCTCGGCGCAGATTCCTTCTATTGGATGACGCTGAGAGACAGGCGCAAGTGGCA
Organism: Antarctomyces pellizariae; assembly: GCA_010623925.1. Classification (NCBI taxonomy): domain Eukaryota; kingdom Fungi; phylum Ascomycota; class Leotiomycetes; order Thelebolales; family Thelebolaceae; genus Antarctomyces; species Antarctomyces pellizariae. The sequence continues at coordinate 75,741 of WCAA01000007.1, forward strand.
GGTATTGTGTGGACGTTTGAAGATGGAAAGGCAATTTCTGTGGCTCGTTTGGGGTTGCGGCGGCTGGCGCCTCGATATTGATGGTTTTTGATTCCTCTGAGCGGTGCTTCTTGCTCTTATGCTTCACCAGTGCCTCCTCATCGCAATCGCGCTTGCGTTTCTTCTCCTCCTTCGACCTGTGCCTCTCCTCCTTTGGGCGCGAGGGTATGTCTATGGATGGCATCTTTGCGACAGTTTCGTGTTTGGCCGCGCGGAAATTCGAACTCTTCCTGGATTGAAATTCGTCCCTCGACGTCGTCGCTGGCCAATCCTTATCGGCCCAAAAATTGATGTGGCTCGAAAATATTGCGGCCGCTAGCCCCCGGGTGTCAGGATCCCTTGGTTTACTCTTGTACAGCATTGATTGGCTGATTTCACATGTTGCCGATACTCTATAGAAGTTGACACGCTTCCCCACCATGAACTGTTTGCCGCCTTGTTGGCCGCTCTTTATCAGGCTTGTGTTCAGATAGTTTCATTTTAGTTGTCGGCGTTTCCGAGCACCATAAACTTTGCCGTAGACATGGTCCAGGCATAAAACTCGTAGATTCATTATGCCCTCTCAAATATTGTCTCTCGCTGGCTGGACTTTCCTACCGAATGTGCGTCCCCCATCCGCCTCTCTGATCCCAGCGCATAACTAGACCATATAGCTAACAGCATACATAGCTTGTCACTGGATGGCTCCAGTCACTATATTATGGCATCACCATTCGAGCCGGATCGCCCAAACCTCAACCTGGTTCTCCTCGATGGGCGCAAGACAGGCGGCGCATACATATCATTGTCGTCTCATCATATCTGCTCTACACAGTTTATGAAACACATCATGACATATCCCGAAGGCCCGATTTCTATAGACTGCTAGGCGTCCCGCAAACAGCCACAGATAGAGAGATCAAGTCTCGCTTCCGCCGCTTAGCAGCAATCTATCATCCTGACAAGGTCGCTCAAACACGGGGAAGCGACGATTTCTTCAGACTCCTGAAGTTGGCACAAGACACTCTGCTGAACCCCGCTGCACGGTTCGCATACGACCGCTTCGGGCTACAGGTCACAACATGGCAGAATTGTAGCACTATTCGCGACTTCCTCATAGTTGGTATCACCTCGACGCTTCCATATTACGGCGCCGGCGCAATATTCATGTATGCCCTGGGACTTGTCGGCTATTCACAGTGGGGTGTCTACTGGCGCTGGCTCACGCTTGTCTCGCTGGCTGTAGCTGAATGTGCTATTGTCAGCAGGCCATATATGCCGAGATTCGGTTCGCACTTCATAAATCCTTTGATCTCAGTCATGGGTGGAGGCCCACCATACCTCCAGTATCAAATAGTGGAGTTGCTGCGCAAGGTCTCCGTTACTATATACATCGCCTTCAGCCAGATTGGCCCATTACTTGCCCCACGGCAAGCGCAATTGCAGATGGCCAGTGAGGACCAGATGCTTGAGAAGAACCTCCAAAGAATGGAAGAGAGTGTTAGAATGGCTGACAAAGAGGCAGAAAGGCTGATGGCTTTGGAAATGGCGCCTTTTGTTGGCGATAATAAAGCGGTTGGAGAGGTCCAAGGCAAGGTGAAGGAGTGGCTTGTACAGAACACTGTCAGATCAGATCCAATGGTGCGGGACGCCCTCGGCAACGTGCTGAGAAAAAGAAGAGAGGGCGTGCCAACAGGTGCCAGAGAAAGTAGATGACTTGCTAGAATGTACATGAGCCTACCACAATCACTCTACCGGATTAGAATCTTTAACGGGATTAACGACATACATATTTGCAAACATGAGCTACGCTAAGCTTGGAAGAAGGTGCATATATTTAGCTAAAAGTGCTCTTGTCATCTTTCTTCAGCTGCTCGTCTATTCTAATACCTTCTTGGGTTGATGGTTGGCTTGTTGCCAAGCGCCTTCTCAATTTCTTCGATGACAGAATCAGTCAACAACTTAACCTTGTCCAACGACCCGACAGCCTCATAGATCTGCTCAACTTTACTAGCACCAGTGATGGCAGAGCTGACATTCTTGTTCCTCAGGACCCAAGCATAAGCGAGCTGCGCCTGCGAAATTTTGAGCTTCTTCGCAATTGGCTCGAGAGCACGGACCTTCTCGAGCTGGCTCTCCCACTTCCCTTCTCCAAACTCCTGCACCATACGAGTAATGAATGGGTCTTTCGAGTCGCTGTACCTGCTACCTTCTGGAATGCCCTTATTGTATTTGCCGGTCAAGATACCGGTCTGGAGTGGCGAGAAGATGGTCAGACCAGTGCCATATTCCTCGTACAAGTGGTCGAATTCTCCCTCAACTTTGTCTCTCGCCAACATCGAGTAACCTGGCTGCTCCACTACTGGCCCAATAAGACCAAGACGGTCAGCGTGGCGCCAGGCGGTTGCGACCTCGGACGCAGTCCATTGCGAGGTTCCCCAGTAGAAGGCCTTGCCTTGACTAATAATGTGGTTGAATGCTCTCACAGTCTCTTCCATTGGGGTTTCCCTATCTGGTCTATGGGCGTAGATGATATCGACATAATCGAGTCCCAATCTCTTCAGTGCCTGATCGGTACCCTCGACAATATGCTTGCGGCTCAGCCCGACATTGTTGATCGGAGTGTCAGCGTAAGCGGCTCCCCAGTAGATCTTGGTGGAAATAACGATAGAGTTGCGCTTCCACCCGAAGTGCTTAATGGCCGCGCCCATTGAGCGCTCAGACTCTCCTTCAGAGTAGACCTCGGCGCAATCGAAGAAGTTGACGCCAGCGTCGTAGGCTGCCTTCATGCAAGCAAAAGCTTTGTCTAAATCATGTCAGGAGGAAACCAATGGTGTGCATGGTCGGATGAACTGCTTACCATTGTCGACGTGTCCACCATAGGTAAGCCATCCTCCGAGCGAGATAGCCGAAACCTGGAGCCCAGAACGTCCCAAGCGGCGGTACTCCATCGCAGGGAGATCTTTTGGTGCTTCATTGGTAACCATTTTTGCCATTCTTTAGTCTCACTTCTCTAACTTTCGGTGATCTCAATAAAAGTTTCCGCGTTAGTAACTGTTGTGTAGTCGGAAGTTGTAGTTGGCGCGGTGTGCAATGGTGAAGGAAAGAAAAAAGTGGAACGAAGCAGAGAAACTGGATTGCAAAGATACATGGCTGATGTATGTGCTTGATAAGGATATCTTGTAATTGCCTAATACCTTCATGCAGCACGCCATTGAGAGCTACTTGATTTGCAGCGCATTGCTGTTTAGGGTTAAAGAGAATCGTCATGACTCTACCCCGCCATTACAACCCCGCCTCGTCAAATTATAGCTCCCCAGCTTGTGCTGCCAATCACCGAGCTGGAAGGAAGATAACAAAGTTGCTCAGGAACTGAAAGATTACAGTACATTATCTGTTGAGATAGACGGGAGGTACAAGTTGCGGTTGCGAACCTGGGATATCGTGATGTCTCAAAGCAGGAACGAGATGGCGATTGGAAATTGAGTAAGATTTGATGCGGCTGGGCGCGGCTTGCGACCTTTCATAACATTCAAAGACGATAAAATTACAGACACAACGTCCAAGGAGACTTGTTAGTCGGTAATATTACCTGAAGACAGTCCATAAACCCTGAAAAGCCGCACGGCAGCAGACGACGAGGTGGCTGCGCATGGCCAGTGTCTCCTGCAGAAAAACTAATGCAATACATGCCGCGTCCAGAACAAAAGTCGGGTTAGAAACACTTACCAGGGTTGAACTCGGACGTACTGACTAATGGTATATAAAGTATATAAAGTACCGGTGTTCGTCCACAATCCTCACATATGAAAACGAAGTACTGCGTTGACCAGGGAAGCGTCGTCAACATACATGGGGCATGGAAACACACAAGCCGCTCCTCCCGTCCAGAATCCGACTTGGCCGTCGATAAAGTCTGTCGTGACACTGGATTAACCAAAAAAAAAAAACACATTTGTGTCCAGTTACCTGGTCCAAAGAAGCTTCTTCTGATTTTCTAGAGCCCGTCCGTTCCGGCCGGCTTCAGCTGTACATGTACACGCAGCTGGCATGAGCTTGTCAAAATACCTATATGGGTTGTACGGATAGCCACATAGCTGGAAGGTGAAGGCTCGATCACACCAGTAAGAGCGACCTTGGTGGGAGAGGTAACGGACAGAAATATATCACCCAAACATCTTAGAATGAGCTATACCACATTGAGCCTGTCAAACAACACTTAAAACTTAAACTCATTGCACTGGGGGGACCGGGGGGGGGGCAGGTTGACACGTGACAAACATCAAAGGTCTCTAACCTTAATTCGCAGGCAGCGAAAGCATGACTTCACAGCTGCACAGCTTGGCCGAGACACATGCCACTCCACAAAAGCTCCTTCCACTTTGTTTACCGTGCCCCGTCGCTGCGCCCTCAGCCAGTCATTGCACTCCCTGCCGTGCCTGCCCCTGATCAATTGACCAATTCTGGCCCACCTAGGCCTGACCGCTTCAGAACACCCCTGCCTTCGCTCGAAATCCTTAAGATAGATTATCTGCGTCGTGTCTCCAGTGTTGTTGTCTCGTGTGAACTGTCCTCGAATTCGTCCATACCTTCAAAAGACCGCATTTTCAGTGGTCAATTGGGGCTATCCGGCAACATGTCAAACCCTGTGAATGAGAGCGAGTTCGAGTTCATCGAGACTCCAAAAGCTCTTCCTCCTACCTATGAGAGGCCCGACTGTGGTGTGAAGACCACTTCTGTGAGGACACCTTTTCTCCAGACTTTCCCCAACTCTAATTTCCCCCGGATTTTGCCCTAACTTCAATGTGCAGTCTCCAGCTATCCAAAATGCGCCTCTGCCAGCCGATGGACCGGGCAACGATTCTTTCTCCAACATCGTCCTTTTCTCGCTGCTGTTTTTCGTTCCAGCATACGGAGCATGGAAGGTCGGCGGTGGTTTGAAGACCACCATCTTCTTTGCCATCTTCACCTCCATCCCAATCCTTATCTCCTTCTGGTTTGTCATGTCCAGCATGAGCCCTCGCAAGAATGAGAAGGCCAAACTCCCAGGACGCCCAATCGAGCACTACCTCACCTTCAAGAACGAGGCCGACCAGTTGAAGTACCGTGGAAGGAGCAAGATCCCAATGGAGACTTTCCATAACATGTACTTCGAGGGCGAGGTCGAGCTCAATGGCGACTGTCTCGAGGTTCTTGAGTACAGAGCCGACTGGGCCAGCTTTAGATTCACCCTGAGCTTGTTCAAGTTCATTTTCTTCCAGTTCGCACCAGAGGTGATCATGCACACTCGCTCCCAGGGTAAGCTTTTTCCCTATGTCTGAACCAAATAGACCACTAACCATTTTACTAGACGAGGAGCAGGTCCGCGACCACTACGACAGAGGCGATGACTTCTACGGCTGGTTCCTTGGCCCACGCATGATCTACACTTCCGGCGTTATCTCCGATATCAACAAGGAGGAGACTCTTGAGGAGCTCCAGGACAACAAGCTTGCCATCGTCTGCGAGAAGATCGATCTCCAGAAGGGCGAGAGAATGCTTGATATTGGCTGTGGATGGGGAACTCTTACCAAATTCGCCAGTGTCAACTTTGGCGCCGACGTCACTGGTATCACCCTTGGACGTAACCAGACCGCTTGGGGCAACGCTGGCCTTCGCAAGGCCGGAATTCCAGAAGAGCAGTCAAGAATTTTGTGCATGGATTACCGTGATATCCCAGTTCCAGAAGGACGTTACCACAAAATCACTTGTCTTGAGATGGCTGAGCACGTTGGTGTCCGCCACTTCACCTCTTTCTTGAAGCAGGTCAATGAGATGCTTGATGACGACGGAATCTTCTTTTTGCAGATCGCCGGTCTTCGTAAGTCCTGGCAATATGAGGACCTCATCTGGGGTCTTTTCATGAACAGATATATCTTCCCAGGTGCTGATGCCTCCACGCCGCTTGGTTTCTTCATCGATAACCTTGAGGCTGCCGGCTTCGAGGCTAAGGCGGTTGACACCATCGGTGTCCACTACTCTGCGACTCTCTGGAGATGGTACAGAAACTGGTTGGGCAACCGCGACAAGGTTGTTGCCAAGTACGGCATCAAGTGGTTCAAGATCTGGGAGTTCTTCCTCGCTTACTCGACCATCATCTCTCGCGAGGGAGGAGCTACCTGCTACCAGATTACCTTGGTCAAGAATATCAATTCTACTCACCGCGTTCTTGGTATTCCAACTCAGTTCGGCCTTACCGCTGCGCTCGAGAAGGGCAGAGCTGATTTGAAGGCGAATGTCCTCAAGGCCTAGATTTGAATGGCGTAGAGAGGTGCTGTGGCTGTAAGCCATAAGCTTCTCTTTTCGGAGCTAACCTTACAGAGGGTAGCAATCAACGGCAGCGCTGCGACTGAGCATGGTATATTCCATGGCTCAGAGACGACCACATCACGACGAAGGCACGCCTTCATAATGACTGTGGATATGTATGACAATTATGTAGATGAACGAACGGAATGGTATAGATAAAGATGACACGAATTGCTTATAGAGCCAAATATAAACGGTTTTGAGGAATATTTTGAAATCAAGAATGAGCTCGTGTCGATTGAATAACTTGGGCGTTCAGGAGTAGGAGTGGGTGTGAAAGTGGGCTAGTAATAATATCTTTCATGGCTAATCTCCGTCGGTCCATAGTTGAGCCGCGACCAAGGTACCCGAGTGGACGAACTGCTGTCGTCAGCGACTTAACAGGAGAGTTTCCCTCAAACACACACTTTTCCAGCACAACTTCTTGCATTTTGATTCTCCTCGTCCACATTCTTTTCCTGATATCGTTAAAAACGCAATGTATTCGAGCTCCAGCTCGTACCTTGGCGGCAATGCCGGGTCCCCTGCTGGACAGCCACAATTTCCATCCTATGCTCAGAACCAGCAAGCTGGCAGCTTTCCAGGACAGCAACAGACGTTACAACCTGGCGGCTTCCAGATGAACCTGCAGCCAGCAGGCTTTCAACAACCTCAACCGACGGGCTTTCAGCAGCAAGCGCCACTTCAATCTCAATACACTGGGTTTCCGGCAATTCAATCGCAATATGGACAACAAGGTCAACAGGGGTTCGCTCCTCCGCCTATGCCACCAATGCCGACCCAAGCCCACCAACCGCAACCAGCCAGCGTACAGCCGCAACCGACTGGTTTTACGCAGATGGCAGCGTCGTTCCAGAATGCTGGGACGTCCAAGCCAAAAGGCAGACGAGCAGCGAAACCATCTGCTAAGATACCGAACATAAGACTTTCCTTTATTACCGCGAAGGATCAGGCACAATTCGAGACACTTTTCAAATCAGCAGCTGGCGACGAGCAGGCGCTTTCTGGTGACAAGTCCCGGGATATTCTTTTGAGGTCTAATCTGGATGGCGACTCTCTGTCGCAAATATGGCAGCTCGCCGACACAACCAGATCAGGCCATCTGCTATTCCCTGAATTCGCATTAGCTATGTACCTGTGCAACTTGAAGTTGGTCGGGAAGCAGCTACCTCATACCCTCCCTGAGCACATCAGGAACGAAGTTTCGAGCATGGTGGACATCATAAACTTTGGCGTAGCCGATGATGCTCCGGCAGTCCATCTAACCAACGTTCCAGACTTCAACACTCGCTCCTCTACAGCATCTCCACCCACTATCCAGCAGCCCCAACCGATGCCATCTAACTCTCAGCTACTTACTGCACAAATGACTGGCTTTCCAATTCAGCCAACAGGATTCCAAGGGAGTTTTCAGCCGCAGCAGACCGGATTTACTGGCCAGCAGAACCCCCAGCCGACTGGGTACGGCGGACCTAGGCCACCTATGCCACCTATGCCCACTGGGTTTGGCAATAGCCTGTCTCCAAACCCACAACAATCCATGGGTGGGATGCATGCGCCGCTGAATGCCCAGCCAACGGGTATGCCTGGCCAATGGGGACTTGTTAATGCTCCAGCAACTGGGTTGCCTAACATTGATGCGTTGCAGGCACGTATGATGCCGCAGCCAGGTAGAGAGCAGGGCAATTATACGACTGCCGGTCTTTCCGGAAACGCAGTCATTCCATGGGCTGTCACTAAGGATGAGAAGACTAGGTATGATTCTCTATTCCAGGCGTGGGACGGGCTGAACAAAGGATTTATTGGAGGTGATGTGGCTATCGAAGTCTTCGGACAGAGTGGTTTACCAAAACCAGATCTCGAAAGGGTATGGACCTTGGCAGACAATGGCAATAAGGGCCGTTTAAATATGGATGAGTTTGCGGTCGCGATGCATCTTATCTACAGAAAGCTCAACGGCTATCCACTTCCAGTACAGCTACCACCTGAGCTTGTGCCACCATCGACCCGTAACTTCAATGATTCAATCGGAACTGTTAAATCGTTGCTTCATCAGGAATCGGCCTTTAGAAAGGACACAGGAGCGAATCTGCTTCCACAGAAGACCGGCGTTAGCTATCTCAAAAACCGATCCTTCAAGGGTGACTCTATCTTGAAGAATGGCCGCAAGGATGCAACTGTTTTCAAGAACAACGATGATGATATTGGATACAAGTCCAGCGCTCGCCGCCGTTTGGGCACTAGCTCCCCTCGTCCGGAATCCCCCGCTTCTTCAGCTTCAGCTTCTGCTGAGGATCTCACTCTGGATCAACTCAAAAAGAAAATCCGTGAGAAGCAGGTGATTCTGGATTCCTTGGATTTCAAGGACCAAAATGCGGCTGAGGAGGATGATGTACTGGATAGAAATGACCGCCGGGAAGCCGAGGAGCTCTACAGGCGCATTCGTCGTATCCAGGAGGACATTGATACTCATCCTGATGCGGCCTTGAGAAACATCGACTCAGGCGCTGAGCGCCGTGCCTTGAAGCGCCAGCTGGAACAGCTGACTGACAAGCTTCCTGAAATAGCAAGTCAGGTCCGCCGCACCGAGCGTAACATTGCGGAGGCTAAACTCGAGTTTTTCCGTCTCAAGGACGCGAAGGCGCATCCTGGGACCACGTCCAGTATTGTTGGCACTGGGCCAGGAGGCACTGTCACAGAATCTGATAGACTCAAGGCAAGAGCTAAGGCTATGATGCAACAGCGCTCAGCGGCATTGACGGGCAGGAAGATCGAGATCAATGACGATGATTTCGCCGCGCCAAAGCGCCTCGAGGAGGAGAATATCCGAATCAAAACTGAACGTGAAAACAACGAGAGAATGGTTAAGGATGTTGAGGACAGCGTGCGGGATTTCTCGCAAGGCCTCGAGGATAGCCTGAAAGATGGCGCTGAAAGCTCATCGAGTGAGCATGAGAAGCGCAGATGGGAGGATGGTCTTGGCGTTGAGGACGAGGTGAAGGACTTCATCTTCGACTTGCAACGATCCAGCAGAAGCTCTCGTATTCGCAACGAGGATACGAATACCAGGCGTAGTTCTGCAAAGTCGAACACGGCAAGAGGCGTCTCGTCCTCTCGCCTTCGGGAAGCGGTGTCCCCTGCCGCCCAAAGGCGCCCCAGTCCTTCTCTCGCTGTTGAAGGCGGTGGGTCCTACGCATCTTACAAGACTCCAGAAGAGAGAGCCGCATACATCAGGCAACAGGCTGAGCGGCGCATGGCTGAACGCCTTGCGGCCCTTGGTATCAAAGCACCATCGAAGCCAGGCGAGACAACACAGCAGAGGATGGAGCGTGAAAAGAAAGAGCGCGCTGACAAGCTTTATCAAGCTGAGGAGGAAGATGTCAAGCGTGAGAACGAGAGACAAGCTCGTATTGCAGAAGAACAAGGAAGGCCAACTGCCGAGCCGGTCACACCTAATGAGCACAAGAAGCCCCCACCACCTCCAGCAAGGAAAACCACAAAAGCTGATGTGACTGAGAGAGGACTTCCAAAGCCACAAGTTGAAGAAGATAGAGTGCAACAAGAGCATGAAGCTCAGCAGATTGCCACAAAAAGTCTTGAGTATGTCTATGCCATTTAACCACATCACAATAATGTGTACTAACTTCTCCTTTAGGGACGACGCTGCACGTCAGGAGCGCGAGCTTGTTCAGGAACGCGAGGCTGCACAAGCACGCCTGAAAGCCCTCGAGGAGCAAGTCAAGGCAGGAAAAGTTAAGAAGGAGGAGGAGAAACGCAGAAAGAAGGCAGCCCAAGCAGAGGCCAAAGAAAAGGAGGCAAGACTTGCAGCTCAACGAGCTGAAATTGAGGCAGCAAAAGAACGTGAGAGAGAGCTTCAACGCCAGCTGGAAGCCATTGATGATGATAGTTCGTCTGATGATGAAGGCCCGGAGGAGCTGACGCCGCAAGCATCCACTCCGATTAAAGAGAGTCCAGAGCCTGAGAGAGCACCAACTCCGCCATCAGCACCAGTCGTGAGGCCTCCAACGCCTCTGGCACCGGCCGCACCATCCAGCGTTGCATCCCCGCAGACTGATACGGAGACTCGCAACCCTTTCTTCAAGAATCTTCAGCAGAAGTCATCGGTTGCATCCACTCCTAGTTTCACAGTGACACCTGCAGCTAGCGAGCAGTCCACAAATCCTTTCCACCGCTTGCCTGTTAGCCAGAAGTCACCGGAACCACTTGCGCCACAACCTACTGGCTCGAGAGTTCGTCCAGAAGAGGACGAGTGGTCCGTGGATGGCTCCGACAAGGAGGACTCCTCGGATGATGAGGAGGGCCCTGGAGCTGGAAACGCACGCCAGCTTGCATCTTTATTGTTTGGCACTATGGCGCCACCTCGTCCACTCTCCGCCAACGAGAACAAGCCAGCTGCTGCTTTCTCTCATCCTTCTCCCACTCCTGCTTCTCCACCTCCAGCGCCATTGCCACCAGCCACTGCACCACCACCACCACCGCCGCCGCCACCACCACCACCACCACCTATGCCAGCCGCAAATGCCCCATTACTACTACCTTCAATGCCGGAAGGTGGTGCGCCACCTCTACCTCCGCCGCCGCCAATGCCAAGTGCAGGCGGGCCTCCTGCAGATGGCAGACCAGCTGCTCTGCTCGGTGAAATTCAGATGGGAAGACGGCTGAAGAAGACTCAAACGAAGGACAATAGTGGTGCAGCCGTCGCCGGAAGAGTGTTGTAGAGAGCTTATCATAGTCAAGCGTACTTCGAAGCGTCGTTAAACGAGCTAGCAGTAGTTAGTATTTGCAATCGTCGTGTTGATCTTGGTTGAATCTGTGAAGTTCATCTGCTGTGAAATGTGACCAATTTGGCGGACGGACTTTACGGCCATTGAAAGTTTCGAGATGCCCAACGTCAATCGGGAAACACTCAATAGGCGAAGTGAAAACGGGTGGACTATATATAGCAAAAGGTTAAATCAATTGGCATCCGCCGGCCCAGAAGGCAATTCTTGTTTTTATCAGGCAGCTGCAGTGTGCTCAAAATGGTTTAATTGTATGGTCTGGTGCAAGCCGGATGCACTTATTGAGCAGATTTGACCACTTTTGCAAACTCCCCCCAAAAAATATGCTTATCGCTCATGATGTAAAAAATATGTGCAATTATGTTTCGCAATTAGCAATTAATGGCCGAATACCAAATACCACAATAGTCGCTCAAATTCGGCCATGTGCTTGCCCTAATGGATATACAATGTTAAACTTGGTAAAAATGTGGTCAATTGCGCTGGTATAAAATATTAAGTATTACGATGGTTTCACGCAAGACAAGCAATATAATCCACTTTACTGAGCTTAGGATCCCACTTTAAAGTTTGGAGATTCGGTCTCTTGCGCTCACCTCATGGTTTTTAATAACAACTATATCTGTTTTCAATATGTTTGGTACTTCTTGGTAAAGTTGAGCACATTTATTTTATTAATTCATAGAGTTTGTAAATTTTCAAACTCTGACCGTCGCTCACCATAAATCGATATATTTAATTAAACATGTCATTTATTTGTCAACCAATTGTAGAGGTCTGTGTCTATAAAGCTATGCCACATCAACCATCAAAGTACATTCAAGCCAGGACCTTTTGGATATTAACGGCCGTTCTGTCTACAGGACTTGGGAACGAAGATGTATGGCAGACGGCGAAGGCCACTGTCATACATTTCAATCAATGCTGCGGCTTGTCTGTCTCCATGCTCGGAAGTATCATCTGTTGGCGAGCCACGCCATCCTAAGTCGGAGCTCCATTAGATAAGAGCTCGGCTGCAAAAGAGTGTCATTTCGGTGTGTGTACGACAAGGATCCTGCAAGCTTATGCGCCATCTTTTCCCGCCCTTCAAGTTATGAGTTTCAGAGCGATAGGAGCCCAGCTTATGAACAGAGCTAAGAAAATTTCCACATGCTCCCGGATAGAGAGGTTGGACGCCTCTAACGCGCAGGTTGAATACGGCAGCTGTCGCTCACCAATTCCTTTAAACAAGCGGCTGATTCTGGTATCGGTGTTGCCTGGGGCGGTGCAATTGCTGGCGATATGCTTGTCGCAGCTACTATTGCTTCTTAGCAACTGCTGTCTCAAGCTCCTCCTCTAACTTTCTGATCTCGTGCTGCCTCTCCCGTTTGATCTCATCCTTTTCCATCTTCACCCACAGCCAGTACGTGAACTGATATGTGAAGGTCGCCATGAGGAGCACTTTCGCGATTGGTCTTGCAAATGTTTTATAAAAGCCGATCTTTGGAGGTTAGCGAACTACAAGAAATATGCATGTAGAGAAGAAAGCTTACGTGAGGAGACACGGGCTTTGGTGCCTCGCCAATCTGCTGCGTAGACGAGAATCGTCCTTTGGCAATGCTTCCTATCTGCAATGAACGCCTCGTCTGGCTCATCAACGACATTGCGGTAACTCTCATTCTGGGGATGGTCTGTCAATGAGGGTAAACTACAACAGACAACGCTCGAAAGGTCGAAGATGATGAGAGATAGCCGCGAGCCGGCGATGATCGATTACCCAAAGAGTGGATGCAAGACTGCGCGGCACTCCCGCATGCTACTTTGTAGCTTGACGCACCCCACATTAGTGGCTTGCGGCACCTGCCGTGGAGCTAAAGTTACCTTATGGGACACCTATCTTCAAGTCCCCTTATGCATACTCTCACATTCAAACCACATCTCAACATTTCCCTTCAAGCAAATATCCTCGTTCTACGAAACCTATCTTCCACAAGATCCAGACGAATACCATTTCCAATACACACTCAAGCCTCATTGATATAGACTCTTTCTGAGCACCAACAACCAAAATGGTATGAAAATGCCACAAAAACCACGATATATCGAGTCTATGGCCAGCGCTAACATGCTGAATAGGTTCAAACACCACAGCAAAGGAAGAGCAACATGAAGTTCGCCAAGATCCAAGAGGGAAAGATGGGCAAGCCTGAGAGCGCTATCAAGAAGAAAGAGAAGGTCGTCAAATCATCTATCTCCCCATTGTGGCTCGGTATGTGCCAACTCGACTGATATATGTATGCTTCGCTAACTCAACTACAGGATTGCTCGCCTTCGTTGTTTTCGGGGGGCTAATATTTGAGTTGCTGTCGAGGATATTCTTCAAGTAAATTGACAGAGCTGTAAAACGATCTTCTCGGGTGAGATGGGGGATTTGGCATAGGCATAGGAATCGGTAACGCCAGGACTGGTGCATGGAAGCGAATAGGCGTGCATATCACGATCGTAATAATAAAAGACGACTTCCAACCAACCAAAGAATATCTGTCTTATGGCACAGGAAAAATCCAGATATAATGCTTTCACATGCCGAGTCCGCGCCTCTTTCCCTGGCCATCATGCTTCATGCGAACGCCGGCAGCGAACTGTCGTTCCAGTTCGCTCTCAACTTTCTGGATGTCCTGCACGCCCGCCTGCTGCTTGCTTTTCGAAGACGTCTCTATGCCGCTGCCCTTTCCGGCACCGAGAAGGCGCAGGAACTTATTCTTCCTAGCAGCATCTCCCGTTAACGCATCAGGATTCCATTGATCAGCGCTTGCTACGGGTTTTGCTTTGCTTGCGACCTTGATTGCCTCTTTCTCCTTGTTAGACTTCTTTGCGTGCTTTTCAGTCTTCTGTTTGCTCTCATTTTCCAGTGCATTGGCTCCCTCGGCCTCTCGTGCCTTCTTCTCCTTGCGGCGTCTCTTCCTCTCCTGGCGCGCCGCCTCCTCGTCTTCGGAAGTGACTCCAGTCAATTCTGTTGCTGCCTTAGACTGCTTAGTCTTCTTCGACTTCTCTTCCACAACAACGTCTTTTGCTGCTGCTACTACGTTGCCTTTTTTCGACTTCTTTTGCTTCTTTGGGACAACGTCTGCATCGACATCTGCCTCGTCATGGCTCTTGCGCTTCTTGGATTGTTCAAGCTTGTCAGAGCCCTCCACGTCAAGTTTGGCCCGTTTCTTCGCCGCCTTCGCCGCCTTCTTTAACACACGCTCGGAATCCATATGGCGACTGACACCTCTTTCGCCGGGCACTATTACTGTCAGATTGATCCAAGGTCAAGTATGTTTTGGCGGCCATTTACCGGTAGCTGCCATGTCTTTGCTGGATCTCTCTCTATCAGCTTTGGCGGACTTCGAAGGCATGTTTAATTCGGAAGTACCGAATTCTGCTCTTTGGTAATTTCTATGCTCGTTGGCTGCCGAAATAAACAATGCCGCGTTATAAATGCTTATAAGTTTGACCAGCTCAAGTATTTCAGCACAGCCTTGTGCCTCGAGTGCTCGAAAGCCGATAAGATAAGGATAAACGATCGCCAAATGGGCCCGTTTGGACGTTTATGTGGCGCGCCATGTTCCTGCACAGTGGCTGGAGACCTGATTGTCTATGTTGCTCGTTTGCAGAATAGACTTCAACTTCACTTTTGGGCATCGAACAGCGAGAGCACTTACCTTAGGTAGTGTCAGCCTTATAGCTTTTCTGCTTGGGTTAACAGCCGTTCAATCGCCGGCGCTATTTGACTTCGAACTTGACACTGTTTGCAGAAAGTACCGCTTGATTTAGGGAGCATTTCAACAACTACACAACCTTTCAAGGCAACTGGGTTTGTAGAACTTTCAGATAAACCTTGGACTCTCCAGTCAACTCATACGTAAATCTTCCGTTCCACTCATTGCTTCGTTGCATAGCAGCGCTGTTGATGTTTAAACGCCCCTTCCATTGCTACTGCGGCGCCCATAAACTCATCCTGTGGATAGAGGTAGTGGCATCACCGTGCTGATCTGTCTTTTCCCTCCACCATCATTGTTCATAGAACTGTCTGACTTGTGTATGAGGTTTCGCAGTCGAAGTCATGTTCAAGTCAAAGGGGTTGTTCTCGAGTATCACATGCCCATACAACGAGCAGTGCGTACTACCGCAATGCCTATTTGGGCATCCTAAGAGCAGGCCTTCGGGTGGGCTAGAAGCACCGGATGCTGTTCAAGCAGCGAGCTCAGATCGAGCAAGCGACATCACTGCTGGATTTGTAGATAATCATAATAAGCGACGGAAACTTGAAGAAGGAAATCTTGAGCCTGTTGCGACCAAACCTGCCCAAGTGCATTCAGATCTCACCAGAAGGACTTCGACGGCTCCCCGAACAAGCATCGCAAGCAAGCCTCCGGGCCCTCTTTCGTCTCAAAGTCGAGATGTTTCGCCTCCGGCCGTAAAGCGGTCAGGCGTGCCGACTTCAGCTGCCTCTACCAACAATGCACAACCTTCTCGTCCACAAAAGCCGACATCGAAGGATGTTGCTGCTTCCAAAGCACCCAAAGCGGAAACTCTAAACCCACGAATGCTCAAGAACTCAGCAACTCCCCATAATATTAGACTCAAACTTGTCCAGCTCCTCTATGATCAATTCGTTCGACTAAACACAGAGCTCTCGAAAGATGCCTGCGATTCGGAATTACAGCTCGTGCTTTCGCCACAAGCTTTGATCACCAAGGCTCTTGATGTAGAAGAACGTGCCGGCATGGAGAAGCCAGCAATTCACTCGAGCGTTGTCAAAAACGTGATTATCCGGTACAAGAAGATGACTGTGGCGGAGTGGAAGAAGGAGCGTCAAATGGAGGTTAATGCTGAACGGTCGAAGGTGGAAGCAACGACTAGAGCCAGGCGTCCCGCAAAGGTCATCCAACCTATTGAGACTGGACTTCGACTAAATTCGGAGCTAGCGGTGCTATCGAAGCTTTATACCTCCACCGCAGACTTGACTGAACATGGCTATGTCAATGTGATCCCAAGCGAAGAATCAATTGCTAGGGCCAAAGCTGGCGTAATAGCTGCTCAAGGATTTGAAACCTGCGACAGATGCAACCAGCGGTTTCAAGTGTATTTTGGGCGTCGAGAGTCCGATGGTGTATTGTGCAGCGGAGGTGCTTGCACGTATCACTGGGGCAAACCCTACTTTCCACAAAAAGGGGCCACCGATGTAAGAGGAACAAAACGAGAGAAACGGTACCGGTGCTGTGGGCAGGCACTCGGAGATAGTTCGGGCTGCACGACTGCTAAGACACACGTATATAAAGTCACGGAAGTTAAACGGTTGGCAAGCGTACTAAACTTCATTGAGACACCCGAAAACGACGACGCCAATGAAGATGAACCTATATGTATCGATGGCGAGATGGGTTATACTACACTCGGCCTCGAGCTGATACGTCTGACAGCGACCAGTTGGTCCTCGAGCACTCTCCTGGATGTTCTGATCCGGCCGTATGGTGTGGTCCTCGATCTTAACTCGCGTTGGTCTGGGGTCATGCCCTCACAACTGGTTAACGCGCCAGCGTTGAAGGTGAACGGGGACACCAAGAAGTACGATCCAGCTCAAGTCGCTGGTGAAAAAGCGCTTCATATCGTCGAATCATCTGCCGCAGCACGCGAACTGCTGCTCACTTTTCTGACACCGAGGACACCAGTCATTGGCCACGGCCTTGAAAACGATCTCAACGCTGTTAGGCTGATTCATCCCACCATTATCGACACTGCTTTGCTTTTTGCACATCCACACGGTCTGCCGTATCGAAATGCGCTACGTACACTTGTTGCTCAACACCTGGGCCGCACTATTCAGTCGGGGGGCGGGCTGATTGCAAGAGACGATATATTAGAAGACGCCATTGCTGCAGGCCATGACAGCAAGGAAGATGCTAATGCTGCTGGTGATCTAGTGCGATGGGCGATAGCCAGGGAGTGGGAGAAAATGAGGAGGATTGGGTGGACGCTAAAAGACGGCAGTCTGGTTCCACCTCAACGACTTAGCACAGCATTCCTGGAAGACAATCCAATGAAGGAGGTCAGCAAGGTTTCTGCCGGAGTCAAGCGAAGTATTGAGAATTTGGAGGAAAACCAGTCACCCACCTCAGGGTAGATTCTTAACTAAGAAACAAGAACTTGAAAATTGACATGCTTATCAAAATGGCACATAACCAACCGATTAGCAATGATGAAGTTTTCTCTACCACCACCACTAAGACATTGTGGATAAACGCAAGCGCTGGCGCTGGCTCTGAACCCATCAAACTCAAGCTCTCTTCTTCCCGGACCCATACAACAACCTTAAGTCGTTTATCAAATTGGCTTCCGATAATACAAATTGGTTAGCACTACGATGATACATTCAGGAAATGTCTTGCTGATTTGTGGGAAGAGGAGTGATGAGACTGGCAGTTTTAATGTCCTAATACTCAAAAGTGTCACTACGGCGAAGCACAAGGATTGGACAGGCAAATGGGTAATTCTCCATAATATACAGTGTATCAAAGAGGACACAAAATACATGCTTTCAAACACATCATCAGTGTTCGTTGTGAGTAGTGAAAAGAAATTGGATATTTATGATATTAATCTCAGAAATGGCAAGTACACCACTTTCTACCAGAAACCTCAAGATCACGCGGTAGCAGAGTCAAGCTCCGCACCTCTATATTCCCAGTAATTTTTGCGGATAGGATCATACTTGTCGGCAAGTAAAGCCAAAGCTCTCTTTGCCTTGGTCTCCTCGCCTTTTTCACGCCAGATTTCGGCAAGCAGATCAAGTGCATGAGTGCTTTTGACCTCAGCTTCGCCGTCCAAGTTTTTCACAAATTGTGTGGCGAAGCTTTCCTCCGTCGCGAGGTCTCTACCAGCTTTCCGAAGGACGCCACGAATGTAGTTCCATGGGCTTTGATTCTGCGGGGCGAGCCAGACGGAGTCCTCAGCAAACTTTATCTCACGGTCCACAATGTCAGCTGGGACCTTGTCGTCCTGCTCTACGGACCTGCATCCTGGAGTGCTGTTGCCGGGATCGGAAAACACGACGAAGAATCGATGAGACCAGGCAGAGTTGTTGCGAACGTCCTCATCGAGCAGTGCCTCGCAGGATTTGATCTCGGAAGGGTCATCGCATTGCGATGGGAACAGGCCAAGCTTGCGAACCACATATTGGCGGTAAGACCAGACGTGATAGTTCTTGGAGTCTGCAGCAAACATCTGAGTCAAGAAATTAATTTCAGACTTCGCAAGACGAAGGATGGCGGGGCGATTGGAATCGATAGTTGAGTAGAGTTTGTCGATAAGAAGCTGGCGATGGTGCCAAATCTGGTAGTTTTTCTGATTCTCAAGAGCGATCTTGCTGACCCACTCAAGTTCTTGAGCAATAGAGTGGCCGATGGTAAAGATGATGTTCGCACGATAGAGCCAGACGGTGTAATGAGCCGGATTGAGTTTGATAATGTGGCTGGTCAGATCCAAGCAGCGTTGGCTGTGCTCTTGCTTAGCCATCACGGCGCGCAGATACGAGATTGCTTCATTTGGATTTAGTATGTATGCTACAATGGTAGCAGGGAAGTAGCATACCTTCGGAATATTCCTGCGTGTAAGCAATGGCAGCCAACGGGGTCTTTCCATCTTCCTGTGGGATAGGAGTGACACCGTCCCACACTGTGTCGTTGGCGTACTTCGACATCTTCTTTCCTGTATGAAGCTTGTATATCTCGGCTCTCCTTTCTCGCTCTTCTTGTAAATCCGCCTCGTTAAGTGGCCGACAATAGTGGACGTCAAGCTTTGGCAAATCGGCGTCTTCTTTGCTCTCGAGGATTCGTCTGTGTTTGATCCCAATGAATTCGGCGTCTTCTGGCGTATCTTTTGCTTTATAATCCTGCCTTTTCCAACGTCTTTCGAACTCAGCGCTCTCCTGCTTGAGAGTACGGGCGTGTGCTTGAGTCGTCTTGTATGTTTCGTATTCCTCAACTGTGTATGTCTCCAGCTTCCGTCCACGACTGTCGGTTCCGTGCGGTACAAGGCTAGGCTGTGGGCGTGGTATCTTGTTTTTCTCGCAGGTCTGAAAGAGTTCGGTTTGCTGTCTCGGTGTCCAACCCTCGTATATGCCGCTCTCGAGCAGTTCGTAATAGCAGTAGTGGAGCTTCTCTGCGGCTGTCAAAGTAGCGAAACCTCCGGTTTGAAGGCTGGCTTTCAATGGGTTACGTTGGGTATCGAGAGCGCGAGCCTTGTCTCCAATCGACTTGTAGTATACAACGAGTTCAGGAGTTGGGGTACTCGCAGGCGGTGCTGCGGTGTGGATGTCAGGACACAATCTCAAAAACAAAGAGCTCCATAAAGGAAAGAGGAGGAACGGGCATCTTTATTATATGTAAGAAATCGCTTAAATTGCACATACCAGCATGCTTCTTAGCTTTGGGAGGCATGGTGGTTGTTCTTGCGGGGTTTGACCAGGTGGATTGTGGTGTGCGTCTTTGGGGTCGCACCAGCGCGACCTGGGGTACAATATTAACAATCGCCGTGCACGAACAATACCAAAGCCCACTTCGCAAAACTTATCTATCAATCGCAACACTTCCCGATGCGTCAATCAATTCAGTAGTCACATTCCATTGCCGCTTGTGCTTCAAGATCGAATCTATCACTATTGGAAATCCGCTGGAAGCATTTGTTAAGAAGACATGGGGCGGTTTAGAGAACTCCATAGCCGATCACAGGTGCGAGATCAGGAGCGCATTGGAGGTTATATTTCCATATTAGTGAGCTTGCGCCAATTTTATAGCTACTATTATACAGATACCGCTTTTACTGTACATATTAGCAAAATCCCAGCACATTGGAACCATCATATGGTTATGTTCCGTCAACTCTCCAAAACTTCCAGCCCTCCCTCTCCCCATCTTTGCCCACACCAACCAAACGCTCCACAGCGTCGTTATCAACAGCGTTGAGGAATTTCTCCTGATCAATCTCGACGCCTCCTTCGTCATCTTCATCTGAGCCATTTTTGAGGACTGCAGGCCACAAAACGCCTACGCCATCTCCTCCAAGCGTCGTCTCAAAGCGCTGATAACCCTCGTCGTCAAGATCTTGCTCGAGCTTGTGGAGTCGATCTGATGAGACGTCTGGCTTCAATAAGGTGATTGCACAGCCCCCACCACCAGCTCCTGTGAGTTTCGTCCAACCAATGCCTGCATGATCTACCAGTTCTCGCACCCTTTCCAGTCGAGGATGTGACACACCCAGTGATGCCAGGAGACCATGATTGATACTCATGAGCTGCCCTAAATGCTTCTGACTTTCTTCTTCGTCCTCCTCGAATTGATCGCTGGTGATCATTTTTGCAGCACTAATACTAACTTTGTCAATAGCATCCAAGATGGCATCAGTGACCTCCGGATGGACCTTCTTCAAAAGTCCGACTTTAGCCACTTCAGCAGCGGTAGACTTCGGCTGCTTGGTATCTACCAATAAAAGTGGCAGTTCTGGAAAATTCCAAAGAGGTGTAACCACAGGCGGCCTAGTGTAATCTTTCCGCTGAAACACGACCGCTTTGCCTTGCGCAGCGACTGTGTTGTCGACTCCAGATGGGTTGCCATGAATGCACATCTCGCCCACAAAAGCCCATCTATTTATTCTCTCCACCTGCACGCGGGCTTCATCTGCTGGCTGATCTTGATGTGGGCCTGAAAGAGTGCGTATCTGCAACAGGAGAGCGGCTGCCAAACACACCGAGATGGAAGCGCTGCTGCCTAGACCTGCACCAATGGGTAGTGTTGAGCGTAGAGTGTATACACACCCTGGGAATGTCTGTGATCCAAGCGACAAGAACAGATATAAGAAGCAAGAGGCTGAATTTTGGTGGACTTTTCGTATCTCCTCTGGCGCATCCAATGAGACATCGGCGAGATGTGGTTTCATGGCAGCCACCAGCTCTGGATCTAGCTCCGTGATCAAGTCATAGTAATGCTTCTTCTTTGTTGGGTGAGAAAATGTTGCCCACGGAAGGTCATCTATGTTCCAAGTGTGTGAGAGGTTGATGTCTGGAAATCGCAAACTGATTGTGCGCTTTGATTTAGACAGCGCTGTAACAAGGAGGTATGAGCGCAGTGATATGGCCGCGGCAATGGCAGCCTGACAAGTTAGTAACCTTACATTAAAGCTTCACACAACTCCCACTTACCTTTCCATGCACAACGGCATGCTCTCCGAACACAACAACCTTGCCTGGAGCAGAGGTCATGAAGGCCGGCATCATGGGCGACGACTGTTTGCGTTTCATTTGAGACCGCGGATTAGAGCTGGCTCCATTGGCACTCTCAACGCCATTGATTTGTACCTTCTTCACCGAATCATTCAAACCATCGAGTCGTGGAGGCATGTCGGAGGTTGGAAACAAGGAAGGGCTGCTGGAGGTGGGAGTTGTAATGATATGGGAAATTGAGCTGGATCTTGACGAGTTTCTTGTTGGTGCGGTGGCCAGGAATTGAGTGCTGAGGCTGCTCGTCATCTCACTACATACATAGTAGGAGAAAGGCGGTATATGCGGAGGCGAATTGGAGGAATGTTGGTTGGTAGATTGCCTTGGTTGATAGTCCTTGAGAAAGTTCCAAAGGCGAGGGGGACTTATCTCAGGGCGATCTGGGGTAGGTGCTTCGATCAGTTGACTGCGCCTCAGAATGGCCGGAAAGTGACAGGTGGGCCGCTAAGCACGGCTGGATGCTGTGCAGACAACGCAGTACAAGTACCTGGCATTAGCGCCCTGCCCAAGGCTGACGGAGAGCTCCCTTGGTGGATGACCTTCATTGTCTGAAGCATATGGAACGGAGTACTGCGCAGAGGGCTATGGTCGTCAACAATACATCCTCTGTGTTACTTCTTAACGCAACCTCCCAAAGCACGATCAACTGGTTGGTCACAGATTACATAGCTCATGGATTCCACGTCGACGTCATGACGACGGAATCGAGGGACTGCAGTGGTCGGTGGCCTTGTTGAAGCCATCTTCGGGAAGAACTGGAAATCAGCTAAAGTAGAAGTGCATTCACATACTCTTTAAAGTCAGAGTCCTCGTCTATATCATCTTCAAATTCAAGTTTGGCTTTCGCGCTCATCAGCGATCGACTAGCAAAACGCATTGAGCAAGCAACGAGCTGGCCCGTCAATTGTCGCCATTACACTGTGCCTTAATTTGGCATTCGTTACCTTTGGTCACAGATTAGCACATCAACTAGTTCAAAGCTCTTTGAATCAGTCTCGGGAAAATGTCCAGGCATTATTGTAAGTAGTGAGTACCTGGAAACTTCTTGTTTTTGACTGTTATCCGTACTCGAATCTTAGAATCTCCAGCCTCGTTTCGTTGCGGGCTGGACCGTGAACTGGTGACGCTACTGTGGCATTAGCCACATGAAACCTGGAAGGCCACCAAGCAGCCTTGAGCTCCTGGCAGCTCTATTGAGACCATTCGAGAATACTCTCGAACAACATTTTTTGAAGCACTCCAGCAGTGTTTTAGCAACTATCCATTATGGATATTCTACAAGTACGTTGGCCATTGCGCATTGCAAAGTCGGCCAATGTTCATTGCTGACTCCCATAGCGCCTCGCTGGCGTCCTGGACAGACCTCTGTTTCCATGGAAGAAGCTCATCCTCGGATTCTCCGTCGCCCAGTATCTCTTTGAGGGGTTCCTCTCTTTTCGCCAGTACAAGGTTCTCAAGCAGACTCGTCCGCCAAAGGTTCTCGCCAATGAAGTTTCCCAGGAGGTCTTTGATAAGTCTCAGGTACACACAGTTCGCGGCGCGATCAATGCAACATATCATGCTGACAATGTAAATTAGGCATATGGACGTGCAAAGGCCAAGTTTGGCTTCTGGGCCGGCCTCTATGGGCAGATTCAAAATACCGCATTCATCTACTACGACGTTCTTCCTAAGCTTTGGAACTTGACGGGCTCGCTTCTCATTCGATATGTCCCAGCCCGTTTCACGGGCGAGATCACGCATTCGATCGCATTCGTCCTTGGCTTCATTGTCATTCAGCAGGTACTGTCTCTTCCGACATCCATCTACAGCACATTCGTTCTCGAGGAGAAGTTCGGCTTCAACAAACAGACTCCCAAGCTCTTCGTTACAGACATCTTCAAGTCCCAGATGCTGGCTTTCGTCCTCGCTCCACCAATTCTTGCTGGCTTCCTGAAGACTGTCCAGAAGACTGGCAACCAGTTCTTCTACTATCTTTGGTTGCTCGGCGCCGCACTTCAAGTGTTCATGATCACCATCTACCCAATTGCCATCTTGCCCCTTTTCAACAAGCTTTCGCCCCTCGATCCTGGACCACTTAAAACGGGCGTCGAAGACCTCGCAGCAAAGCTGGACTTCCCACTTAAGGAGCTGTACGTGATTGATGGAAGCAAGCGCAGCGCTCATAGCAACGCTTATTTCTTTGGCTTGCCGTGGAAGAAGCACATTGTGATCTATGACACTCTCATCGAGAAGTCCGAGACTGAGGAAGTGGTGGCAGTCTTGGCACACGAGTTGGGCCACTGGTCGCTTGGTCACACGACTCGCCTTTTCGCAATTTCACAGGTATTTCTCCATTCCTTTTCCGCAATATCGGATTATCTAACGTGTTATAGGCACATTTCTTTTATATCTTCAGCCTTTTCTCTGTATTCATCAACAATGCCTCTCTTTACGAAGCGTTTGGCTTCCACGGCATCCGCCCAATCATCATTGGCTTCATCCTCTTTTCGGACGCTCTGGCCCCGATGGACACCGTAATCAAGCTGCTTATGAACATTCTCTCCCGCCGCTATGAGTTCCAGGCCGATAAGTTCGGCCAGGATCTCGGCTACTCTGATGAGTTATCAAAGAGTTTGATCAAGCTCCAGATTCAGAACCTTAGCACCATGGATGCTGACTGGATGTACGCAAGTTACAATTTCAGTCACCCAATTCTCAGCGAGAGACTTGCGGCACTGGGCTGGACTGCTGCAAAGGGTTCAAAGAGTGTTATCGAGGAGATCAACGAGAAGGATGACAAGAGAGCTGTCAAGGCGAGCGGAAGAGATGAGCTGTAAATTTCCAGCCAGCTGTTCTGCATAGTACATCCCATATAGAGGACTGAAATTGTAACCATAGCTCTCAAGTCGGAGTTGTCTCGTCGAATATTGCGTTTCTAATGCATCCATGAAATGAAACAACGCCCCCAAGCTAGAAAAACGCTGTCCACAAGCAACCCAACGCCGTCGATGATCCCTGCCTTGCCCGTGCGCCTTTCCTAAACTCCACCAGTAAATCCTAGAGCCTATAAGGCGGCAGCTTGTCTCGCTTTCTCGGCCTTCTCCTGTTTTCTCTTCTCTTCTCTCTCCTTCTTCTCCCTCTTCCTGGTCTCCTTGTCCTTCGACGTCTCAACGACCTCCATGTCAATATCCATCGTGGCATTGACAGTCGCAGTCTCCCCATCACCGGTTACATCAGTCTGCGCATGTTGGTACTCCGATGGATCTTGCCAATCGTCATCAAAAGTGGTCTTCTTCCCAGCCGCCACCGAGTCTGGCTCAGCAAAGGTATCTTCGGTCATGTCCAAAACTGGTGCAAGCCACTCGCCGCGCAGACCTGCCTGCACGCGTTGCAGATGTTGAATTGTAAGGTTGGAGGTTGCGCCGGATTGGGCTACAGGGCCGGTTGGTTGAAGAGTGGCATTTGGGAGAAGATGTGGTGTTGTTGCTGCAGCGTCGAGGTAGGCTGTGAGATGCTCGAGAGCTTGTGCTGGCGATACTGGCTTGGATGAGAGGGATTTGTGTGGTGGGAACGACGTAGCGGAGGTAGACATTTTGGCTTTATAGTAGTTGCGAGCGAATTTCGTTAATGGGTATACAGAAGCGAAGTAGCTAATCTGAAATTCGTAAAAGCGCGACTTTGTTTATGGTGTTGAGGCCATCCATTATCGTGTATCTAGCTCAGGAAATTATTTTGGGGATGCGGAGCCTGGCCCGCTAGCGTCATTTGGAATTTGGCGACGCTGGGCCTTGACAACGACGACGGTTAGCATAGCGGATTTGGGATCTTTCTGGGAGTTTCAGGCCAATTCAAGTAACAATGTTCTGCATGCGCACATCAAGAGCCGTGACGGCACTCATGAAGCCGTCAATGGTGGCCAGGACTCTTAAGGCGCCAGTTTCTCAGTCTGCCAGGTACGCCATCTCCGATTGAGCCATTGCGGTAGCTTCCGAGATGAATGCTAGCAATTCGGCCATTTTACCAGACGACAGCTAATGTAATTCAAGAACCTTCACATCTATCACTCATCTTCGCCCATCTGTTTTTCCATCCAGCCTCTCCGCATTCCGCGCAGCCTCTCCAGCCACTACCATCGTCAGCTCCGCCGGCGCAACCATTGACATCCTCCCAAAGATCTCCAGCAACCCAGGACTTGTTGGTCTTCAAATCAGATGCGGACCTCGCGACACATACGACCCTTCACATTTCGTGCGTAAGCGCCGCCACGGATTCTTGAGCCGCATAAGGACACGGAAGGGTCGCGCTCTTTTGAAGAGACGCAAGGCCAAGGGAAGAAAGAACTTGTCTCATTAAGCGGATCGAGGGGTAACGCGGAGCTTTGTATAGGGGTAGCTGGGCAAGACATTAGATGTACGAATATGGAAAGGAAAGGCTGCATGGAGCAGATTGTACCAAGAATGTGGCTCCCTGGGATAGAGAGAATAAATTTGTCACCACCACCATGGACTTGTTGGTTTGGAGGGCGCGTGTTGTCACGGTGTGATGTATAGGAGCATTCATCGAGGTCAGGCAAGCTCAATGTTGGGTGGGGGAAAGAGATATTCCAATAAGACTGCAAACGGAGGTAGCCCGAGCAGATGTGAGTGGCATCTGGCTTGCAAACTCAAGCAGACATACTACCAGTAAGCATGATGAGAAAATTCAAAGCTGCGAGTTTGGGCCACAAGTTTGGTCCGCAGGTTGCACCTTTCCCCTCTTTTTGCTCTAGTGGGAGGTTTCTCATATCCATTTGGGTTTTGCCTTTAGTGCACACCAAGCTTGTGAGCTTGCCAACGCCATTCATCTGTGGAGACTGGCACCGTATTGAGTTCACAATGATGGTTGGCATTCATCACTGACATCGTCATGATTAGACTCCATACGATTCGCCTATTTGAATCCACGTTTTAGGACTGCGGATGTGACGGATGCTCAAATTAGTGGTTCGGGAGGATGGTTGCTGCCTCTATACCACACCAGACATACATTCCTTGGATCATGAGAATGTCGGCAGTGCCGGAGAAGTAGGGTAACGTGAACTGTGTGAGCAACAAGTGGGATACTATCTATAGAGACTTTTCGCACTTTCTAAAGTCCTCGGTTGATATCCTGACATGGACAGGAAAGAAACCTTCCCAGCACTTCGAACGCAGAACATTTTGGTAAAGCCTTGTCCAGGGCGATCTTCGCGAATAGAGAAAATCGCCTGAACGTGTTACTTCCTTTTCATCAGCGGCCTCAAGGCTACGAGCAGGCATGCCATCGACCGTTACTAACGCCTACATCCGGCACCGAGTGACGTCTTCTAGAACCAGCGAAATAGCTTTGGCCAAGATGGCATTCTTCACCGCCGTGCTAATTTCGTTCGGAGGCTTCATGGCGATTTTGTCGCCACATGGTTTGGCACTCTCAGCCTACGGGCTACACTCCGCATTCACGCTAGCCGTTGGTCGCCACGTTGTTGAAGGGTTGCTTCGAGCCTCCTTATCATTTCATCCTTACATTCGGCATGAATGGGTCAAGTAAAGGGTTTCGAGAGAGCCAGCCGGCCCTTGGCGGCTTCTCGAATATTGCCTGATTCATCTCGAATGCCCCTATTATGGGCCCGTGGTGGGCCCTCATGCTAAAGAGCCCGTCCTGGTGCGGCGGAAGTGGATGAACATGAGAAATTGCGATGCGAGCCGCATCCTTGATTGGGAAAGGCTAAAAACCTGACAAGAATGAGGCAGGAACATGCTCAGGACTTTTGTCCACAGAAAAGCGTTTGCTTCCATGAAACACCGGCCATGCTCTAGACATTCTAGTGGGGCCCCAACGGCGTCGAAAACTTCATGCAAGATTTCGTATGAGTAGTATCACTTTGACAACTTTAAGCACATACTTTACGCTCTGCTGTTTGATGCAGTTGTAGTTGAAGTGGATGGCGTGCTACTTCGAACTAGGACAAGGGACGAGTACAAAAATTGGCGAGGCAGGATATGAACACAAGGGAGCTGTCAGCACTCATAGGATAGCGAACGCTTCCTCATGTGAAACCGAACTCGACAGCACAACACGTAGTCCCTTTTGGTATGACTGGCATGAGCTTTCAAAGTCAAGGTCAAATACAGAGATGACGGGACACTTCGCGCAAATGATATCGCTCTCAACCAAACGATTAACGAACCCTAAGATGAACCCTACTTTCTTGCGCCGGTTCTCAGGCCGACCTCTGGAAGTGTGTCACCCTATGGTGGACGTCGGGGCCGACCTCAATCGGTTGTTAAGAAACGAAAGGCTGGGATGGCTGTGTGCACAACAGCGAGAATAGCACTGTAGTGCGAAGGCATACAAGCTTGAGGAAGCGGTCCTGAAAACATGGGTCGTGAGAACATGGCGCTGCTATTTTCACTTGGAAAGCGAGTTCCATCGCCAAAGTGCACTTGATTAGAGTCTAGAATCCGAACCCCTCACAGTAGCAGACTCGTTGAATGCTTGTGAACAATCCTACAAAGCATGAGCTATCGTCATACCATTTCTGCATTTCGGACGTCTCTCGATATTTGTCCCTTGCTGCATGAAGCGAGGAGGAGCACCACACCTATAGTCCTGAGCGTTTATTTGCCTCCAAGAGACGAGCTCATTTGTTAAGCCAGATACAACGTCCCTCGCTTTGATCGACAGTTAGTGTCAGCGTTTTGACGTTCGGCAGCAACCCGTTTGGCAGTTCTGTTCTAAGCCGCAACCATGAAGAAAGACGAACGCAACAGACTTGCCACAACTTATGGGTTTGGCCGAGTGTATCTCGTACTGGTGAACTCTTTGACCGAAGTCAACGAGCTTTCAATATTAATATACGTGAATGATTATTTTCTCCGAAGTTCACCATGTACTGTAAGCGAGATATCAACCAGGACTACGTCCACAAAGAGTACTAACAAGAAGCTTAGATTAGCGAGATGCCGACATAATGACATTCCCTATGTAGCGACCTCGGGAGTCGTGACTGGTGAAAAAGCATAGATGAGACATGATGCCGTAACTCAACCGATTCACCGAGCCTCACGGAGAGGTAGAATGTCCCTTCTCCGATTCCGAAGTAGTGAAACATCTACCTCACATGTCTCAGACTGGAAGATGATGCAAACTTATCTAACCTATCAGCGGATCGACTGCATACGCGGGTGAGACGAGACGAGCAGTCTGTTTATTCCGAGGTTATTCCGAGGACGACAAAGAGCCTCGAGCTATCTTTCGCTCCGCTATGGTAACGCGAAGATCTAATCGATATGCAGAGTGAACTTGAATCTTAGTGTTTTTTATTCTGCCACCAAAGACGCGATTCGTACTCCTTCGGTTGTGCTTCAGCTTGAATGCGGAAGGGGGAAAGGGAAATGGACAAGTACCAATGTAGAGGATAGATCGACTTGCACAGCATGGGTTTGATCCAGATAGGGTGTTATATATACTGTACTCGTACTTGCTCAGGCAGCCTACGGTCCTACAGATTGGACAACACTCGTCCAATCTTTTGGGTATTGGGTGGCTATTCTCTGGGAACCTTTGTACTTGACGTTTACATCGTTCCTGAAAGATTAACAACAGTTTGTTTGACTGAGTATTCCTGTCAGGCTCTCAGTCTCTTTCACGTTAGTGATAGCAGTCGGCAAAAGTAGCGTGGCTACTCGTAGTCAGGGCAGCAAAGTGCCGGCCCTCGACTTAGTGAAGTTCCGTACTCCGTGGTGGACCTTGAGTCCTTGACAAACCCTGACTCCGGGCCAGCAGCGGCCAAGGGCCCAAACTGGTCAAGCGTCAGCTCGTTCTGGCACGCTGCCACACACCTCACTCCACACCCTGACCTCTCCCACGCCCCTTCGATTTGAGCTTCTCCCACCAAAGGAAGTCAACATCGTTTTATCGGCCCAACCTCCATCTCTTCCCGACACCGAGACAATTCTTTCCGCGAGCATCGACAATCGAGAATCAGGATAGGGCCTTATCCAACCTTCTCCATTTTCTGCCGATTTCAGCTTGAGATTCGCTCAGCAAGAGAGACACGTCTTATCCACTTTGTCGTCTGTGGTCAGTCAAATTTCCCTACCACCCGCTTAGTTTTGGCGTTGCGGGTCTCATTTACCCGTCGGAGCTTGCTGTGATTTCGCTTCACTGGGAACAAGGAGCCTCGATGACAACGTTTGACAGTGCTTCTTTCGCGAGAGAAACATCCCAAATTCTCACGAGGAGTTCAACTGCTGCGATCAGTAGCCTGCTATAACGAGCGAAAGAGATATCCTCGGCAGCATCGCCAGCTAATACCGTCTTCTGCAGATCGCTACCGATAAGGAGAGAAACCACGAGCATATCGCTCTACATTCCTACGACACTCAAGCGCGGCCGCAAAAGTCAAAATGGGTTGCGGTGCCAGTACTGAGGATAAGGAGGGGAATGCCAGAAACGCGGCGATTGAGAACGAGCTTCTCAAGGACAAGAAGAACCAGCGCAATGAGATCAAGATGCTTCTGTTAGGTAACACAACCCGCCTAAACTTGTCGAAGGTTGTTACTAATGTAGTGCGCAGGTGCCGGTGAATCTGGGAAGTCCACTATTCTCAAGCAGATGAAGCTCATCCATGAGGGTGGTTACTCTCGTGATGAGCGCGAATCGTTCAAGGAGATCATTTTCAGTAACACAGTCCAATCAATGCGCGTTATCCTGGAGGCAATGGAGTCGCTGGAGCTCCCACTCGACGATCAGAGGGCAGAATACCATGTCCAGACGATCTTCATGCAGCCACAGCAAATTGAGGGAGATAACTTGCCACCAGAGGTTGGCAACGCTATTGAGGCTCTCTGGAAGGATGCCGGTGTTCAGGACTGTTTCAAAAGGTCGCGCGAATACCAACTGAACGACTCTGCAAGATAGTAAGTTATCATTTTTTGCGCACCTGTTAATAGGTTGGTGTTGGTGGCGGAAGCTGAACTGGATCCTGGATTCAGGCCCGGAGTGCTGTTTTCATACCATTGCAACAATGTGTCTGATCGATTGTCCACGAGCTAACACAAACCTTAGTTATTTTGACAACATCTCCAGAATCGCGCAACATGATTATATGCCAAACGACCAGGATGTTTTGAGATCGCGTGTCAAGACTACCGGTATCACTGAGACGACGTTCATCATTGGAGAGCTCACGTACAGGATGTTCGATGTTGGTGGACAACGTTCGGAGCGCAAGAAGTGGATTCATTGCTTCGAGAATGTCACAACCATTCTCTTTCTTGTCGCCATTTCCGAGTACGACCAGCTTCTTTTCGAGGACGAGACTGTCAACCGTATGCAAGAGGCACTCACCCTCTTCGACTCCATCTGCAACTCCAGATGGTTCATCAAAACCTCCATCATCTTGTTTTTGAACAAGATCGATCGTTTCAAAGAGAAGCTCCCAGTCTCGCCAATGAAGAACTACTTCCCTGATTACGAGGGCGGAGACGACTACTCCGCAGCATGCGACTACATTTTGAACCGTTTCGTCAGCCTGAACCAGCATGAGGCTAAACAAATTTATACCCATTTTACTTGCGCCACCGACACCACCCAAATTCGCTTCGTCATGGCAGCAGTCAACGGTTGGTGACCAGACCCTTTCCTGAAAAATCTCTGCTAACCCTTCAGACATTATTATCCAAGAGAACTTGCGTCTTTGCGGCCTTATATAGATGCTTACACGACTACCCTCTCACCATCTTGTCCATTACCACGCACTACTATAATCACACCTCGGCGTTAAGGGTTTGATTGCGGCTTTCTCCGGCGTCCACCATTGTCGAGCTTGACCCAGGAGACTTGGCCTGTTTTCTTATGTCCTGTTTCTCACTACGTACTTTATACCAACTATGCGCGCCGTCGAGCGAGATTGGTCACTCCTGCTGAAGGAGTCCTCTATGTAATGAAATTGTACCAAACGCCCTGTCGAGCGCTTGCTTACTGCTTGCATTGTGCGTCTTTGCAATGTGATTCCATCACACGTCTTGGCTCATTTACATTGGAGCAATTGGCGACATACGATGGCGACAAAAGTTCTTGAATTTAGGGCTGTTGTCACCTTTGGCGGTATTATATTCTTTGCTTCGCGAGACTTTTTTCTTTTGCACCATTATTGTTGGCGTGGCGGTTTGGAGGCAGGAAGATACCAGTGAAGATGGTTTCCGGCGGAGAGGCATGATGACCTGTTGGTAGGGAAAGGTCGAGGAGCAAGACCGCTCTGTTGCGACTTGAGGATCGAAGCAGTATCTTCCATGAGATTGAAGAATACAAGCGAATATCCAAATCATAAACATTGCAATGTGTGAGTGAATGACATGAAACCTCATTCTCATTTGTTTTCGATTTCGTTGCCGCCGCGAAGGTAGTAATTGAGCCATGAAGCTAAATCACTGCGGGTCAAGGCTATGGATGCATGAGCTTTGGCATGAAAATTTCAGAATAAAACAAATGCTACCAAATGACTCGAGCTGTATCACGAGTCTTAAAGAAGCCATCAACCTATCGACCTTCCAGTTGTGGCACACATATCCATTTCTCTACTGGCACAGCTTTACTATGAACTGCACCATCAATATTTAGAGAATCAAGCTGTTTACAGACTTGCTAAGAAACATATCTCATCCGCTTTAATGCTGAATTCAGTGAGGGGGCCCCATAACTCTGTTGCCATATAACCCACTTCGTGAGTTGAAGGAAAAATAGAATGCTGTTCTCGTATGCCGCGTGTCGTCGTAAAGTGATAGATCGTGTGCTCAAAACGATGTTTGCTGTCAAATGAGCCAAAATACGCGTAAACCGCTATGCGAGGAGTAGGCGTGGATAAGGAGAAAACTCGCCCAACCCAGGTGTACGTAGGAGGGAGTTGCTGCTGCGGTGTCGTAAACGAGCTGGGTCGCCAAGAGTGTAGCGCACGACGTTTCTCCGGGGTCAATTTAGCCTAGGTATTTTAGCCAGAGTTATCATCGGATTGGGACATCTCGTCGTCGCTAGGAGCCAGACCACCATACCCATCCTCACTGTCCTCCTCCACAGCAGCATCTTCCGCAGCCATGCGGCGCAACTCTATGGCCTTTCTTTGTCTCGCAGCTTCCTCAAAGCGCTCCTTATGTTCCCTCTCCTCCTTCCTCGCCTGCGCCTTTTCCTTCTCTCTTCTCAAGGCCTTCTGCACTGGATCTTCCCAACCATCTGATATCTCACCCCTTGGGCTATTAGCGTTCGGTGGGATGTAGACAAATGGGCGTTTGTCGGCAGCTATCGTCTCTTCACCTTCGCCTCTCTCGCCGACTGCATTCTCCAAGCTTTCGATCTTGATGTTGTCAAGGCGCTTGTCCCACGGCATCCCGGTCTTGCTGCGAAAGAATATTTTGAAACTCTTAAATGCTTTGTCGAACATGGATGGAACGAGCAGATGACCGAGATACTTGGCGGCCATACCAGGTCTGTTGAAGCGGACGCCGACCATGTAGGAGTATGGAATGGCATTGGATTCAAATAAGATGACGGTGTATTTCTCAAAGCACAAGGTGTTCAGGCCCTCAATGTTACGCTTAAAAGCAACCTTGTACTCGAAGCCAGTCGAATCCTTGTAGACATGGTGGAAGCCTAGAAATGTTGAGCAATCTCTTAGGGAAAATGGTGTTCCGGCTCCATCTAACACCTGACTCTGAAACTGGGGACTGAAGGATGCCATCTACGAATAAAGTTGCGGCTGACTAGAACGAGGCAAGGAAAGAGTATAGGATTACTTTAAAGAAAGAATACATACGAGTATCAACGAATTCGTCTTCCTTCTTCACTCCACCGAGTTTCTTCGTTTTGTATGCTTCTCTCGCCTCCTTTCTCCGGCCCAGGCGCGAAAGCACCTGGTCGATTTCGTGGAAGTTCGCAGACTGTGCGCGAGGCTTGTTGATAAGTCCGGGATCCAAGAGTGCGTCCTCAATATATTCGAAGACAAGAATGCGAAGGCGCGCCTTCCCACGAGTTTTGGCAATTTGAACTAAAAACTGATTAGTTTACCATTCAAAGAATTCGTGATGCTCTTATGGTGCTTGAATATATGCTCCCGCGTGCACTCTGCAATTCCAAGAACAGGCACGTTCCACAAAGCTGGTTAGTAAGGCAGTGGCGCATCTGTTCGTCGCAGGCTCTTCGCAAGCAGAAAAACAATCGAACGTACTATTCGGAGGATTCCTCTTGAACTCATTGATAGTAGTGACAACATGAGTCGTCCTATCGGTTACGTTTTGATCAACGCCGCCTCCATACTTAAGGATGAGCTTTGCGATATTCTTATGCGAGCGCACCCCGTTCTGACGAGCAGACAAATCATCCGAGGTGAAGTTACCCTGCAGGACGAAGTACTTGTCCCTGAAGATTTTCTTGTCAGGGTTCTTGGAAACACCTGGCATTTTGGGTGAAGTCGAGATTGGTTACTGATGCGATAAGGTTTTCGGGAAGGGTTGCTGTAATTAGTTGAGTGATGAAGCTCAGGATGTGAATGCAGATGGGAACTGAGTCGAGACCGAGACTTTGAAGCGGATGTGGTTGAAATGGTTGAGATTGGTCGGACCTCTTGGCTGTAGTCGATAGGGATATGAAAGCATATGTTAGCGTTCGTCGAGAGGTTTGATGGTTTCTCGGGAGGTGCCAGTCTCTCGATTCATAAGACCCCCGAATGTGCGAATAAGGCGCAAATGGTTGGTGAGGTTAACCCGAAGTTTTGTCGAGGTCGATTGCTCAGAGATTCTCGACCTCGTTTGCCTCGTTTGCCTCGTTTATCAGAACTTCACTGTTGTTTGGCGATTGATGAAAGTGAGTTTGTAGCCACGTACTTGAAAACCTAGCTATACTCGAAGGCAACATGAAGGGTGACTGTACCCCTCAGAAATGGTTGTACTACCGATATACTTGGCGACACCGAGCTGCTTGTCGATTTGATTTAATTCACTGAACAAATTGAACACGAGCGCTGGGAGTGAAAGAATAACCGATAGAGTCCCTACAAAACTCTATGATATTTTGCCGCCTGTGAACAGGAATGAGATAGCCTAATAGTAGGTTGCAGCAGCGAAAAATATTCACAGGCTCTTATGCAGGTGAAGTAGAGAGCACGAAATACTATCATGTTTAAGATGCTAAGTCCAAGTAGGGCCGGTCATGGTAAGCTTCTAGAGAGCAGGAGTTGCACTTAATGTGAAGCCAACTCGTAAAGGCAGGTTTGAAGCAAGGATAGGTATGAAAAAATGAATAAGGCTCGATTGGGTATAAACAGTAAGTGAAGTCTAAGCTCATTTACCTGATACTCTTTGCGGCAGCAATAAACGCTCTTATCTTGTCGACACTCTGTACACCATTCTCTTCGACGCCGCTACTAACATCCACGCCTATTATCCTGCTGCCCAGCTCCTCTCCGGCAGCGAGCACGGCGTCTTTCACGTTTGTGGGGTCTAAACCTCCAGCAAGCAAAATGCGAAGCTCGGAGTCAGAACGAAGTGTGTGTCTAACATCGCTCATGTCGAGCTTTTCTCCAGTTCCTCCAGACGCAGAATCGAGCAGAGGGAAAGTATGGTATCCTCGAGTACCAATCTGAGCCTGACCAGGCTTGAAGCTCTTGATGACAGGAACTGGAATCAGACGTGCCCACTCCAATGGCTCACTACCATGCAACTGTACTATGTCAAGGTTGTAAAGCTTTCGCTGGGCCAGAATATCATCCAGGCTTTGATTTTGAAAAACTCCTACCAGGAGAGGGCGATTGGCGTTGACAATACTGCTGGAGTTTGCGAAGAAATCCGAAGCGACACTTGTGATTTGCTTGTTGTGGCTCGGATTTAGTGGCTTTTTGTGGTTGTGAACTACTTCAGAAATGGCCTTTCCTTGTTCCTGCGTAACGGTACGCTTACGATCTGGAACTAAAATCATACCAATTAAATCAGCGCCAGCTTCAACCGCAGCGGTAGCGCCTTCCGGCGTGCGTGTACCACAAATTTTTACAAGAGGAGGCGGTTCTGACCTGGTTGTAGTGCTTGAACCCCCGAGAAGCTCAGAGATGAATTTTGTGGTGTCCTGGGCACGCATAAGCGCCTCCCCAACCAAGACAGCTCCAACACCATTTTTCTTGTACGCTTGCACGTCTTGTGGCCCCGATATGCCGCTAAGGGCGCACACAATTGTGCTTTTTGGAACCTGGTCCATGAGACGGCTCGTGGTTTCAAGGTCGACCTCAAAGCTTGCCAGGTTGCGGTTGTTAACACCAATCACCTTGGAACCAAGGTTCACAGCGACAGTCATTTCCTCCACGTTGTTGACCTCAACCAGAGGTTCCATGCCGAGAGAGACAGAGTAATTATACAACCTCGTTAATGTTGCCTCGTCCAACATCTTGACGATCAGAAGAACAGTGTCAGCCCCGGCGAGTCTTGCCTCAAGAATCTGGTACTCTTCAAAGATGAACTCTTTTCTTAAAAGAGCTGGGCGCGATGGCATTCCTTCGAGCGCGCGACGGACATAACGAAGATCCTCAATGCTGCCCTTGAACCATTCAGGCTCCGTGAGCACAGAGATGACGCTGGCACCCGCAAGAGCGTAAGTTTTAGCCTGTGCAGGCGCAGACGTGTTCATTGCAATCATGCCTTTAGATGGTGAAGCTCTCTTCACCTCTGCCATGAGAGAAAGCGGGTAAGGCGAAGAACGTAGACGATCTACAAAGGAGATCAGAGGAGGAGATAGATTCATGTCGTATGCTGCCTGAAGATCGCTTGGTCGTTGAGACGGCAACTCCTTCTGAGCAGCAACAGCAGCCTTTCTGTGCGCAAAGATCTTATCCAGGATATTCTCCTTCACTGGAGTAGTTGTGCTTGAAGACACGTCGGCGGCCGCCTCCTTCTTCAGACGCTCGTTCTCGGCCCAAGTTCCTCCACGCATCTTGAGAAAGTTCTTGAACATCATCCGACCTTGCTCCGTAAGAATGCTCTCCGGGTGAAACTGAACACCTTCAACGACGAACTCTTTGTGCCTAACTCCCATAATAACGCCCTTAGCTTGTGCATCTTCCTGGCCATCAATCCAGGAGGTTAGCTCAAGAGCTTCAGGAAGTGTCTGGTGGGTACCGGCTAGCGAGTGATAGCGAGTGACCGGTAGACCTTGAGGAAGGCCAGCATAGACGCCACGACCATCGTGACGCAACGGAGAAGTCTTGCCATGGAGAATCTCTCCGGCGAAACTGACATCGCCGCCAAAGACGGAGAAGATGCATTGTCTAGGATATGTCAGACTGGGCAAGACAGGTGAAGCTTCGCTGGCGCTGACTTACTGTCCCATGCAGACGCCAAAGATCGGGATCTTGCCGGCGAAATGCTTAATAGCATCCTTGCTGATTCCGGAATCGGACAGCGGATGGCCAGGGCCAGGACTGACGACAAGCTGCGTCGGCTTCTTCGCAATGAGCTCTTCCAGAGTAATCTTGTCGTTACGGTATACGGTAACAGTAGCGCCCTCGAGGACAAGGTATTGGTAGACGTTCCAGGTAAAAGAGTCATAATTGTCAATCATGACAAGGTTTGAGGCATTGTCGAGACGTGGCGCTGCTGAGTGCTCATGAGCGGAATGGTCCACCAGCTCGAGGGAAGGCATATTGAATTTCAATTGCACAGTCCAGAGATTTGTCGAGGTATTGGACAGTGAAGCCTTCGTGAGTTGTGGTAGACAAGCGGCTTTGTCATAAAGGTTTATTGATGGGACACTCTATCGTGGGGTTGCACACCTTAGATAAACAACTTGCAGGGGTCAACGCCAGGACTACCCCACACCGCCCGAGGTAGCGAGAAAGCTCAGGAATAGGAATAGGCGCCATTTATTTCCAGACGCGCCAAATAAACAGCCGCGCCGCAATCCGATCATCACAACAAGAGCTTTTTGAGCTCTTTGCCATGCTGACCTACACAGCACTGATTGCTGTGGCTGGTAGCAATGGTACCCTTACCTGAATCACCTTACTTTCCTTCATTGGATAAATGCCTTACCAAACAAGAGTTATTAATGTATGTAGTTTCCTGTACAACGCGCATATTCAGATCACTAACTGGAGTCAAGCTCATGGAAGACCGTCTTCGCCTCTCTATTGTGCCAAGATAGCAAATCAGCATCAAATAATCACCTTGAGGGCTTCTTCTCCGATAAGCAGGTCCAGCAGCTCCTGGCAAAGCCGTACGAACCATTCTCTTTTACGCAATCCAACACCAAGGCCACTTTCGATACGAAGACATCGGTCGTCAATGTCGGCCCGAACGATAAAAGCGGATATAATGTCAACGAGATAAAGGAGGACTCATTATGGCTCAGCAACGAGGTCCAAATCGACGAAATATCGGCACTGCGCATCGCCGTTCTCGAATTTCAAACACGTCCTGCATTTAAATTACAAAGCCGCTTCTCCGGCGAGGAGGCTATGAGCTTGCAAACTGCGGCAGGAAACATCAACAGCGAATCCTCAAACGTACTCGCCTTGACACTTGCATCCGGCGCAAATGCACTCAATAACCAACCAAAGGACGCCCAAGGCCAAAGGCGCCTACGCACGGTTCAGATCTATTTATCCGAGCGCCAAAACCTCCTTGCTTGTAGCAAGATAATATATCATGCCGGGTTTCGCCATAAGGACAACTTTGAAGGAGATGGCGTCCAAGATGCGAGTTGGGTTGAAAGTGTTGCTGGTGAATTTTTATCGGCACAAAATGAGAGCCCAGAGCGGTTCTTGCACTATTGCGTGGCATCTTTGAAGTCGACTATTGAGAAGCTGGATGTTGGAAGTGGCTGGTTCAAGTCCGAAGGGGGAAGGGAAGACATCGAAAACCAGTGGCTGCAAGGTCGTATCACGGAAGCCATTCATATTATGGAAATTGCCTTGGTGATCTTGGACTATCGCCGGGATACTCGCTCCCCGGCGAATGTGCATGAATGGTTTCAACTCATGGCAGATTTTGAGTTTCTTGACAATTTCTCTCACCCAGACCCCGCAATTCAAGCGCTCATATTACCACTTCAGGCGTTAGTCTCGATGGTGTCATTATCGATGCTAGACTGCCGGAGCACAATCGCAGAAATTCACGATGACGAAGAGCTGCTCTCAGAGAGTACTGGGACTGTTGGCAAGAGCTATGTCAATGATAACCAGACTGTTCTGAAACTTCATGAGATCCTGCTCATGGCTGGATCCTGCAAATCCGCAGTTGCAAGTCCATCAGTTTTGGCTTTGTCTCTTATTCTCCACAACATGGAAATGTGTGTAGAGGGTAGACGTGCGGCGCACGCTCGGGCAATTGAGGGGAATGACGAAAAATATCGCCCTAACTCCTCCGGTGGCTCTGGTCCTGACGACGGTGGAGGTTACTTTGCTGGCATCATCGACAGTATATTAGCTGGGCAACACAGGAATAGTCCGATTCTCTACCTTGCGGATTGTGTAGTCGCCGACGGATTTGTTTTCGAGGTTCTATCAGGGTTGGCCACAACTTTCGGTGCCAGCCCTACGGCGGATCTGCGCAGCATTTTCGAAGCACGAATCCGCATTACCATCCTAGATCTGATTCGAGCTAGCACCCAACTTACCGACTACGGGGCCGACGGAATCTCTGCGATTTTGGCTGCTCTGATGGGTTCTGCTTCTGTGTGGCAACAGCCATCCATGATTACCACTAAGTTGATCGAAAATCCGGTTTCATACTTCTTGCAAGACCCTTATCTCAAAGACGTCTTTCTGGCAACCGCTGCTTCTAGGTATCCTTATGAAAGCCTGCCCTTTTTGAAACTCATGAGGGCAGTTTCGGCTTGCGGTCAAGGGCACGACGAGGGCACACCTATGGCAGTGGCTTTCTTGGAGAATCTGTCCACCTTCATGTTCACGCTACCTTCTGATTTCAGGGAGTATCAGACAACCCACGAGGAGGAGAATCTCAACAATATCGAGTTAACGGAAGACGTTGTTCTGTTTACTCCTAAAGCAAATCTGAGGCTCATGCATGGAAGAAATGGTGGCCTGTCGACTGGCCACAGGCAAGTCTTCGACGAGTTCGCAATACCCGCTGGGACACCAGGGCGCATCGTTTCAGAGGGTAATCCAAAGGTCGCCATTTGGTTCCACAAGTTTTCTGGCCTTAAATATCTGGGCAAGTTGCTCGAGACTGGCACAACGGCGGCCGAATTTGTGAGTGCTATTTCGGGCGAAAGCGCATCACAGGATGAGTTGACTGAAATAATCTCAATCTTCACCACTCTTCTTGAGAGCAGCGTGAGAATAAATGAGGTCAGTGGCGGCGTGGGCGACTCCAACAGATCAGCTCGCAGAATCTTAGAGCTAGCCAGCGATGGCCTCGATGGCGACCGCGATATCGTTTCTATTATCTTCTCTCTCTTTGAAGAAGAGTTAGCGCGTCAAGCTGAAGCCTTATCCCAAGATTCTAGCCTGGATCTGCTCAATGCTTGCGTCCATTTTCTGCGCGCCCTCGTACCGGTTCTTCCAGGCCGAGTTTGGCCGCTCATCGGACGGTCCGGCTTACTGGACCACGAAGGTCGCACTGGCAGACTCACCACTATCATCTCCGGCGTCGAGTTTGCCATTGCTAGATACGATTTCCTCCTGTCATGTACGCATCTGTTTACAGCCCTCGTAGATGACGCCGCGAAGCACACAGTTCTTCGCAAAGCTGGTGTAAAGGTGGGCAAAGCCGCCGGAAACATGGAGGACTTAGGCACAGGATTACCTAGCCACGTCTTATCCAAGTCGGTCGCTTCATTCACGAAAACAATGTTGACAGTGTATGAGAGCGCGTGTAACTGGAGATTTGATATACTGGACCAGCGGCTCTTGCTCTCGAAGCACATCTCAGGATTGTTTGACAAAATCATACATCTCCATTTTGGGGTAGGCGACAACCCTCAGCAAGGCTCAACCCTGATCACTGCGCTGGGCCCTGCTGCCAATCTCATCATGGATACCTTCTTGTCTCCCACTTCGGGGCTGCTACGCTTTCAACCTCTGTTCAGGGGCTTTCTTGATGGGTCCGCGCCCGCCGACATAACTGTTCAGACCAGCTCGTTTACTCTACAAGTCGAACATGTGCGTTCAACGTTGAACTTTGCCAACAGCCTCATCAAGCTCAGCTCACTTGTTGATCGATCGGGGTCGCAACTTGAGGATCAGCTCTTTAGGGTCTCGCCTCTCATCGCACGACTGTACGCAGCGCATAACTCCTACCAGTTGCCTGTGACGAGGCTTTTTGAATCGCTTGTAATCAGTGCATCCGCCAGCACTGGAGAGCCGCCCTCACTCCTTGGCCATCTTGGCCAAGAAACGTCGAAGAACTTCTTGAGCATGTTGATGGAGCTAGGCAAGCCTCTGGCTGATTCCGAGGTTACGAATCAGATATGGCGATTGTTCTCAGCAGTCGTGAGCAATCGTCAACAATGGTTTGCTATTTACCTGCTTACCGGCAAGAAGCCACGAGACAACTTGAAGGGCACTGGCAATGTTGAGTCGTCCGGAAGGCCTGTTATCCGGATCGCCTTGGACGAGTTAGTCAACATCCGAACACTCCCTATGCCAGAGGCTTTAGCCATACTAGAGTTCGTATCTCTTGCGCAAAATTATTGGCCATGGGCCATGAAGGGCGTCTCAAACTCGACTGATTTCATCACCCCACTTTCTAACTACGTCAACGGCTTGGAGCCGTTATCTGCAACAGCTCCAGATGCTAGACTTATAGACGGCGCATACGAAGCGCGGATTGCAGCTTATATTGCTGAGATAATGGCCATGTATCTTTATCATGAACGCCAACTAGGAAGTGTTGCTCATGTGGCGAGCGTCCTCACCAATCTCAAGTATTACCAGCGATGTGCTGTGGCAGTGCCATCATACAACAGTTCTCTCCATGGAAATCTGAAGAAGAACCTCGAGGCTCGCTACCCAGGCTGTAGCCTGCAAGACTTCAAGCACACCCGCCTCGAGAATCGTACCATGGGCAAGCATTACTTTTACAACCTTGATTTGGCGAATAGTATGCTACGTTTTCATCAAGCGTGGAGAGGTAAGAAGGGCGACGGGATGACGCAGGAGCTTGTTAAAGCCAACATCAACCTTTCTATTGTTGATTCCCAAATTGTAAGATCATTCGTCTTGATATGCTGAGATCTTGCGCTAACGGTTTAGTCGTTGCTTCATGGCTGGAAATTGCTTGCCATCGAACTGAGCAATAGTTTGACTTCCCCCTCCAATGTCAAGGCATCAGTCGCCGCTATCGCCACCGACATTGCCGGAGATTGCCTTGCGTCGAACACGAGGAGCCAGCACATGGAGGCTATATTTACTCGCCTCAACCAAACACGTGCGGACCTCGCATTGAGTTTGATACAAAAACTGTCCCAAACCGACAGCGAGGCGCCTAAGCTCAAAGACCTTCTTCCTGTCGCATGGAAAGCCATAGTCAATTTGGAGACGACTTTCGAGTTAGCCATGGAGGCTGGCAGAGAGGGTGCCACATACTACAGAACACTGCTCAAAATCCTTTTCCTGGTGCTCCGGGTCAATTGCAGGTTGGACGCCGAATCTCAGAAAGAGCTGGGCGAATCCATTAGGCCCGTCTCAGGAGCCTCAACAGCACCGCTTACGATCGCCCTCGACGTCCTTGACAAGATAGTTGGCCAGGGCTTTCGTGACCTCGCGTCAGCTATACATGCAGACTCAATATCGATTGCCCCTGACGACATCGCTCTCATTACTGCCCTTCTGCAGACCTGTCTCCTCATCCCAGGCATCGAAAGTCGCACCGAGCAGATCCAAGCTATTTTGTCGACGCACGAGACTGCACGTATGGCCAGTGCTTTATTCTCGTGGTCTGACAAGCTTGCGGTTGACGGTGATCCGATTTATGGAGAACTTTCCATCCTTTTCCTTCTCGAGCTCTCCACTATCCCAGAAATAGCAGAGAGACTCGCAGTTGAAGGGGTTCTTGGCCACTTGTCATCAGCACCACTCACCATATACATGCGTAAAGCAAATGTAGGGCCCTTCTCGGAATCGATAGGGGCTCAGCGCTGTTATAGTATTTGGGCTCGCGGCATCCTACCCCTACTCCTTAACTTGCTCGCTCGTCTGGAGGTAAGCATTGCTGGAGAAATTGCAATTTTCTTGAACCAGTTCCCAAACTTGCTTGAACAAGCGGAATCTGCGCTTGACATGGCACCGGAGCGCAGGTTAGGCAGGATAAGACAGGAGACACGCATCAGCCTGCTGCAGATATCTGAGATACAGAGTCTTGCACTGGTTGTTGCCATCGTGAAGAACTGTCGCACTCAAATGTCTGGAATACCTGATATTGAATTCGATTCTATGCACATTATGGAAAGTGTGGAGACTTGGCTTTCACGGAGACAAGTCCTAAGCCAGAGGATCGTTCCTCTTGGCGTCAGGGAGGCCGAATTGGCCAGACGCAGCAAGCTTGAGGGCAAGGTCGTGGATGAATTGGAGGATCTGAAGGTCGTCCTGGGGGAGCTCAATGAGGGGAATTAACGTGTGATCATAGCGGGTTGGCCGGCGTTCCACTGGAAATGTACGGAACATGGCAGTTTATATTTGCGATTGTTATGAAATGATTTTTATCTTAGCAGAATATTGAGGCCCAGAATGTGTACCTTTATGGCAGCTGAATTGGCACGTTTTACGCTTGTCTTCAGCGCTCTCTGTCATGGTACCTACATGAGTGGTTCTGGAATCCAGAAACGATCGTTCGCAAGTACCGCCCAGCAATGGAATTTAGGAGCTCCTGGAAATAAATGATCGACAGCTCAGCCTCAAGTTTTCATTCGCTCTACCCACCAGTAGTCCGTTGCGCTGTCTATGATTTGTGAAGAGTACATATGCATTTTCGCTAGATTCTTTCACACGTTCCACCAACCAAGCTCATTATAGCCTGCGAAAGCCTTTATGCAATCGAGTCCCATGGTACTATTCTTTTATAGCCACTATCATACAGGTCGTTCCTCAATCTACAGCGATTTATCTTTGTGGACCGTTCATCATCTGTGCCTGCTGCTCAGCGAATCTCTGGCCGATGCGCTCGCTTCCGGCCATGAATTTGGAGACACAGCGGCTGACACATCCGGATTCGCGGGCGATGAGGGACTTGGTGCTGAAGTCGTCGATGCAGGCGTCGAAGCAGCGGTCGACCAAGCCGGAGAACATCTGAGGGGAAGCGTCAGCAGTGAGTTTTTTTTGGCAGCGATTAGAATAGCGCATAACATACACCCATAAACTCCTTCATCTGCTTTTGCTGCATGCGCTGCTCGAATTGGCGCTGCTCGGCGGCATTGAGTCCAAGTCTAAATATTTACGGTCAGCCTCGAGGACCTGGATCGCCTCTGTCGGTGGAGTGGCATCTGTGCGGGCGTCAAGATGAGCTTGCTTACCCGTCCATTTTGAAAGAATGGTATATGTGGTTAAAGGGTGTTCGGTGGGTTGAAGTGT
The DNA here is from genome assembly GCA_010623925.1 of Antarctomyces pellizariae. Lineage (NCBI taxonomy): Eukaryota > Fungi > Ascomycota > Leotiomycetes > Thelebolales > Thelebolaceae > Antarctomyces > Antarctomyces pellizariae. The sequence goes on from WCAA01000007.1 coordinate 119,767, forward strand.
CTATATATTTGTTCTGATGAGGCAAGATTTTGGTGCCTCTGGCGCGCCGTCACTGACGGCAGCTTGGGACGTCTGCGCGCTAAAAGCGGTTTAGTGGGATATTATTTTGGATCCCTCACCAGCCACAACCTCGACGGCTTAGCGTGCAGATGGACCGCCGAACTGCGAAAGCCCAGCATCGAGGATGGACCCGGGTAGGCCAGAGAAATGCCAATCAGAATACTGGCACTCATGAGTCTGCAGGTGTGTTTTTACGTGGAAATAATGGATAATTCCAAATTCGCGTATTTAAATACGACAATTAAGGAGCTTTCATTGCCGACTGTCTTCACTATTTTCAACTTCAAGACTTCCACGTCTTGTTTGTGGAATTTGCGGGAAAGCCGTTTATTCGCGGCCTTTTCCACGCGCCAGGAGCCCCAGACGGCCAGGACAAGAGCAAAAGTAGTCCCAATCCAGCTAGTGCCGGTGTCAATGGGCACAATTGGATGCCGCCGTCCAGACACTGCACGCTGCGCTGCCACTCCTACCTCTCCGAACACACACTCATCATCAGGACACCTGCGAATGTGAATATTACCCTGTGCGATACTCGTCTGCGAAAAGACAGCCACACAAATATCGCCCACAGGAACTCGACTCTGCTTCATTGCTTCCCATCATCGCAACAACCCCGCCTTCGGCAATCACAGGCCTCAGCTCGCAACGGCGCAGGCATCGTGCACGCGACCTGCTTTGCGACACCCACACTTCTGGCTACCCCAATTTCCGCCCTGCTCTGTTACTCTCAGTGAGAACACCATAGCGATCGCACGACGCACTCGCTTCCGTCGCAGCATATTCAGGACTAAGTCTCGACAATACGCAAATGGCATAGTTGTTTCACACTCCCGGCACAAGCTCTAGTCCCCGACCCTGTTTCAGACCCGCGACATACACTATACCCAACCAAACATACCACGCGCTGCACAAATTTGCCTCAACACGCATTATCAGCTAGCTTTCTTGCTTCTGCTCTGGCAGAGCTTGAGCAAACCTGACAATGGCGTTCAATCATAATATCAACTCGACCACCCAGCCATACTCCCACAACAGACAAGCGCCTGTTCCTTACACATCGCAAGGCCTGCCACCGCCCCCAGCGACTACATCAGCACCCACGAAGAGGGACTTAAAGTCCTGGTGGAAGACATTCAAGGGTCAAAAGCCACAAGAAGCACCAGGTACCACCAGCCGATCTCCCAATGAACCCCGTACGAAGCGATTGTCCATTACGTCCTTTTTCACTGCCTCTAATTCGCGAGATTCTCTTGCTATCCCGGATGCTTCTGTTGTGGACACTACTGAAACGCTTGCTGGTAATTGTTCTCTGGAAAGATTCACATAAGTGACAGTTGAGCACGTCAGGATGTTGTTGCCATTAGCACATGTCGAATTATGCATGAGTTTAGACCTCAATAGCTGCTAATATGTGCGGCAGTTGAGCAATCTACTGGAATATTTGGAGTTCCTTTGCGCCAAAGTATTCAATATGCAAATGTCGCGATCTCCCTTATTGATAGCGAGGGAAACAGCTACGTCTACGGATATGTTCCAATAGTCGTTGCAAAGTGTGGAGTATATCTGAAAGAAAAAGGTATGTCGCCTCTCCGTGATTACGCGATATCGAATATTATTAACATGATAAATAGCCACTAATGTGGAGGGCATCTTTCGTTTGAGCGGCTCAGAGAAGCGCATAAAAGAGCTGCGCAATACATTCGATTCTCCAGACAGATACGGCAAGGGTCTCGACTGGGAGGGGTATACCGTTCATGACGCGGCAAACGTATTGCGCCGCTACTTAAACCAGCTGCCAGAACCTATAGTTCCGTTGGAACTGTATGACAGATTTCGTGAGCCATTGAGGGGTGTCATGAGCGAGGATCCACATAAAATCCGATCGCCCGAGGAGATGCACAAGATCATTGAGACCTACCAGCGTCTGATAACGGAGCTTCCGCCTCTTAATCGCCAGCTCCTGCTTTACATTTTGGATCTGTTGGCTGTATTCGCCTCGAAGGCTGATGAGAACAGGATGAACTCTGCTAACCTGGCTGCTATCTTTCAGCCGGGTATGCTCTCTCATCCTCAGCATGACATGGCGCCTGGAGAATATCGTTTGAGTCAGGATGTTTTGGTGTTCTTGATCGAAAACCAGGATCACTTCTTAATTGGCATGCGTGGAACGGCCGCAGATGAGCAAACTGTGCATGATGTGCAAAAAGGATCTCCGGCACCGGCTAGCCCAGCTTCAAAGAAGAGTGGCGTCTATCGTTCAGCCTCTACGGCAAGCGCAGGAGCTGACAGCTTGATGCGCCAGGGAGGTGTCCGCAGGAATGTGTCGGTCAACTCAAGGATGTCACGCCAGTCCAATGGTGGGCCAAGCCCGTCCAGCCCAGCGCTGCAGCCTTTAACATCCACTGGTAATGGCGTGCATCGCAGCAACACCGTGCCATCAAAGAGAATTGTCTCATCGGGCTCAAGATTACAGAAAACTGCACACTCTCAGTCACAGTCGCAGTTGCCATCAGCCACTCACACGACAGCACCGACGCCATTGCTTATTGCTCCACCAATCGATATGCGCAGAGCCCCTGTGGCAGAGAACCACCCACAAGCTCAGGCAGTGCACCCAGCACCGACTTCATCTAACGCACGTAGTGGGCCAAGAACAGAGGAGCCAGTTACGAGCCACCCACCTCCCACACAGAGCGCTGTTGTACAAAATCAAGAGTTGCTCTCGGCACCGCTAGAGTCACCAGAGAATAACGTCATTCTGATTACACCTAAGAGCGAGAAGAATGAGCAGTCATCGTTCTTCCTACGCGCAACATCCACATCCGACAGTGAAAAGCGCCCACCGAACAAGCTGCGCAAGAAGCGTCTTCCAAACAGCCAGAACCCGAGCGCACAGAGCTCGAGCACATCGTTGCGCCAAGTCTCCGGGCAGTCTGGCGAGCTATCTCCATCTCTCCCTGGGCATGATAGGGCTGCAAACGAGGAGCAGGCAGAGACTTTCAGACTTGAGTCTATACCTAGTGGGCAGGCGTTGAACTTGATTTCATCCGGCGCAGGCCCAAGTACTTCTAATCCGGCGATATCGCCGGGCACGGTGGTCCCTATGGTGCAAGAGACGAAAGCGACGCCACCAGCTTGCGAAAGTCCGAAAGGATTTCCGCCTAAGAACGACCAGCGAATCACTGGACAGTATGATGGAGCAGAGCAATATGCGCTGAAGACGCAAGAGTCGGCAAACTCGCTCGGCTCTGGCGATATGTCCAATGAGCATTCTGAGATGGAGCCAATGGACGAGGCAGCCGTGTTCAGCGGAGACGAAGAGAAGAAAAAGAGGAGCATGTGGCGCATGTCACGCAAGCCGAAGGATAAGGACGACAAGAAAGACGAGCAAGGTCGCCTGTCGCCACAGAGCCCAAAGAGGCAGCTTGGCAGTAATAACGGTGCAGAGGCATCGACGACTAGCTTCGGCTCTGGAGGCCAAGGCTGGAGAAAGAGCTTTCAGACTCAGGATAGGAGGGATATGCCGAACATGGATCAGTTGGCGAGTGAGCCGAGCAATGGCAGTATGAGCAGGGAGGATAAGGATAAGAAAGGACCGATCGACTGGCTGAAGAATAAGATGAGGGAGGCTAAGGAGGAGAAGAGGGGAAGAGAGGCGGGCAGTGGAAAGGGGAGGACGAATAGTGAGATGAGTGGAATGAGTGATGAGGGAAGGAGGAATACTGCTAGGGAGTCCATTCCGGAAGTCAAGCAGGGTACCGGACCGCGTGACCTGGAGTGAAGAGTATACCTCGAAGCTTGATCTCGTTTGAGAGGTTTAAAAATCATGTTCTGAGGATAAGAGGGTGGTAGATTGCTTGATTACTTTGTTTGGCGTGTTTTTCTTATACCCTGTGGATGGATATCATTTGCACGATGAAGGACAGTATCATTTGGCTAGTGGGGCGGCTGAAGCAATGCTTGGCGGCCGCAGTGTAGTTCTTCTATAGCCCTTACAGAGGATTTCTGTTGGACTAGTATGTAACAGGGGAGAGGTCTACGAGGCTTTAAATTTGAGCCGAATGGATAGTTCGCGACGTATGAGGCTTGGTCAGACGAGCTTAGTATTGAAGACGAGTGGAACGGATAGGAAATAAAAGAGACGTGTGTAATTAATGAGTTTGATTCCAGAATGCCAACATCAGGACAGCTCCGAGATTTCACACAGTATTCCGGTATGATGTATTCCGTACCTGTGATCCATTGCCGTTTGAGTAGGAGATGCCACAAGAGCACGAACATCGGGCGCGGCCACAAGTTCCAGTGCAGTCGGTCGGAGCTGAGGCGAGAAGGTAAGCTTGACCGCTGATCCGATGCCAATCGCGGTAGATCTCAGCCGCTTAACAGCAATTCGATCCGTATCGATGGTATTTTTAGCCAAGATGTGGCGGAAACGAAATCGGTTGTAAGCATGCCAATGAGGGAAAGTATGCATTGGAGGAGGTGCAAGGGAGCTGCAGTTTGAGCTTCGATGGAGCAGTAGTACCTCAGTCTTACAGTGAAGGATGATAGTCACGGGTATCAACGAGCCATACAGATTTCCAGCACCGTGGTAGTGATTACTCTGTGCTACGAGTGAGTAGCCAGCTGTCCCAAACATTTCAGCCCGGCGAGATGAAGAGGTGGTACGAAGCCACTGATGTTGGTGGGTGGTTGAATGGACTTGTCATGGCCTTGTCATGGCCTTAACCGCATTCCTGAGCAAGGAGGTCTCCGGGCGGGAGGGCAGGAGAGCAGGAGAGCAGGAGGGCGAGAGGAGGGCAGGTGGGCGGAAGGGCAGGAGGCCGGAAGGGTTAAGCTACAGTATGGCGACGAAGAGGAAGCTCCACCAGTCCAACAGGTACACGAGTCAACTGGCCATTGGGATGAAGTTCTTCTCCATGCGGCGAGCATTCCGACTCCGACGTTTGGTGCTTGCTCTCTCGTCGACTCCTCTCGTGGCGCCGTCATTTAGTGGTAAGAGGCGTAAGAGTTGGCTGTGTGCTCGTACTGCGGGAATATACGTGCGGATCGCTCCCGCCTTGAAAGTGAAGAGTGAAAAGATGATGACTTCTGGCCCTGGACCACGACGCGTGGAGCGGGTATACATACGATGTGTTATCCACTTGAATCTGCGGGAATTACTACCCCGGCATCTTCAACCTCTTCATAACACTCTTCACTTTCATCGTCGTCACTCCAAGCACAAAGACGAGAATTCATACGAAAATTCATACGAGTATTGAGACGCATCACATCTCCGAGTATTCCCTGACCCTCATCTGCTGCGGCCACCATCCATCTTCGGCACAATTCCTCCGCCCCGTCAGATGGAATACAAGCGCCTCGCACTCTAAAGCAAAACATTCACAGCACGACGTGTCTGAGCAGGCAACACAGCGGCCTTCTCTTTGGCCCTTCGCTGCCACTGTCCGCTATTAATCTGGCCCAGAGGTCTGTGCTGTCGGATTCCCATCACCACGCGGCACGGCCAAGGAAGAATAGCTCCATCAAGGCAAGTTTTATTCTTACACATATCCACTTTGTTGTTCTTTGGCAATCAGACGCACTTCTCCTACCGTCATACTTTTCCGATCTTCGTGCTGCAAAGCAAAACAACACAAGCTCCAAGCTTTGGTGTCGTATCCGGGCGGGTCATAGTCTCCAACAAGGCTGAGAGATTTGTATCCATAGGCTGTCATAAGCTTGTCCGCTGGAGAGAGGCACCCAACCACCCTGTTTCAAGCGCAAACACGAAAGCAGCCGCGACCCTAACGAGAGATCAGCGCCTACTTGCGCTTCTTTCGTAGGGGCAAACGTATTCTGGATTCTTCGCCGTCAAGCGCGACCCCGGCCAAGCAGGCCTAGAGTTGCGACCTCTCCACTCTCCCAACTTCCACATCCAAGTTTTCCACCATAAGCGCGCGTAAACACCACAATGGCATTCGCTAACGATACTAAAGACCCAGAATCCGGAGTCCACCTTGCCGGAGACAATTTCCCTAACGAGAAGGAAGAACAGCGTCTACCAGAAACGCTCGCACCTCCAAATCAGACATCTGCTGCAACGAGGCTAGACCAACGTACGACTACCTCCAGGTTCAACAAGATGGCCGCTCTTCGCTTTATGTTCATGACGCTGGCCCTTTTGGGTGTCTTTGTCGTGTCTCTTAGCTCAGCAGCAGCAGTTAAGCCACAGCAAGCCCATGTTGCGACGGCGGACGAGCTCAAGTTCCAGGAATTGCTCGCCACTGTCTCGGATGAATCTCTTCACGATGTGCTTGAGAAGTACATCTCTAGCAAGTACCAGCCAGGCGTATGGCGCGAGGATAGAACTGCCATGAGTGCCGTCCACCAGGACAATGCTGCCCAGGCCACCAAGCTCATTGAGCTCGCCAGACGTCAGAATGTCTCCATGACTACTGAGACGGATACTGTTAGCCCTACCGAAACGTCGACGATTATTGTGCCACCGACTACCACCGTGGACCCAGAACCAACGCCAACCCCAACGGACGACGAGTCTTCCACGGAGCCAGAGCCAACACCGACGGAGACTACAACGGATACCCCGGAACCAAAACCTACCACCGATGCGGATCCGACGGTTAGTACTGATGTTTCCACTCCTCCACCTCCGTCAGAAATCTCGACGGCCGAGCCGAGCGAGACGCCCGATACCGAGACTCCAGTTACTGAGACCCCTCAGACTGCCTCAACTGAAGCGTCCAAATCGTCTACCTCTACTGAAGAACCTGCGAGCTCTACTAACACGCCTGAAACGTCACAGAGCACAACACCTGAACCAAGTCCTACTCCTACCAGCCCGTCTGAGACTGTGACTTCGACTTCAGCGTCGAGTGTTGAGACTGAGACGAGTACTGTTGCGAGCACTACGGAGACGAAGACTTCGACGTCGGCTGAGGGCAGTTCGATTACTACGAGCACGATCAGATCAACTACGAGGACTGCGATATCTGCTACTACTACTGAAGATGCAAAAGAGAGCTCGACTTCTATCCCGGTTTTCTACACTACCCTTGATCCAGAAGGAAAACCAAGCACTATCACCAGCTTTACCTACGTCCGTGCCGACCCGACTGACCCACCAGAACAGGCACCATCTGTAACCCCAGATGTGCAGGACGGTGCTGCGAGCATCAACAAAGCTCATATCTTTAGCTATGCTGCTGTTGGTATTGCTGGACTTTTCGCCGCTTTGTAAATAAGCGCGCCACACAGCTCAATCATCAGAGCCAAAGGCTTTGGGTGGCGAATGAGATGTACAGAATGAACGAGAAAACGAGAATGAACGAGGACAAAATCGCAAGCATTTGATCACATAGCATACATGGACGGCGTTTTTGAGCGGACGGCATCGCATCAGCGTACACGAATTGATTTATGGAGACGGAGGGAGGTGCATCGGAAATATGGCAGGAAGGGATTGGTGGATCACGACACTCTTTAGCATAGCGAGCGCGCGGGGTGGGATTTGCTGTATATTGGTATTACTTTAGGTGGTGTATTAAGGATTAGACTGGTATGGTGCATTTAGATGGGTCGTAAGGGGGAGCCAGGTGCTGGCTCGTATGCAGAACACATGTACTTATCGACTATACATCTTACGAAACTTGTGTCTTTGACTTGGTTATTGTGATCAAGATTGCTAGCTGCTTTGCTACTGAGCTCCTGGTCTAGATATCGGTTTTGAAACGGAAACGCTGGCTTCTCGTTTATGTTTGTTCGAAAAGAATTTGGTGGGCGATAGCAGTCTACTTGCCTCTTAAGAGTATCTCTTCTGAGACATTGTCTGATGTACGAGTAGTATACTCATGATCCTCGACGGCGCGAGTGTGCACAGATCAGATTTCCTACAAGTCTTACCGGTTAGGTCCAAGCAGGAAAGTTCGTTGCAAGGTAGATAACGAGGTGGTGTGAGGTGTATAGGTCATCCGTCGTGTTCTGTATACCCGCGCATTCGCGGACGGCGTTAGGGACGGTGTTAAGCGGTTGTTTTAGAATGTTTTGTTTGTGGCGCTTTTGGATGTAGAGCGTTGGGATGAGGGATGAGAGATGAGGGGAGTGTTGTTGAGGACATGTGTGGATAGGCAGCCCCGACACCCTAGTAGGTCATAAGCCCGGTGTCGTGCTCTGAGGAGCTGTAAGGGACAGAGTGTTAAGGTGGGTGCGGAAGGTATCTGATATCGTGAAAAGATAAAATCATCCTATCAGAGTGGAATACTGTTCTCCTCTCCTAATACAGAGAACGCGAAACAAGGGCTTAAAGAGCCGCTGTTCGATGCTTCGATGCATGGAAGAACTCACGCATCGACCCAAACATTCTCTAAAGTTCCCTTCCGGTACGGGAATTTTCCAGGTCGGATAGTGTACATTCAACATAAAGTGCATACTGAGTGGAGTTGTGTGGAACAAAGAGCTGTTCTCTAAATAGAGCTGTGTTCTGAATAGCGCTGTTGAAAAATAGAGCTGTAGGTTAAATAGTATTGTATTCTGTATTAACCTGTATTCTACATAGCGCTGTATTCTAAATACTCGCGGGAACCCCCCTTCTCGTTCTCTTCATTCTTCTTAGGGGGAGGAAGCGAGTCTGACAAGACAAATTAGTGGTCGAGTCGCAACAAATTGGCACCCAGCCACAACCCAGCACACTTGAGCACTTGTGGCTCAGTAAAAATCGCGAGTTCTTATTGGACAAGACGAGCATCAGACTCGCTGACCACCGTCAGAGTCGCTTCACCTTTTTAAGACGAAGGCCTAGGCTGGTTCCCCCTGATAGAGCTATATGGAAAATATAGCGAGATGACAAGAAAAGATAACACTCTATCTGAAGCACCGGTCGTTCCAACCGCAGTGCGCTGGGCGTCAGATTGCACAAAGCGAGATTTATCAATATTGGTATTAATCCGACAGTAGTAAAGAACCAGCAAGAGACCCAGGCAGGCTCCAGAAGTGAAGGGCATTTGATGTTAGACGCGACAACCAAGTCCTGTGCGCAACAATCAGCAGCTGCAGGAGTACAAGAGGCCTGGCTATTGAGAAGCGGATACAATGAGTACCTCGTATTGCGGGTGAACGATGACCTGATGTTGATGTTTTGTATTGAGCACATAGAGATGAAGCTGAAGCTTAATTATCATTCCGCAGCCAAGTTATGGGTGCGAGTACTACGATGCTGTCCAGAGTAGTCACTATTAATTACGAGTCACCAAGTAAAGAACGTGGGGTGTGATCATCAATTATCATTCGTAGTAGTAGACGTACCCTATCTAAACGGCAAGTTAAATGAACGACGGACGCAAATCTTCGCTAAGGAAGGAACCAAGCCAACCACCATCATCTCAAGAAAGCAGCCTGTCCGAATCTAGAACCATGGAACTTCGATATGGCAACGTACACTCCTACATCTCATTTCACATATCCCACATGTCCATCACTCTATTGCGCTCAGGGAGACCACTCGTCCGCCTATCTGCAGAAACCATTCCAATGTATTATACGAAGAACGTATTGAGGTATCGTAAAGCCAAAGTAACAGGAATCCACAAATTTAGGCCATGTCGAGGAGAGCCTTGGCTCCTGGCTCGCTGGACACGTAGATGGTATCATGGTTGTCAGTGAAGCCGTTGAAGCGGGTGGCAGAGCACTTGGTGTAAGCGCCCATGTCCTGGAAGTAGAGCCAGTCGCCAACATCGAGGGTGGACTCGAAGCGAATGGACTTGGTGATGTGGTCAATGCCATCGCAGGTTGGCCCGAAGATGCTATACTCGATGCCCTCCTCGCCGGTGGTGTTGGCGGCATCGGTGTTGTGAATGGTGCGCTGTCCGGTGCGGAGAATCTGTGCGACCGGGTTCTGGTGGTCGAACATGATGGAGGAGAAGTTGCCGTAGACACCATCGTTGAGGTAGATCATGTACGACATTTCGCCGGTGAGCGGGCATGGAACGACGCGGCGAGCAATAATGTTGCAGGCCAATGTAAATGCCGAGGAGACGTAGTAGCGCCCTGGCTCAGCGATGACGTTGACGTGAGCTGGAATAAACTCATCGAGAGCCTCGCGGAGAACAATGGCCATGCCCTCGAAGTTCTCGGAAGAGAAGCCGCCTCCGACATCGACGGTGTGCAAGTCGTAGCCAAACTTGGCAGCCTTGTCCATAACCTCACGCGCATCGCGGACAGCTTTGAGGAAGGCCAATGGGTCTCCGGCGCCGGAGCCAACGTGGAAGCTGACACCAACGACGTTGAGGTCCAACCCCTTCGCAACTCTGAGAAGCTCATCGGTAGCCTCCAAGGATGCTCCAAACTTCATGGAGAAGCGGCACAAGGAGGAGGTGTCATCGGTGACAATGCGGATGAACAACTCGGCATCTGGGAAGAACTTCTTAATCTTGCGAAGCTCGTCGGCGTTGTCGAAGGTCATTTGTTTGACATTGTTTGATGCAGCGTATGTGACGTAAGAGTTAGTCTTGCATGGCTGAGCATAGATGATGCGAGTTGGGTCGACGCCCATCTCGAGGACCTGCTGGATCTCGGCCTTGGAGGCGCAATCGAAACCAGTGCCCAACGCAGCTAGCAAACGAAGGACCTGTAGGTCTGGGTTGCACTTGACAGCTACGTTGTGTTAGCTGGCGATCATGCAGTGATTGCGCATTTGTATAACTCACCATAGAATGGCTTGACGCGTGGAAGGTTGAGCTTGAAACGCATGTGCTGCCTGTAGACATCTCCAAGGTCAGCAACGAAGAAGGCGTCCTCCTCGCCAGCCTCGCATGATTCGTGATCAATCGTCTCCACTCTCTTCTTGAGAGCATCGCCGATCAATGTCTTCGGACATTCCACTCCGTGCAGGTCGAGATGTGCGCCATGCTTGACGGCGGTGAATGGGGTGTAAACCGTCTCGACGGTGGTGACTGCAGATGGAGCCATTGGATTTGCTTGATTATCCAGAGTGGATTATGCGGATGTAATTAGTTGATTGGCTTGGACAAAAAGTCAGCGAATGTTCTCAAGAAAGGGTGTGGTCGTGGTTGTTTGGACGTGGACGGGCGCAGCTTTTTGTGGTGTGCAGTGCGGTGGATTGCGAATGCGCCCAATTCACGATGCGAATGCGCGGGCAAGCCAAGTGACGTTGTGGTGAAAACAAAGTGAAATCGACCGGGAAAGAGGCCTTGGGTGCACTCACTTTAAAGTCCGAAAACTATTTTAAGGAGGTCTGTATCGATCTGATCCCGAAGCGATCTGACGAGTTCTGCTCGACTCTTCCTCCACAAGAGGAAGAACCTCTAAACTCGTCCTATGCGGCAGCTGAGGAATTGATTCCGGAGAATGGTTGTTTTGAGAGGGATCAAGAAGAAACCACTCAAAAAGCTGACGGTCGTTCAGGCAAGGGAATCGATTGCGTGGATCGAAAGAGAGGTGGAAGTGGTTGCAGGCGAATTTGTTTTCACGGGCAGAGTCCGTGATATCAACGTGTGCCTTTGAATCCGACCAAAGGCGGTCGCAAGGCTGAAAAAGTCGGGCTTTAGGCTAGCTAGCGAAGCATTAATAGCTGTACCTAATTGATTCTGCAGTTTACAAGGAAATCGAAACCGTTTGAAGGGCGCAAGAAGCTTTGCACTGCTAGCTCCGGCGGATTGTTTTGGCAGGATAGAATTTGTCAGAATGCAGCAACACCCACGACGTACCGACTTTTCGACGTGGCGAAAAATACACTCGTAAGCACTTTTTGACAGCACTGGAGCGGAAAATTTGTGATAGGTTGATTGGAACGAAGAGAGTTATGTGCTCTCTTGAGGTGTTTGCACTGTGTTTTGCAGTTTGGAATTGGTTGAAAGGTCTGAACTTTGAAGAACCAAGAGGAGGGCGGGGGAGGAAAAGTCCTTCAGGTTCGCGCACATGGTGGTTGTGCTGGACTCTCGTTTATCACACCCAGAGTGCGATAGGGTGTTCGTACTAGTACCTTGGCTGTGACGCCCCATTGCACAGGGTTAGTACGGCGAGCGGTAGGGGTCTGGACCTGGAGAGGCACTAATGGCCGGGGAGACACAGCCCAAGCTGGCGTGCTTAGCCCCGAATTGAGAGTTCGCTCACTGGACCTCATCACTTGCCAGGGTGTATCTGGCTAATAATGGCATAGGTAAATTTTCCCATGCGCTGCTACCCACTTGTGAGCGCAGACTCGTGGGATCCTGCACAGATTAGGCTAGATGGGTAGGGAAGCGAATGATTCGCCTCCACCTCTGCCACCGCTCGCGCTTGATCTTCCAGAAAATACCGCACTGGCAGAGGGGGCAGACCCTAGAGAGGCAGAAGTGGATAGCTGAGTGGACTCTGGGAGGTCGAAGGAGCCTGTTGATGGGAGTGCAGACTTGATTGCTAACGCGATTGACAGACAAGGAAGGATTCTCAGTAGCCAGTGAGCCAGAGCTGCTTTGTTTACTTGTGGTCGGCGACATGACTCCAAGGAGGTAAATTATGGTGGCCGAAAGTGTGTTAAATCCGCACCCTACATTTCCGTGCAATTGCTTTTGGATCTGTATGTCGTCCTCACCGACAGATTCATACTTGATATTGCGATCGAAGCCACGTATCAATATGCACATTTCAGCTTCTCTAAACTGGGTGAAGCAGAAGCTGGTCAGAGGCGACACATTTACCTACTTGTCATGGCCATCTAATTGTTTTAGAAGGAGGATTTTCAAAGGAGAACTTGCAAATGGTGCATCTCTCATCCACCGCATGATGCATGTGCACGACAACACTTGTAATCGTGACATCATGCCCTTGCCCCTGAAAATCATTCTGCATCTGTCCATTTGAAAGAACCACATTTCTGAAAAACTTCTCTTGTTCCTGAATGCTGATCTGCCGGCGGCGCCACTGGAGCTTGGATGGCGGCAATGGCGCCGCACTGCACCACACCGCACCGGCGCGGCGAGGCAAAAACCTCGGCTTTTCCGACCACTCCGCCACGCTAGGTGCAGTGCACCCACTTTATGAGCTGACTGCCACATTTGAATTTTAAAAGTGCTCATAGCTGGACGGGAACTGCCATTGTAGTAGCTTACGACCACACCACTATGCTGGGAGGCTAGTGTTATTTTCATGAGGACGTGAAATAGATATAAGGCTGTTTTCAATTGAAGTCCACATAAGAGCTACGGAGTATCCTTGACTCCAATGCCGGTCTGATAACTGGCCCGCTTACCATTCTATCCTCCCACAATCTCGACCATAGAAGGCTTGAATGTTTGAATGACAGCGTTCTGGCTTCAACAGCTTGATCTCTTCTTCGTCCCTCATCATGTCTTCAACACTTTAGTCCGCCCTCCCACACCTTAAAAGAGAGCAGGTCTGAAAGCGTGAGGCTCCATCCTCAACAACACAAACTCCCTCTCGTGATAAAAGGTAGCAGGTTATTTCCGAAACCGATTTATTCTAGCGCTAAGCTGTGATCTGCCAGCTATGGAAAGGGTAGTCTGGCAGACGTTGTGTATTCTGTTCGTTGCGCGATTGCCCCTGGTGCCCACATGTCACATATTACCAGACCTTCCTTGGCAGTCGGGCGAGTTCTGAAAGCTCGAGACCAGGAAAGAAATTGAAACTATTCTGTTATATTTCTCTTGAATGTACAGCCACATGCTTTATCTTCCCTGCCGGAATCCATTCATGTTATACAGTCGCTAAATGCAAAGAGTGGGGAATTAATATACCTTCATCTCCCCAATGGTCAACTTAAGAGCCCAGAGAAGCATTCTTGACATCCTCTTCGGTCTGCATCTCCGGCGCCTCCGGTTCAGCAGCAATCCCCAAGTTCTTGACCTCCCAGGTGTTATCCACCCACGGCTTCTTCTCACCAAGGAAGACAACTCTTCCCTCATCCTTGGCCAGCGGCTCAACGATATACTTTCTAGCCACCTCATGCACCTGCTCTTTCGTAGCGTCCAACAGCTGCTCTCTCCTCTTCTGGATCATCTCCTCAGTGATACCATACATGAACTTATCCAATCCTTCACTGTTGATAGAGACTGGCGCATCAAGGCTCTGGAAGACGCTCAACTTGGCCTCCTCAAGGTCTTGTGCAGACCACTCCTTCTCCATAGCCCACTGACCAGCGTTCTTCATGATAGACATGGTGTTTTGTGGGTTCGGATCACGGTAGGAGTAGAAGCCGAAAATGCCGTCCATGCCGCGGCTGTAGGCTCCACCACCGTATGCACCGCCCTTCTCACGGATTTCGTGGTGTAGGTGCTTGTGGGTAAGCAGTTGAGAGAGGATTTGGAGTGGTGCGCCGGCGTCAGAAACGTAAGACACGGTTGGGACGGCAAGAGCGCCGTAGTAGACCTGGTAAGGGAGTGGGTAAAAGGTCTTGGTGTTGCGGGAGAAAGTAGGTGCGGATGTTGGGAGGGTGGTGTTGGTGTTCTTTGGCAAGGATGACAGGAACTTGCTCAGATGTGCCTGGTTGTCAGATACGGCATCACTGCCGCAGATGAGCGAAGTGCGAAAGGTGCTGCCGCCGGAGAGTGCGATTTGCTGGATGGCCTTCAACTTTGCAATGACGTCGGCGAGCCCCTCGGACACTGGTCTGGACGCCAATGAGGTAATCAGCTGAATCTGTGAAAGACCGCCGACCTGTTGTCTCAAGTAGCTCGCCATAGTCAATCCGGCCTCAGCAACACCTCTCGCGAAAGAGTGTCCTGAAGAAGCAATGTTGTTTACAACACCGTCAGCAGATCCTTGAAGAAGCTGTCTGATCTGACGCTCCGCCTCTGAGCTATCGAAGTTTGTCTCAAGAATGAGCATGCGAAGGATATTGTACATCTCAGGGATGTTGCGATCCAGCGCAGTTCCAGAGAAAACCATACCCTCAGACGCCTTGTGGAAGTCCAATGGCGAAGATGCGGTGTGGTAGCCAGCGGCAACACCGCCAGTCTTCAGCTTGATGAGATCCTCAATTTGCTCCATGGTCATAGTCTTCGTGCCAAGTCTCATGATCGAATCAGTGAACAAAGGCACCAATTGTCTCAAATCCTCTGGCAGATTATCGAAAGTGTTGATAGCTTTAAAGTAAGTAAGGCCGTTGGTTGCGGCCTCGCGAACTTGCAACTTCACGCCGTCAAGCTCAGTCTCCGTGAACGACACAAACTCCTTTTGGCGCGGAATGTCCTTCACATGAACGCTTGGCAAACAACTCAAGTCCTGAGTATTGGATTTCCCTTGTTCCTCCAAAAGCTCCAGCTCTTGCTTTTCTAATTGTTCGCGAGCAGCGGCTTCACTGCCTGCTTGCTCAGTCACCTCGGCTATCTTACGCTCCAGACGTTCGGCCTCTTCCTTTACGAGGTCTTCGCCATAAGTTGCCGATGGCTCCATGGTAAATGTCAACGTTCTATCGTTGAGAAGATATTTCTGTAGTAACCCTTCCAGATACCCACCCTTCGCCATCTCGGCCTGAAAAGCATTAACTGTATCGTTCCATGCCAACGACTCAAATGGATCAACTCCCTCAAACCACTTTGGCTTGATACGCTGCATAAGACTCATGCCGAAGCTAGCGGTTTTATGCTTCAAAGCAAGCTCCAACTGATGCAGATATCCATCAATCTTTCCTTGGTCAAAGCCGTTTTCGCGGACTTCATGGAAGGTCCTGTGAATTGCCTCCTTGACCTTCGGCACATCTGCTTGCTTAACACCGGTGAGACCAATAGAGAAGATGCCAACCCGTCCGGAGTTATCGAAACCACTGTTTGGACTCCACTCGGTACCCAGACCTGCCTCGATAAGGTTTTTGTACAAAGGGGCGCCGTAACCATCCATCAACAGGTTGGACAAAATACCCAAACCAAAGCTCTCGACGATGTTTGAGGATTCGCCCATCAGCCACGAGGTTGATGTCTTGTATTGTAAGTCCTTGTCCACTAAAGGGTCGATAGGACCTGGCACTGTGACGAACTTCGGGCCGTCTGCCAGGTCGATAGGTCTATGGATCTCTGTGTCTCCCTGGATGGCGTCGAACTTGCTCAGCTGTGCATCGACTTCTTGAAGATGAGACTTCAGCGACATATCGCCATAAGTGAACACCTTGGAATTGCTTGGATGGTAGTTCTTCGCATGGAAGTTTTTGAGTTGCCCGTACGTCAAATCGGTGATTTTCTGTGGATCTCCGCCGGAGTTGTTGATGGCAGGGAAGATGTGATCCTGAAAACGGATATAGTACAGATAGCCGGCGTCAGACATTTGCCCCTTCATTTCATTGTAGACGACTCCCTTAAACACAAGCTTACTTGGCTCTCCATCCGTACCCTCCTTGACTGCCAACGGGTTTTCTGGACCGATTCTCCAGCCTTCCTGTGTGAAGTCACTCTTCTTCAACAATGGATGGAGTGTCGCATCGAGATATACGGACATCAGGTTCTTAAAGTCCTGCTCGTTGGTTGTTGAGAAAGGGTAAAATGTGTGATCTGAAGCAGTAAAAGCATTCATGAAGTTCGATAATGTTCTTGGAAGCATTTTGAAGAATGGGTCTCGTATTGGGTATTTCTCGCTGCCGCAGAGTGTTGTATGCTCTAAAATATGTGGTACACCAGTATCGTCTGGAGGATTCGTTTTGAAGCCAATGGAGAATACATTGTTCTTGTCGTCGCGTGCGACGTGCAGATAGTCTGCGCCGGTCTTGTCGTGTTGTAAGTGGAGAGCAGTGAGCTCCAGCTCTGGGATGTGCTTCGCGCGCACTAAAGTAAAGCCATGAAGCTTCTCTCCAGGCTTCGGAAACTGGGCCAACTCAGTGACGCTCTTCCGTATCGCTCCAGAAGCGTTGCGAAGCATGATGATGATGGCGATTTAAGGAAGCTGTTGGTGCAGCATGAGCATGGAGCTGCTGGGCTTGAACTGGGCGAGGCTGTACTCGACCTTTTTCCCTGCGTCAATGACAAGGTTGCAGCTCGGCTATGAGTGGCCAGCGCAGAACGCCGCTAGGATGTTTGTGTCGAGATCTTTGAACACGATTCTATGCAAGGCCGCCTAGGGGACATATTTCAAGCTGTGGAACTGATTGGACTTGGTAGAGCGTTTGCAACAAGTAAATAAATGATTTTGTGAAGTTCAAGTACTATAAAGTAGGAGCAGAATTGACATACGAAACGCTGGGGGTCACGAGACTGCGTTCCTGCTTGGCCTAGCCGAGAGAGAAATGCGACCGCCTCGTACCTGTTTACCAATTTCAGCCTCGAGCGTGACGACAGTGCAACTACAATCGGCCAACATAACCATCCATTCCATACCGAACCACAGTTGCATACACTTCTCCATATATTTACAATTCGCCCATGAACCCGGGCTGCTCTGAGCTCTTGTACCTGGGATGTCGAACCAGAATCCTACCTCCGCCCCTCCACCCAGGACCTCGTCCCTGAGCGCAGGAGGACACACCCACGGCGACGGCTCCTCACCAAGTGGCCAGCATAATCACGGCAACGACAATGCACACAACTCAAGCAATCAGACAAACACATCGAAAAAGGGAAAGGGAAAGAAGGCGCCCGATCAGGCCGAAGCATCGCAACTCATCGCAAAAAAGATTGCCCAACTCGAACTAGATGCAGCAGGGGAGAAAGATCAGGAAGCAGAGATCGGTGCGTAAGAGTTATTTCGCAGAACAGTTGCGGCGGATGAGGGAACTTCACAGCACAAGTCCCAGTGGCACCGAGGGACGCGGGCACCAGTGGTGCATCCTGATAGCGGCGATACATATCAATTCAAACCGATAGAATTGGGGGCTAACGTTGGATCTACTGTGTAGAACGCGAAGTAAAAAAGGCCAGTCGCGAGCTGAACAACCAAACCGCAAAGCTCGACGATATCGCCAAAATCGAAGCCCTTCAGAGACGATGCGCCGACTTGTTCGCCGAGATGAAGCGCATGGAGAGGGAGAACCTGAAGAACAAGAAGCGTGGCGATACCCTTCAGAAAGAGAAAGACCAAAGCAGGACGGAGCTCAGCAAGAACGTGACTCTTCGCGAGAAGTTGGAGAAGCTGTGCAGAGAGTTGCAGAGGGAGAACAACCGCCTCAAGGTTCGTGGCAACTGAGTCCGAAGTCTGCTCTCAAGTTATGACAGACTTGTATAAGACAAAAGCTGATATCGGATACAGGGCGAGAATAAGACTCTACTTGATGCAGAAAAACGAAACCACGAGGACTGGGACAACAAGTACGAGGACATGCTTTGGCAACTTCAGGATTATCAGGAAGACAAGGATCATCCTCAAGCTCAAGTGGTCAACATTGAGGTCGACGAGTTGTGAGTAGCGGCTGCAATTTTGGTGCATAGCTGTGTTTAACACATTGTGCAGGTTTCGCCAGAGATTCAAGTCACTCATCGACCAATACGAGCTTCGTGAGCTTCATTTCCACTCTCTCATGCGTACGAAGGAACTGGAAGTGCAGTATAACATGGCTCGTTATGAGCGGGAACGGAAGAACGCCGAGCAAGAAATGGCGAGGTGTCGCGCATTGAATTCGCAGGTTCAGACATTCTCGAAGACTGAGACTGAGCTAAGGAGCCAGCTCAACATCTACGTGGACAAATTTAAGCAAGTAAGTGTTGCCTCCCATTTTATTTGAAGGTGATTAGCTCATGCTAATAATAGCAGGTGGAGGACACTCTCAACAACAGCAATGACCTCTTTTTAACCTTTCGCAAGGAGATGGAGGAGATGTCAAAGAAGACGAAGAGGCTCGAGAAGGAGAATATGACACTCACCCGTAAGCACGATTTGACGAATCGCAACATCATTGAAATGGCCGAAGAGCGCACCAAGACGAATCGCGAGCTGCAGAAACTGCAAGCGCAGGAGCAGAAGCTGAAACTCATCATCAAGCAGATGCAAGAGCAAGGTCGCGGAATTCCCCAGCTGGAGACCGAGCTTGACGCTGCTTCTGCTAATTTCGTTGAGGGAGAAGGTGATCCAGAGGGAACGGAAAGCGAATTCGAGTACGAGGAGGACGAGGAAGAAGGCAGTATGGACGGCGAGTATGATGAGGACACCGAAGAGGAGCTTCATCAGGAGGCGCCTCAGCCATTCGGCCCAGTTCCTCCACCACCAGCAACTCAGCCATTGACAAATGGTGCTCCTGCCAACGGTGTCAAGCATTGATACATGTATTTTATCAGCTCTATCTGCTGAAGCATTGCTATCATCCTTAGCTTCAAGCCGAAAATCAATCATTGGCATCTTGGCCTCTTCTCCCTTCACTTATTGTCAAATTTCCACATTTTGTACAAGCTATTACTGAGATTTTTATTTATCGAGCTTAGAATCCTCTGTTCTTGCCAAAGCAATTCCTACTTGAATAGGAAATTTGATGTTGAATTTTGAGATGGGCATCTTGTGCAGCATCTCCATTTTCCCAACCACTGAACTACTAATCCATGGTATTGATACTGAGCAGGGTCAGGCCATTATCTTCACTTCTCGCGTACTCTTTGCGCTGGTGAATTATGTCCATTATAGCATGAAGAAGGAGAAGTGGGAGACATCTTCTACTTCGCCGAGTCACGCCAGATTCTGGAAGTGCTGACGCCGTCGTCACGATCCGTGACACTTGTCAACGGTCAGATCTATGGCGGCTTGGCATCTAGGCTTAGCCTCGGCTTACGCGGGTCGGCCCACAATCTGGTTACGTCACGTGTGTAGATGGTCGATCACACTGAACTATCGGCGTCAGCGACGACCACCCAAGGCGCGGAGATTTGACATCTGTATCACCACTGCGCCGGCAAACAATGCCGCGGCGAAGTGAGCTCAATCCACATACAAAGATACGAACACATTGATTAACTATCATCTCACCTCATGACTGGCATGATCTTGCGCTTTGCCAATCACCACAATGGCACCCCTCCTTGAAGACCCTCGAATCCGACAAACCTGGAACAACATATCTCATAATGCCGAAACGGTGACTGAGACCGCCGCCACTGGCGTCTGGCAATTACTCCATAATTATATCAACCCATGTTTAGTCTCAATTGGAGAGAGCTGTTGCCCATGCACGACACAGTGCTTCCCGGATCGCGAAGAAAGAGCTAGAAGACTACGAGAACGTGAGAGGACTCGGGGCAGGGCTGAATACAGCTTCGACTTTTATGATGACTGGGATGAGGATATGGGCTCAAGCAGCGGTGGGCTGCTAGGATGGGGCAACGACGAGCTGGACCGTCTGCTTGCGGGAAGCGGATCGCATAGCCATGTTGCGGAGCAACCTTCGGGAAGAAAACGAAAGATGAGTTATGGCACAAGGAGACAAAAGCGAAATGGCAAAATTGATGGCCTGCCAGACCCGACAGTGATTCCAAGCACGAGCGCTCTTGGTTTTCTACAGCGGCTACCATTCAAGTTTGGCAGCACTCTGCGCTACAAACCGAGCGCGGCTGATTTGCAAGATAATCCAGGCGCATATCGAGCGGAGCTCGGCAACATGGAAGAGACAGAGCCTTTGATAGAAGAGTACCACAGCGGAGACGGCGATGAAGAAAACCCCCAGACCCGAATAACACGAGAAAGAAGCTCTACCCAGGGCTCTGGTGCAACATCGGACTCTTTCAGGTCTCGAGGAGACCTCTTTCCAAGCGACGGTGAAGATGATGCTGTACCATTGCCAGATGAATTTGCGATATCCTTGACTACGCGCAGTGGGCCGGACGATAGGAGTAGTGGAACCACAAAAAGTAGTAAAGGGAAGGGTCTAGGAGAAGCTAACGTACTCGCAAGAACACGATCTAGAGCGTCACACTCATCAAGTCGTTCGCTAGCCGCCATGAGCTCCCTTGGCGAGCCGTCGCCATTAGCCCTCGGCTCGAGTCATTCCTCGAGTGTGAATGTGCAGGCCACAGAAGAGCAGTCTTTGTCAGACTTGGCACGAGAAGAAGAACGAGCTCGAAAGGAGGAGGAGACTGAACTTGGCGCCAAGCGCGAGGCTGCAGGACGGCTGGCGGTCAAGCGAGGATTGAGCATATCTGATGCTCCGGCCAGTAGTCAACAGGCAGAGAATTCCAGCAGCACGGCAAAGAGAGCCGCAGAACACACATCTACTGTGCATCTCGATGCTGAGAGCCCTACTTCACTCTCCAGTCCGGACGCTCAAGTCGGGACGTTTGCACTGGAAACACATTTATCAAATAGTTGCGTTTCTCATCCAACAGGTTCAGGTTTGGCTCCAACACCGAAAAGCGTGAGTGGCGGTGCAGCGGAGACTACCTTTGTTGGGGCAAGGTTGCCTAGTTTTTAATTCATTCTTCAATCAAAATAGGGATTACGATCAGAGGTTATGCGAAGCAGGCCATGGCGCATAAAGGATGGAAGGCTACACGGAAGGAGTTATAGATGCATGCGAAGCGCTCGTCATGCTCGACGATTGGACAAGCTCATAGTCGAACGTTAAAAAAAGTTTCATCCGACGGTTCAGTATCAAATACGATTTTGAGACACCGAACATGCACATTGATAGTTTTGTGTTACTTGATATTTGATCAGTGTTCGGCACAAGTAATACGCGAATATTACGCTATTCCTCTCAAATTCCCACTACTTTACTTTACTCCGATTTTACTCATGTAATAAAGAGTAACGCCAAGACAAACCAAGCCATTAATCAGATTCCAGATTCGGGTTAACCTTTGTTTGTGGCGTGCTTTTACCTGGGTTGCTGTGCCAACTTGATTACTTCTTGATACTCTTGCTTTGCTCATCTTTTTGTAGGATTACTTGAGTAATCTTGGCAGAGTAATTATTTTACTCGCAATCCACGTTTCGTTATTGAAGTATCACTTTGCCGAACGCTGTATTTGATCGCTCACTATTTACATGACACAGATGCGCCTAAGGACCTGCATGCTTATAACTTGCTGTGCGCTCCGCCACTAAGGTATGCCTGGCCCAACTTCAACATCTCGGCCGCTTCCGAGACCATCTCCTCGACAATCTCAGCCGCTGGTTTAATATCGTTGATGGCGCCTGAAACCTGGCCCATCAAGAACGGAATATCGACGTCCTTGCCTGCATCAAAGTCATGTTGGATTGGGACGATTCCCTGCTCGGTCAACTCTTTAATCTTCTCCGGTTGCGCCTCCCATCCGGCGATATACTCGTTCATTTTAACTCTGAGAGGGCGCCCAGAGACGACCAATGTGCGGAGGGTATCATCGAATCCAGCGGAGACGACGGCCTCCTTGTGCAACTGACTACAGCCTGCTTCAGTACAGGCTACAAATCTGGTTCCAACCCATACTCCAGCTGCGCCTTGCATGAGGGAGCTAGCCAGCGAGCGGCCGTTGTAGATACCTCCAGCAGCGACGACCATTGCACTCTCTCCCTTCAACAGCTTTGGTTTGTATTTCCTCGCAACATCGACGACAGCTGGTATCAGCACCGAGTTTGGGATGTTGCCGGTGTGTCCACCTCCTTCTCCACCTTGAGCGCAGACGATATCGACACCAGCTTCGAGAGCGTACTTGGCGTGCTTTGGAGCACCAACCATGTTCATGACCAGGATGCCAGCATCGTGAAGGCGCTTGATGACGTGTGCTGGTGGAATGCCGACGGCGGAGATGAAAAGACGCGCTCCCTCCTCGATGGTAACAGTGATAAGTTCGTCGAGCTGGCCGTGAGTGTAGTCGTGGTTGGTCTTGCGAGCGCCCTCACCAACCTTTGGAAGAGCGAGATCAACACCGAATGGGAGGTCTGGAGAGGTGAGGTTGGCCTTAAGCTCGTGAATAATGTCGCGAAGCTGCTGTGGAGTGTAGCCTAAACCACCAATGCAGCCGATGCCACCAGCATTTGAGACGGCAGCTGCGAGTGGCCCGCCTGATGTACGGGCCATGCCAGCGAGGAGGATTGGGTGCTGGATACCCAGCAGGGTTGTAAGGGGAGTGGTAATTGGAGCCATGGCTGCAACCGGTGGAGGTAAGACGATCAAATGGGTATCAAACAGAGATGCAATTTGAGGGATTGGAAGAAAGGGTTTTGACTTTCACTTCAAGTTTATTTTCTATATACTGTGTTATCAGCGAGGACAAGAATCCGGGGAAGTGCTCGCTTGCGGATATGAAATGATGGGGAAAGTGTGGGGTGTGGAGCAGCCGAGGTTTGACAGGTTCCCATAAGAATGCGTCCAAAGAACGTTAGCGGAGACGGCGTTGATGACTTGCGAATGCCGACAGCGAGCCGGCTTTAATTTTTAGGTCTCCGATCCCGTATTCGTATGCTTCTTACTCGACATTTAGACGCCGGTAATAATCTTTCACCGTGAGATTGACTTGTAGCATTCGATTTGACACGTGCGAATCCGTAGAAGTTGTGTCTGAAAGCTCGCTGCTATAGCTTGGGGATGGGACACGACTTTTGCCTTTATGATCGAGTCGTTTTTAGCGCGAGCACTCTCATCCAAAAAGTCTCGTTATGCGAACAAGCGAGAATGATAAGTGTATTTTTAAGCCAATGTTGGCGACTAAGCGCTGTATTACGCCCAGAAGAAAGAAGGCAACAGCTCTATCCGCGCTAACTTAAGTTTGCGCAACACTTCTTTTGGAGAGATGCTGCTTTGTGCTTAAGTCCCGGTCAGCTGTCACGGTCATGTGTCGACCTAGTCATTCGAGTCGAGACCCGCGAACCCTCAAGCCTCCCAGTTTTCAGTCTGGGGTGAAATGAAACTTGAAAGCCATCTTAGGTCGCCTATGAGCTCCCGCTAGGCTGCACTCAGCTAGCGGATAGCAAGACATGAGCGAAGGCATCGGTGCCCAACGCACCAGCCTTCACACAACACGCACCACGTCGGCCAGCAGGCAAGAATTAAGTGGCTGGAAGAAGGTGGTATACGATAAGATGCAAGCTCCCACAGCGAGGGTTTTCACTTGACCCACGGTTACCTAGCGCTAATGGGGCATCTTCGAGGTTGCTTTTGCTAAAGCACTGGTCATCCTGCACAACCACGTATACCCATCTCGTTTCTAGAAGAACACTGCATCATGCCCGACTCAATGCCCAACCTACGTTTCTAGCCTTCTAGAGATCACGCTATTTGAGCATTCACTGAAGCTTGCCCCGTCTGAGAAATGGCTTGCCTTCGTCGTATGAAACGTAGTGGAGCAGCGACACTACTCTTCCACTTCACGTAGTCTCGCGGTCAGTAGTCTCTATCGTGCTTCACCTTTCGCCACTGGATCTACGCATCCGACAGCTTCCGCTCACAGGTCGCTTCTGTCGTATGTTCGCGCGCCCTGCCTTGATAGAAAGCCAGTCGCCGACCGCTAAATAGAAGACCTCAAAAGGAGAGGTAACTGGAAAAGCTGGACACCATAAGGCGATTCGTGAGCGGTTTTTTTAGTCCCTCTTCGGCCCTATTGCTTGCGATCACTAGAGCCAACCATGTAAGTGACCGCTTATCTATCTCACTAAAGTATATTTATGGTTCTGCTTCTCCCTCTTCATCTTAGACCCCTCCTTCCCCAGTTCAGCACGTGGGTCGCTTGTTGCATCCGATCGAGACCAGTTTCGGTACGCGTACTCAGCTCAGCACTTCTGGTTCATCGATTGCTCAGATCGCGAGGTTTCGGTACAAACATTCCTTATTCCAATCCTAGCCTGGTCCTTGCATTATCCCAGCCCATATTGAACTTGTCTTTCAGTATCCGCCTCTGCGTTCTATCTGCAGCCATCCAGGACAACGAATTCATCATGTTTACTCAAGTAAGAAGTGTCCAGCCGGACTACATGGATTACACTCGTGCCAAACCGTTTGCAGCCAACGAACTGCCTCGAAGGTAGGAACATATCTCGTCAATGGACCATCATGGCTCTGCTAATTCAGCTTAAAGTGATGGATTCGGAGGCAGATCTCCCTTCACGTCCCCTGATTACGCTGCTTCAAGGTACTTGCCTTCCATAGCTTATCGAACTCACACTGAATTTGTCTTCTGAAGCATCACCTACGTTTCCAATACCGCCACCTCAGCATATGACAACTCTTTCATCTTGGTGCAGAGCGACCCTATGGAGAGGTCTGACCAGTTTTATAATGAAAATGGATATCAGGGCAAGCCCTCGCCTCCATACAGCAATGGTGCTAATGGTAACTACGGGGCCTACAGCAACCATACCACTCCTCCTCGGGATGCTGGACGGTTGACGCCTGAGCACAAGCTCGGTGACTACTATGGCTCGCCAACGGCATCTGATGTCGCCCTCGATCTCTCTGGTCGGTCTACAAATGGAGCAGGAAACATGGACCGTATTTATACTCAAAGAAGACCCACTAACCGGGATGAGTTTGATGGTCCGCATCAGCTCTTGCCTCGTCCGGCGCCTGCCTTTCCATTGGAAGGAGATAGAGACTTACCACATCTTCCCACAAACCTGGTAGTCCAGGAACAGGACGTTATTCTTCAGGAGGTCAATGACAGGCTATCCAGCTGCGCTTTTGATTTCGTTGCCAAATACGAATTTCCTATTCCAATTGATTCCGCCAAGAGGCCCGTGGTGCGACCAGAAGACCGTGAGTGGACCGAATGGGTGTATCTCCTCAAGCGTCTGGCTACCAAGCGACGCATTCCAGCTCGTGTATTATACAATGGCCAGATCAAGCAATTTGTGACAGTCCTTGAAAACTCTCTTGAGATGAGGCATGCAGCACGGAACCAGTCCAGGCCACTTAAGGATGACAGGAACATCCTTCAACTAATCTCTGCCGGCATACAGGTTGCCAAGATTTTGAAGGATGCTGCCGCCATGGAATACCTGGATAACCTTTATACAAGGACCGAGCAAACAATCCAGGAGAGAAGAGAGAGGAGCCAAACTCAGATTAACCGTTTCCGTTGAGTGTTCAAGCAAGCCGCCCGGCTGGAAGTAGGGAATAATGCATGAAGCCTGGAATCCGGAGCTTTTGAGACATAGCTGCCTCTTTATTTCCCATTTCATTTGAGAAAATACAGCCGAAAATCCGGAGGAGGTAGTGCCAAGCATATCCTTGCGAAGCAATTGAGGGAGGAAGAACCTTATACCATGCATGAATTCCCGGCGTTAAAATAAATCCTGCAAGTTATGGTGGTTTTGCCATTTATCCTTCAAAGGATTCTGGCAGTCTTTAAGGTGCTTATTGTTTCTGTTGATTTAGATGAGCTTGGTGTCACTGTTTGAGGCCAGCGATGATGGCGAGGGCAATGTGCTTGATTTATTTGGACGTTGTCGGTACGGCTTAAACTACCTGATTGTGGTGTTTTGGTAGAGCCAGGGCGACTATAACACAAGAATAAATAAGCAAACCACGACGAGGCATTTAAAATCACATAGAACATTCAACCGTCAATTAGTTGGGATGTCCTAGCAAATTACGAGTACTGATGACAGAGAAAAGTGCCATTTGAGCTTTCGTCATACCTTAATAACGATGTGGCCGTGTAAATTTT
The DNA here is from genome assembly GCA_010623925.1 of Antarctomyces pellizariae. Lineage (NCBI taxonomy): Eukaryota > Fungi > Ascomycota > Leotiomycetes > Thelebolales > Thelebolaceae > Antarctomyces > Antarctomyces pellizariae. The sequence continues at coordinate 146,322 of WCAA01000007.1, forward strand.
ATGCGCAAGTTTTAGCCACCAAAATCGCCTTCTAGTGCTGTCGTTGTGGTCGAGTACTTTGTGTGCTGCGACTTGGCGAGGCGAGGTGGGTAAATCAATATTCAAAGATTAAAAACGGGTATGTGGATATTATTGCACCTTTCCACAAATGGATGGATACTTTGCCCTAATAAGAATGAAGGTAATGATTTCAGGCCTCCAAAAAAATAATAGCGAATAAGCGATTTTTTGCGTACAGAGGCGTGAGGTCAATAAAATTTCCAGGGTTTAGAGAATTAATGCCAATTTCCTTCACTTCATTGGACTCAACAATTGACAATTGTTAATTGCCAGCACTTCATGAGCCCCAAATGGTTGATTTGCCTCCTACAAGCTATAACCTATCAAATAAGAACTCGGCTTATATTTTTCTAAACATGTCATGTTTCAACTGAGAAAGTCTACTTAGAAAAGCCATGACACTACAATTACAATTCGTGTGTTCCTCTTGATTATCGTGATGCCACAAGCTCCATAATAGCCGCAAGGAACTTGACACCCATACTTCAACGTAGCCATAATTAATAGGGTTCCCTAAGCGGTACTTAGTGATGAACGTAGCTTCGACATAGCAACTCATCCACTGCCCGCTCCGTATTCCACATGAGGCTGCAATGATGACCTCTTTCGCCTAACTCCATGCTAAAAGCCCCAATCAAGAAGTATTACAATCAAACACCACCTACGATGTACCATGTGATTCGTCATATCGTGCTCAGCTATCCCACGGACATTCATCATCTTCATTGTCTGATTTCAATGCCGCGCCTCCTAGCCTTCTCAATGGCATCGCGACCTATTCGATCGCAACCTTTGATATTTACAGTCCTCGGAGACGAACCTCTATCCCATAAGACCCTAAGAACGCTTCCTGTCAATTTGGGGTTGAAAGAAATGTCGACCTCGATTAAATTTGGATACCCTTGCAAGAGCTTGATGACAATATCCTCGTCGATATGGGGAAGCTCATTGATGTAGAGAATCTCTAATGATTCCGACGGCTCAGGCATATGATTTGGCCAGTCCAAGTAGGGATCTTCGTCCACGGAACAATGGGTGGTGTTGCCTATGTATAGCTCCTTCAGCGTGCCGGATTTGAGGCCCGCAATGCTCATCTCATACATTACTGTTTGAAAATGCGATGCCTCCACATTCAGGACGACGAGTTCCGGCAGATAGAACCTCGAAGCATCTATTGTTCCATCAGGAAGGCGGGCATCGTTCATGCTGAGCCTAAAGTGCAATCTAACACGAGCCAACCGGAGCACGCTCAGGGTGCGAGGAAAAGCGGGAATACGTGCGAACCGCGTGTCTGTAAGTTCCAAAGTTTCTAATTTCGTCCATTTCGCGAAATCGATAGGACCCTGGATTGGCCTGGGATATAAACCGAATGATACCAGATGGACACTCATGAGGTTAGGCGCTCTCTCCATGAGCTGTGAAAGGGCACCTTCTATATCTGTGCCGTCAGCTCTACGGTCCATACTCGTCGACGTCAACTTTATGGTCTTGAGATGCGGCATATCCGTGTTCAATGCTGCGAACCCCGGCTCATGGACACCATCGAACTGGGCGACAGCTAATAAAGGTAGTTGGCTTATGAGTACCCCGGCAGTCTTCATTGTGATCCTCATATGGTAGTTCATCCCGATTTTGGTGAGAGACTTGTACCTTAGAGGTACCAGTTTCGAGATTTCTTCCAGTGTCGGATTTTGATTTACGTCAGCATGGAGATACATGGTCTCGAGCGTTTTACAGACGGAACCAATAGACGTAATGCTGTGCTCGGTCCATTTCGCTTTCTCGGGAAGTGTTATGTTGACTTCCTTCAGTTTGTAGGCCGAGTTTTCGGTTCTGGTTAACCAGCGTCTCAAAGACTTGGGCGGTATAAGAGTTTTAGGGATAACGAGGGCTTGAAAGAATTGTGCATTGGTTTCAATAAACCTTTTCCATAGTTTGCACACCCTGAGGCAGCGACTGCTTGAACTTAGTATCATTATTGCCAGTAAGATAGGGCCACTTACAGCTTCGATCTTTGGTCAAGCCTCTCAATTACATTGATGCGAATTTCCGGCGGAAGTTTGAAGAGAACGTCACATCTTTTAAGTAGTCTGTGATGTCTTGCTTTGGCAGACTGAAGATGGGCATTTACTGCCTGTTATATTTTAGCACAATATCAAACTCGATAGGCTTCACACTCACATCCCATTTAGGCGTGCCGGGCAACATTTTTTTCAGACCCATCTCAAGGATACTAATTGCTTTTTTGTCTTTTCCAGCAAGCTGGAAGGCTTGGGCAGCACGCTGATAGCCCTAGAGGAATTAGCATGCTGCGTAAACGAACTGTTTGATATCGATGAATTTTTGAGAGGATCTGCTTCGTCAAAGACTCGATAAACGCAATTTCAATTACACAGCAAACAACACAACTTACATCTTTAGCATGTGGAGCTTGTTTAAACGAGCTGATCCCATCAGCAGCGGCCTTTGTGTAATCGCCCAGCTTGAGGTATGCTGCAGCTCTTTTGTTCAACAAAGTGGTAGTATTGCTGGGGAGAGCAGATGCCAACGCCTAAGTATGCATATGTTAGCCATCATGTTCAAGAAGGTAAATTTCCGATGATTCTCTCCACACAGAAAGGTGCGGGTTTAAGCGCCTAACCGGCTGGGCGAGCTCATGGAATCCCCCAAATGACATCTACTGTGGAGTTTCGAAAGATGTGGTGCAATGCCGACTTACAAGTGAGAAATACCTAACAGCTTTATCAAATTCATTTCGCTTAAAGAAGATATCACCAGCCTTTTCCGGCTCCGTATCTATAGGCATACTTGCCAGGCTCAACTGTCCGAGGTTTAGTGCGTAGTATTTCGTTTTCTGTTGATTGAGGATGACAAGGTATCATATGAGAACGCGCCTAGTGCAACGAGGACGCGTGCTCAGGTGATCACTCAGACGGCATAAAGCCAAGCCACAAACGGATCATTGATCTTCCGCTAAGTCCAATGCTAACCGCGAGGCTATGATACCCTGTAGCCTTACGTGCAGCTGGTATTCAGTTGTACACTCCTCTAAAGCTACCTTCATAGCCTCACACAAGCCTCTTGCTCAAACGAAATCGTGCAAAACTCTGTTCAAACTAATCTAGAGCCATTCTTTGTATCCACGAGAAATATCGCCAATATGAATATAGACGAGCTTTTCAAAGTAAGTTAGACAACAGGTTAGCGGCAGAAGTGGTATTGACAACCACCACAGAAGCCGTCGCTTCCAAGCAATAATAAGCGAAAGTTGGAGCCGATACACGATCCGAGTGCGCAATCTTAACTCTATCTTACAGATGCGTCTAACCCTTCTAGATATACACTACAAAGCACCAAAACTCTCCGCGAACGGCTCAGCGAGCACCAGAGGCCAGCTCATAGTCGAAGATGAAGATGACACGGAAGCTGGCCCATCACGGCCACCGGACGACGAAGACAACGGCCCTGATATTCCAGATGACGAAGAGGGCCGTTTCTTCGGCGGCGGCATTACGAAAGACGAATCAGAGATTTTGGACTACATGGAAGGACAAGAAGACGGCAACGTAGCACACGAGAAGATCGACTCAGCATGGGTGCGCAAACTGGCATTGAACTTTGAGAAGAAGATCTCTAAGAATGCGGAGCTGCGCGCAAAGTTCGAGAATGAACCTCAAAAGTTCATGGGAAGTGAGGCAGACTTGGATGCGGATGTCAAGGCGTTGTCCATTCTGTCGGAACATCCTGAGCTGTTTGGGGAGTTTGCGAATTTGGGATGTGTAAACTCTCTTGTTAGTTTGCTGGCACATGAGAATACAGATATCGCGATTGATACGATCGAAATCATCTCCGAGCTCACAGACGAGGACGTTGAAGCATCGCCCGAGCAATGGAGCTCCATTGTGGATGCTATGCTCGAATCCGACCTCCTCGACCTCATAACATCGAACCTCACTCGCTTAGATGAATCGCTAGAGTCTGACCGCGCAGGCGTCTACCGTGCCCTCTCCGTCCTCGACAACCTCTCATCTTCTCCTACCATCGCTGAGAAGATTGGCAAGGACAAGGCCGTTCTTCCGTACCTCCTCCAACGCATACAAAGGAAAGAGTCCTCTGTTTCTCAGAATAAGCAATACGCAGTCGAGATTCTGGCGATTCTTCTCCAAGCTGCACCCGCCAACCGGCAAGTCCTCGCGGAGAAAGACGGCGTAGATATCCTTCTCCAAGTACTAGCTCCGTATCGCAAACACGATCCTGCCCATGGTACCGAGGAGGAAGAGTTTGTGGAAAATGTCTTTGACGCGCTAACATGTTGCGTTGACTCTGAGTTTGGGAAGTCGAAATTCGTGGAAGCGGAAGGTGTCGAGCTTGCGTTGATCATGCTTAAGGAGGGAAAGATGTCCAAACCACGCGCATTACGTCTTCTCGACCATGCATTGGGTGGCCTTGGTGGAGCGCAAGTGTGTGTCCAGTTTGTTGAAGCGGCGGGCTTGAAAGTGGTGTTCACCATGTTCATGAAGAAGGCTCTGAACTCCGAAACCAGGGAACACCTTCTCGGTATTTTTGCATCTCTCCTGAGATATCTACCAGCTAATGAGGCGCCGAGGATAAGGACGCTTGCGAAGTTTGTCGAGAAGGATTATGAGAAGGTCACGAAACTGGTGCAGTTGCGCAGAGAGTACGCAGCCAGAGTGGAATTTGTGGATGCACAGATCAGGGAGGAACAAAAGGCCTCTGATCCCGAAGAAAGAGAAGAGAGAGCGGATGAGTGGCTTAGCAGAAGACTCGATGCCGGCTTTTTTTGCTTGCAGACCATTGACGTGGTTCTTGCGTGGATGGTTGCAGAAGATCCAGGAGCGGAGAAAAAAGTCAAAGAGCTGCTTGCAGAGCGGGACGAGGGGCTTGACTTGCTCAAAGGCACTATCCAAGGTATGTTCTCTCGGTATAGTTAGGTGGTATAATGAAAGCTAACCTGAAACAGAACAACTAGATACCATAGGCGATGCGGAATCTGAAGAGGAGAAGATGACGAAGGACATGCTGGACGCTTTGATACCATTCTTAACATAAAGTTTGTAGATGTTGTAGATTCTGCATGCCACGATTTATACGAGGAATAACGAAGGGTAATCTGGCAATCATGTCATGCTTGAAATTAGTTGATTTCTAGATGCGCTAGACTAATACCACGCCATATCTACATAGAACTTCACGTCTGACAGCATCACGACGCCGTTTTACCTATTACTGGGGCCCGCGCCGCCTCTACTTGGATCATTTACACTATATCCAGGCACAGCGCCATTGCTAAGTCCTCCTTTGCCTCCGCCATCGGTATTAACCTCACTATTGGCACTTTCATCCGCTACACCGGAATACTCTGCTCTTCTTCCATTGAGCGGCCCGATGTCATCTGCCATAGCATCTTCATAGCTTGGCGGCGCGTCTCCCATAAGATCCGCATGGGCCGTGCCAATCTGCGGAGGATATAGTGGATCCACCACTGGAACCGGCGGGGCGGTATTTGGGGTTGAAACCCGAGGGCGTGGTGGCATGAGAGGTGCTTGCGGAGTGGAAGATGTAGGTTGAGGTATTGGTCGCGACTGAGTCGCCGCAACGAGCTCAGGTGGTGGTTTGATGCCGGAGTAGACCTCGACCGGGAAGCGGAGAGGGATTATGGCAGTTTGAGGCTAAATTGACCAGTAAGTATATGTTCTGACTTTATGCACACGGAGACAGTGGTGGAAAGAATGAATATTTACATTTATGTCGCCTGCAGAGCCGAAGCCTATTGTAACCCTGACTGCGAGGTGGTATGTTCTGCTGAGGTTGCAAGTAGAAAATGACGGCGTGACAGTGGGAGGTAATGGCACGCTGTTCCAGAGTGTGTCATCGACAATGGACTCCGTGCCGGATTTATCACCTGGCTTGCCGATAGGGATGGTGAGGCCGTGGAGGTTAAGGACAGGAAATAGAGATTGCTCATCCCGTACAACGCTCTGTGCTCGCACATTGGTGGTGCCTATTAAGTCAACCTCGAGGCCAAGAAGAAAGATCTGTTCGGGACTATCGTTTTGCTTTTTGATGATGAGGCGCATAGGCAGTGATTCTCGACAGACGATGATTGACGGACTAGGTAACCTGGCATCCACAACTACAGACCGTTCCACCCCTGCCATTTGCGAGGGTTGTCTGCTGAAAAGACCTTTCCGCTTTGTTAGGTAAGTCATAGCTGTGAAAGTATGCTCTCTACGAGCGAAGGCTTCTGCATTGGTGTGTGGTGGCCGAGGAGGCTCTATCGGCATAAATTTGAACCCAATGGCAGACCTCCTGTTCTCTTTCCATATCGATGGCCTCTGGACGGTGACCTTGACATAATACTTGATCTCCGCCTCGCCAGGAAAGCCGCTCAGTGACGGAGGCAGCGCCTTCTTAACATGGGATTGTGGCAGTGACATATCTTTAAGTCCGAGTCGACCACCAAGTCCCATACCGGCATTCTGCATGTCCCTATCACCACACATGTTGTTGAAGGGTATCTTAAAGCGGAATGGGTATTCATGATGTCCAGCCCTCAAGGTAAAAGACTGACCCGCAGCTACAGGGTGGCTCGAAGTGGGAAACACAGTCTGTATCTTATACAATATCTTATGGTTTTCCATAGCTATGCGGTTGCGATCTCGTTCCACCGGACGACCGGATTCCGTCTGGGGCGGCGGCTTTATCAGAATCGTCTTGCCCTCGCCCTCGAGCTTGACGACAATTGCGGTTATTGTCTCATCGCTCAGGAGGTTTAGTATAATCTTGCCGCTTATAAAGTCTAAGTTCGTGTAGAACTGGTGCGGGTTGTCCAAGTGGACTCGGACGGACATACTGTTCTTCTGTTTGCCAGTTGTGGCAATGCTAACTGGTTGGCAAGCAGGTTAGCGTCATGCCGCGTCCTAGTTTCCCGTACACTCACGATTGGTATCGTTCAGTAAACAACTCTTCTTCTGAGTTGCCACTAATGCGAGTGCGACAAGTAGAGACCAGGCTTCAGCCTTGTGTGCTGCCGCGGTTGACGTCGCCGGGTATCTGAGGTTTAGGAAATGGGTGTTAGTGCGCGCGGCTTCAAAATGCCTTAAAAGGTATCGTATAAGCCAGTTCTGGGAGGCAAATAAGATGAGATTGCTCATACACAGTCTATCTATCAATTTAGAAGAGGTGTTTTCCTAGGTACGGACAACAAATTTGTTGTTGTTTATACGCCCCTCCCTGTGCCTCGAAGCGTCGTCATACGGCATGGAAGCTGCTGTGGAGCTAGCGCCTGGACGCACCATGAGCGCTCTCATGATGCGGCCGCCCGGAAACTTTGATACTGTCAAATCTCATAAATTAAGTACATAGTCTTCGTACTGATATTGAAGGACAGCTTGAGCGCTTGATAACAAGTGGCCACATGCAGGAGATGGAACATTATTCTCTTCGACAAGCCTGTAATGTTCTCGTCTTTCGGAGTTGACAAGCGGAAATTCAGCGGTCAAGTAAAGCGCAAGTGGAAACAATATGGAGGTGAAGTGTTCAAACACCATACTCAATTCTACTTCTAAGATGCGTTCACTCATACGTCTATCGATGAAATCATACCCTGTACAAGCCATGTGGGAGACTAGGTCAATCCCGGGTATGAGAACCGCCACCTGAACACCATGCTAAAACAGACCAATCCAAAAACAATCCAAAAGTCCGATCTCAAAATATACACCGTTTCCCTCTTCGTCTATTAGCCCGGGACAATGTTTAGTTGTCGATGTTGATGTGGACACCTTTCTCGGATGCTGGGATGACCTTCTCCTTCTCACCCTGGAGAGTTGGGAGCTCCTGGAGAGCCTCCTTAATGATATCAAGGGCTTTTTGAAGATCCTCGTCAGAGATAACCAATGGTGGCGCGAGACGAATGATATTCTCGTGCGTTGGCTTAGCAAGGAGACCCTTGCTCTTGAACAGCATGCAGAGATCCCAAGCTGAGTGGCCATTGGTCTTGCTCTCGTCGATAACAATCGCATTGAGCAATCCTTTTCCTCTGACCAAGCTGATCATTGGAGAGTTGATAGCCTCGAGGCCCTTGCGCAAGACCTCCCCAAGACGTTGTGCGCGCTCTGTGAGCTTCTCCTCCTCCATGATCTCAAGTGCGCGGATGGAAACAGCGCAGCCAAGTGGGTTACCTCCGTAAGTCGAGCCGTGAGTTCCTGGCTCAATGGTCATCATAACCTCATTGGATCCGAGAACGCAAGAGACCGGGTACATGCCGCCAGAGATGGCCTTGCCGAGGGTAACCATGTCTGGCTTGATACCAGACCACTCAGAACAAAGCATCTTTCCAGTGCGCCCGATACCAGTCTGGATCTCGTCGCAAATAAGTAGAACATTGTGCTTTTTGCACAGCGCCTGGACGTCACGCAAGTAGCTGTCCTCTGGAACAACAACACCAGCCTCGCCCTGAATTGGCTCAATGATCAAGGCAGCAGTATCCTTGCCAAACTCATCCAGGAGCTTCTCGATGTCCTCGACACAATTGTAGCGGATTGGCTGGTTGGTGCTTGGGTTGATAGCACCAATACCTGGGACATATGGGCCATAGTTATCCCTAGACTCTGGGTCAACAGATAGTGTGATAGCAGCCATTGTGCGGCCGTGAAAATTGTCGTTCATGCCAAAGACCAGTGCCTTGCCTTGCTCCACCCCTTTGCTCTTGTATGCCCACTTTCTAGCGATCTTGATTGCAGTCTCAACAGCCTCGGCGCCAGTGTTCATTGGCAGGACCATGTCGTAGCCGAACACTTCCTTGACTTTCTCAGCCCATTTTGGAAAGACGTCGTTGTGAAAGGCGCGGGAAGAGAGAGTCAGGCGCTGAGCTTGGTCGCAGAGAGCCTTAACGAGAGCTGGGTGGCAATGACCCTGGTTGACTGCAGAGTATGCGGACAGGAAATCAATGTAATGCTTGCCTTCTGGGTCCCAAACGGATGACCCCGAAGCCTTCGCGAAGACGATTGGAAGCGGGTGATAGTTGTGGGCTGCGAACTCGTGCTCGGCGTGGATGGCGGCGGAGGTGGAAGAGGCGTGGTAGTTGTCATTCGACGGTGAACTCTTGACAGAATCGGCATTGGCGTGGGGAGCCATCCTGATCGATGCAAAATTAAATGATTTAACTGATGCGCGCTTTTAGATTAAGTCGCAGGAATGCTTGAGAGAGATTCGTGGTAAGAATTGCTTGAAAGAGAGAAAGCTTCGTGGTATCAAAAAGAGACAAAGGTGACAAGAATGGAGGGGGGAAAAGCCATCAAATAGTGAAACTTCGACCCCTCCATGAGGACAAGCCAAGAGTAAGAGAAATGCAACCATGACCAACCTTATCTGCCCTTCTGACCTCTTCCTCGGCCTTTTTTCTTTCCATTTCGTCAAGCACAAAACTTGTGATGAAAACCGTTCTCACCTGCCATTAGGGATCGTGATATCGTCAACTCCTGCGCTTAGGGGAATGACATTGAGAGCGGTGGAGCTGATGACAGACGAGGGGTGGAACGATCGAGTGCGGCGAGCGGCCATTGGACAAAAGCAGCCAAAAACAGTCGGTTACAGGCGGGGAAGGCGGCTAATAGAATCCATTGGCTCTTACACATTTCTTGATGTGGTTGACGCGGAGCGATGACTAAGAACAACCCTTCTATTCGCTGGTGCTTCAGCTTCCAGCGTCTGGGGTACACATCACGTGACTACGTGGACGCTGCAGCTGCTTCATGTGCTCTGAAGCTGTATGGTATCGATTTGGTGACGAATCAAGGGGTTCAAACCACATCTCTGCCCCTATTCTGGATATCGAAATGGCCGAACAGGATGAGGCCCCGAGACCTATCCGAATTCTGCAAATGCCGCCTAGTCCAAAGAAGGAGGCGCATAGGAAGATAAGCAAAGTAATTCACAATGTTGAAGTTGAGAAGCAGGAGAACTTGGACATTTTCTACCTTATGCTCACTTTGCGCTTTATAAATGCTCTTTTGGTGCAGACCTTTTTTCAGCCAGATGAGTACTTTCAGTCGCTCGAGCCAGCATGGCGAATTGCATTTGGAGGAGACAGTGGAGCATGGATTACTTGGGTAAGTATGGTTCCTAATTTGCACTTCTGTATCACTAATGAATCGCAGGAATGGCAACACCAATTGAGGTCGTCAATGCACCCTGTATTATTTGGCGGTATATACTACGTCTCAGACACCCTCATGAAGGGGCTCTCAATGTACCCTCAGTTTAGAGCCATGATATTGGTATACTTGCCGAAGGTGTTCCAAGGCATCATTGCCGCGTACGGAGACTACTATACGTGGAAGCTGGCTGACAAGGTATACGGACGCAGCAGCAACTATGCCTGGACAGCCGTAGGTTTATCGGGGGAAGTGCTCGATGACATCAACTGACATATACAGCTCACTGTGTCGATTTTCAGCCCGTGGCAATGGTTCTGCTCCACTAGAACGTTATCAAACTCATTAGAGACGGTGTTAACTGTTGCAGCTCTCTATCGCTGGCCATGGTCTCTCTATGGCGATGTTGAGGCCGGCGTCCCAAGAAAGGTTGACAGCAAGAAATGGAAGCTCTTTGGAACATCAGAAATCTTCCGATGCCAGAAGGATATCAACGAGTGAGCATGAACTTATTTGTAATTTACAAGGTCGGTTTGATCTTTGCTAACTCAAAGCAGACTTCGGATATGTCTCTTTCTGGCGGCTATTGCGTGCCTCCTTCGGCCCACCAACCTCCTCATCTGGCTATCCATGGCTACTGTGGCTTTCACCCACCTCAGTGTAGGCCGAGAGTCTAAATCGACGTTGAAAGACTTCATTATGGTCGCTCGGGAAGCCGTTATGTGCGGCGTCGGCGCCTTCGCCGCATCTGCGATATCGGACCGACTGTACTTTGGCTTCTGGACATTTCCGCCTTACCAGTGGCTCCACTTCAACATTTCGCAAGATCTGGCTGTTTTCTATGGCCAGAACCGTTGGGACTACTATGTTACCGAAGGGCTACCCTTGTTGCTTACGACCTACCTGCCATTCGCCGTGGCCGGGTTGGTGACAGCTACCGGTCTATCCGGTAGGTTTGACGCTAGAACTGCGAATATCCGCTTCCAACTAGCATTTACTGTGCTAGTTATGATCGCGACGCTGAGCCTCATTTCTCACAAAGAGGTCCGCTTCATTTATCCCCTACTTCCTGTACTGCATGTCCTTTTGGCGCCGCACATCTCATCGTTCTTCGGGCTTGGTTCCATCTCTGCGCATGCCGCAGGCGGACTCTCTAAGCCTGCTAAACATGCGATTTGTATTCCGCATTCATGGCGTCGAGTACTTCTCATCTTGCTCGCGACTACGAACGTGGGAATATGTCTTTACACTTCATTGGTTCACCAACGTGGCGTAATCTCAGTTATGGCCTATCTGAGGGAAGACTACGAACGTCTCCATTTATCAATGAAGGGTGAAGCGTTAACCGAGGAGAATGAGACCTTTGCGGCTTTCTTGATGCCCTGCCATTCCACGCCATGGCGATCGCATCTCGTATATTCCAATCTGCAGGCGTGGGCCTTGACATGCGAGCCACCGTTGGATGTCCCTGCTGGGACGCCGGAACGCGTTAACTATAGGGATGAAGCAGATCGATTCTTCGACGATCCTGCCGGCTTCCTCAAGAGAGAGGTGGGTAACAAGCACCGCCCTTGGCCTCGATATATTGTCGCTTTCGAGGGCGAGACGGACCTTGAGAATGTTCTGAGAGAGTACATTGAGGGTATCATGGGTGGCTGGACTTTGAAGAGAAATAACGAATTCTTCAATAGTCATTGGCATGATGACTCCAGACGGAAGGGTAAGGTCCTTGTTTGGGAAATGACACAAGCTGCAGAGGTAGGGATCAAGTTCATTGCGAAGGAGGCCGAGACGCTTATGCCGGATACGCGATCTAACAATCTGTTGCATCCAAGGGCCGATCTGAAATATGACGATCGAGACTATTCGTTAGAAGACGAGTTGTGATTAATGTACTAATATCAATATAAACCCGAGCAGACAAAGTAGCTCCACTAGAAGTAGAGCATGCAAATTCCTCATATTACATGCAGGAATCAGCTACCACTAGCGAATACCCAATACAGCCCAGCACTGTGGTTCTCATTCCCAACACACCCCAAATCTTGAGCATGTTTTCGGGCGCAACAAAAAACTGGCAAACCGTGCGACGATAAGTTTACTTGTGCTACCTCGAGGGCGCCGAGGTAGTAAGCCAAGACACTTATCACACCGCCTCTTCTTTTGTTGTTACATCGTTATAAGTATTCATTTATCAAAGAATCTAGATTTTCACTGCCGAGTTCTATTTCGCACTATCAGACTAAGACTGATCAACCCCGCCTTTTGCACGGACGACTGAGCTCAATTCCGCACTTATATGCTTCAACCACCACCTCTTCTCCTGTACATCGCTTGTGAACTACTGTTTTGCGAGCATATGTGTTTCATTCTGCCGCATCTTCGATACGCACAGCCAAGAACAAGCTTTTGCTTAGGTAAGTGGTGGCACTATACTAGAAGGCGAAAAGAGATGCAACGTCGTGACAATAAGCTTACTAAGACAGGCCTCAGATGTCATGATGCGCAGGAGATGTACCACAAATGCAGCCACTTCTTGGCCGGATCTCCAAATCTCCAAATCTCCAACTGCAAGCTGTTTTGTGTTGACGAACCAGAAATCGCAAAAGTACGAGTGTGTGGCAATGCGCAACAAGGTATACCTTTCCGGAAGGTTGCAAAGCAAGGCTGCTCTGTGAACCTGTAGGTATGATGTGGATACCTAGGGCAATAGAGAGTGCCATGGCATGTACTCCTCACTCGTAACAGGACGATTGGCAATTGTAGTGCAGCCAGATCATTTATCCATTCTGCGCCTTGCCCACCTTTGGAGCGTTATCGTTCACCCTTGCGGCTTTAGACATCAACGGTTGGATACGCCCTAACTAAACTAGTCTTCTAGCTGCTTGAAGATAATACCTGAACAGAGTACATCTTTCTCAGCATTTCCTCTTATGTATTCTTCATAAGGTTGATTTTACAGTCAGCCCTCGTTAGAACTACTCTCGATATAACGAAAACCCGGCCTTAGTGGACGAACTCTTCAGATTTCGTTTTATTTGTAAGGGTATAACGAAAATCTCGATAAACCGAGTAACGAACACCTTTTCCAGAAAATGTCGAAGTTTTGTGTGTCGTTCGTAATAAACAACAGAGACATCTGAGCTTGGCGCCCGTCAAATTGTCCCATAAGGTCTCAGACGTGAGGCCCTAGACCTAATTTGGAGATTTGGATATCAAGACCTGGTTCAATACAACGAAACCTCAACACTACGAACAGTTTTCGCTGCTTTTTGGCCTTCGCACTATCGAAGTTTGACTGTATAGCGTTTACCCCGCCCGTCAAGTAACTGTGACCCCGCACGCGTCGGCACCCCAGATTTTACTAAAGTGAAGTGAGCCAATCATTGTCGCATTGACGACGGAGTCTTTCCGGATCCAAATCATTCAAAAGACGCTGCCCGAGGGTAACCTGGCTCCCGCTAGCTTTTCGGCTCTTTAACACGGCTTCAACGAGCATTTTGGTGCTTCTTTGATTGATGTAGGGTTAGGGCAGTAGACTCACTGTGGAGTGTGGCCTGCGGTGCGGTTGCGGTGCGGAGAAGCCTTGGCCGCAAAAACTGACATCGGAGAACAAGGCCCGTCAGGGGGAGGCGCTATGATTCGTCGTCATTGGTGCTTCCAATGGAGCTCTGCAAAAAAAACGTAAGTGGTAAGTGGGGAGAAGTTGACCGGCCCAGGAACCACGGTTTAATGTTAGGCTCCCCGCTCCATGTTTGTCTTCGAACTGGAGCCAGTGAGCCACATGGCGGAGAAGTTAATATCAAGGTCGACAAGGTTGACTGAGAGCTCTGTACCGGTAACGGAGGTGCATCTGGGGAATGCAACAAGTATTGATGTGAAGGCAATGATGGGTTCGTATATAGAGTATGAGGATCGCCCGTCGTCGAAAAATTCTATATCTTTACAATCCATTTTCATCTATATCAAGTGCATCACCATCGCTTCCACGAGTCGTTAAGAGTCATAAGAAATCTGCTATATAATCACAGTAAAGTGAGAAAACAAGGGAGTTCGACTCTTCGCAACACCACCGAAATGTTCGGTTTCGGCGACAAGAGTAAGAATACAGAACTTCGAAGTGAGATAGAAATATACTAACCAGTTTCTCAGAGGCCGCCGAGGTAGACCCAAATCAAGAAGTTGAAGGCCAAACGCCAGCTGAGAAGTCATATGTCTCCACCAACTCCAACAGCACTGAGAGTGTCCTCGTTGAGTGTCCATCACACACCACAGAGGCCAAAATCCTTCGCAGGATAGACTGGCATGTTGTGCCATGTCTCTGCGTTCTTTACCTTCTCGCCTTCATCGACAGAGTCAATATTGCCAACTCGAGAGCTTTCGGTCTTGAGTCCGACTTGAATCTCACCGGAGTTCAATACAACACTGCCCTCACCATCTTCTTCGTCCCATACATCATTGCCGAGATTCCATCCAACATCCTTCTCAAGAAATTCAAGCCACATGTGTGGTTGTCCTTGTGCATGTTCCTCTTTGGTCTCATCACCATGTGCCAGGGTTTCGTCAAGAACTATGGCGGTCTCATCACCACCCGTTTCCTCCTCGGAATTGCTGAAGCTGGCATGTTTCCAGGATGCTTTTACCTGATCGGCATGTGGTACAAGCGCACTGAAGCACAAAGGAGATACTCGTTCTTCTTCTCCTCCACATCCCTCGCCGGTGCATTCGGTGGTCTTCTCGCATCTGCCATCGGAAAGATGGACTACGTCCAGGGATTCAGAGGGTGGCGTTGGTATGTTGTTTGAACCTACAATGAACTTGTACAAATGCTAACTAGTTTGAAGGATTTTCATTTTGGAGGGATTACTCACCTGCTGCGTGGCCGTCATCTTCTTCTTCTTTCTTCCTTCCTTCCCCGAGGACGCAAAGTGGCTCTCCGAGGACGAGCGCAGATATGTTAACTCCCGCCTCCAAATCGACCAAGGCCACTCTGCCGCGGACCGCAAGATTACCTTCCGCGACGTCGCCCGCTGCTTCAAAGACTACAAGATTTGGCTCGGTGGAATCATGTACTTTGGTCTTGTCGTCCCCTCCTACGGTTACGCCTTCTTCGCACCAAGCATTATTTCCGAGCTCGGCTACACGCCAATTCAGACTCAGCTTCGCTCTGTCCCGCCATGGGTTTGCTCTTTCACATTCTCCATGATCGTTGCTTGGTTCTCCGATAAACTGGCCCACCGCCTCGCTTTCACCCTTATCCCAATCTGCATCGCGCTCGCAGGCTTTGGAATCGTGTTAAATGTGCACGACAACGTCAGTTTGCAGTACGCTGCTCTGTTCTTGATTGCTATGGGCTGTTACTCCGCTATGCCGGTCATCGTCTGCTGGTTCAACATGAACTTGGGTGGTCACCACCGCCGTTCCGTCGGATCCGCATGGCAGATCGCTTTCGGTAACATTGGTGGCATCATCGCTACCTATTCTTTCCTCCCAAGTGACAAGCCTACCCACTATAAGAAGGGATATTCCATCTCTATCGGCTTCATCTGCTTAAGTGCTGCAGCTTGTATCACTTATGGTGCACTTATGGCATGGGAGAACAAGCGCCGTGATGCTGCTGCTGGCACTTCGACTCTCACCGAAGAGGAGAAGGTCGAGTTGGGTGATAACAACCCAGATTACCGCTATCTCTTGTAAGGGTGGCTAATCAGTTGCTATTTGTTTGTTGCTACGATGCGAGACATCCTTGAGCTTCGAGCTCGGATGATTATGGAACTTTGCGCTTAGACTATATGATACCATGGTAGAGGAGTCCGCTGTTTAATGATTAGACCTGAAATGAAAAAGGCTACTACTACGGGTAAATACTTACCTACATAATTGTGACAGTGAGGGAGGAGAGAAGACAAGAAGTCGAGAGGATGAAACATGCTCATCCACCGAAAAGTCGGACGTTGCCGATGGTCGGCAGGCGGCTATGACGGCGAAGCTGTCAACGAGCTGTCACCCACGACGACGACGATCCTAAAATGGAGTCGCTCGCTTCGATGAGGGCGCTTGCAAAAGATTATATTCGCTCAATGGTTCTCTATAAGGTTGCAACTCATACTGCCTCCTCCTTTTTCTGCAGTCGTCCGATTTTCTACTTTAGACAGGCTCAAAGACCCTCCTTGGCCAGCATATCCGCGATGTCGAGATAAAACGCAATTGCGTTAAAACTTCTCCTTGCGCCTTTCAACTTGCTCATAAGCACCCTGATGGTCGACCAATTAATCAGATCCAAATGACTGCAATCTACCAACGTGCCCTTATACGTCCCCCATTTTGAACTTTCCACACTTACCAGCCCATCATTTGGCCCTTCTATCCTCTCTACGATCCTATGTGGCTGTCTAAAGGCAGACCAGAACCTTGGATGAACTGTAGCGCCGTATGAGAAGTATCGTACATTCGGATCATCCGGTGTCTTCGGATTGAACTCCTCAATCATGTATTTAGTGGTGAGCTGAGAAAAGGCTCCCGTTCCCAAGCCAGCACCTTCCAACAACCTGTACAGTCTGGGAAGGTTCTTAGGCCCAATCTCCTCAAACATAAAGTCGGCAAAGGCGCTCCCTCTATGCGGCGTAGCCACAGTTGTGAGCGACAACACCTTGACATTCTCCGGCTTAAGTTGGCTAATCATGTAACGTGCGTCTAATCCTCCCATGCTATGCGCAATAATATTGACACTCCTTCCATCTGCCCTCTTTGCAATATCCTGCCCAAGTTTGAATGCTCTTTCTTCAATGGATGCACTAGGTGGTACAGAGGCCGTTATGACTTCGATGCCGTTGGCTTGCATAGCGGCCACGATGCCGCGCCAGTATTGTACGCGGGGGACGAGGTTACCGGCTACTTTGAGGGTGTCGAAGCCCATGAGGCCGTGGGCGAGGACGATGGAATATTTGGGTGTTGCTATGGCCAAATTTAGCAATTATCCACCAAGGCAGCAAGTTGAGAAGCAGGCGCGTACTGTAAGTTTCTCTGATTGTAGCAAAGTCATCCTTAATCGCCCTTCCAAGATCATTGATCCTACTGTCGCCGCTTGGTTTTTCCAGCTTCTCTAAGTGTTTGAAACCATTATGAAACTCGCGCAAGCCACCGCGGATAGCGTGGGACTTTTTGCGATGCAGATTGTAACGGACGAAGCCCATACTGGGTCGCTTTAGGTGTTGCGATCGTAATAATACTACGGCATTGCTGCTGTTGAGCCATGTCGATGGCGGAGTGCGCATAAGGGCACTCATCGTACTTTATAAGTAAACATTTGACGCGCGGTGGGCGGAGCAGTATTGTCCATCGCGACGTCTGTGAAAGAGGCCACTTTTGTGGAGCGAGGATGTTTCGGCCGGCAGTGACGTATTTGAGGATTTAGAGATCCCTGCCGACTTATCACAAGCCAACCAGTTAGACAACCAACAAAAAATCGAAACGGAGATTGTAAAGGCTTCTCCGAAGAAGACGCTGATAAGTTAATCGTGTGATGAGAATTTTACGGCCTTTATAGGAGTCGCTAAAGCACATTGAACACTCTTAGCGTTCTCAACCAGCGATAATGGTAGTACATCCCATTAGACGGACTCCCTTCCAGGATCTATGTTATAAAAACACGCTCATAATCATAACTCACCCGCAAAATCATTCTCTTCTCATGAACTCATCGTCTTAGCGAACTTTTCTCCTATATGAGTATCGCCACTTATGCTGGAACCTCAATGCGATCTGGGACCTGCGGGTTGACGTTGGCGACGCCTCCGAGGAGAGCATTCACCACCTCATCCTTTCCTTTGCTGCCAGCTTCCTTAATGGCCTTGACTTGGACTTCGGCCTCCTTGTTGGCCTCCTCCTCGGCTTGCTTGTTACCACTGCTGTGCTGCGAGTGTGTGTGTCAGTAGTAGTTCATTGCCGTATCCCGTCCCAGCTCATGTCCTTCATTAATTCGACAGCCAGCCGTCTGTTATTCGCACGGACACTTCTGATGACGATCGATCGGCATAATCATATCGTACCTTTGCCTCGAACTCCTGGAAGTCTGCCTCCTTCTGCTTCTTGTATGCGTCGATCTCTTTCTTAGCCTCCTCTCTCGCCTCCTTTATGCGCTTAGTACGGTCTGTGACGCCGGTTAGTTTTACGTGTCTTGACTCCTCCTTCTCTCAGTGAGTTGGTGATTAATATATGCAACTTACACTCGCGGGCTAAATGGACGTCAGTAAACAATCCAGTGCGCATTTCGGACCTAACTTAGACTTACCTCTCTGAACGATCTTCTGTGCTTCTCTCTCTGCCTAAACGCCATCAGTCTCGCCTCATATAGCGAGCAATGCCTCCAATTGCATGCCGTCCGGAATAGCTTACATCCAACAGCGTCTGAATACCAGCCGAGTTCTGTGCAGACTGTCTTCATATTAGCCTATTTCTCTCTTTCGGATTGTGTGTCTCGTAGGCGTACCATTTTCGCGTTTGATTTAAGTGTATGAGGGTTCGTTGTTATAGGTGATTAAGCGTCTAAACTTGATATAGCTCTCACAGTGTCGTGCCTTATCATGGAGCTCCCCAAGCTGGCCATCATGGGACCCCTGCACGGTAAGCGCCGCCACGGTTTACGACTCGGCGGGTTACAGGACTTCCTCAGCCTCGACAAAGTTCACAGCCTTACCACGATACGTCCCAAGTCACACTCGTACGATCAATATAACGACCAATTGAAGAACAAGAAAGCCATTGAGGAGGATTACAGAGCAATAAGAAAATATGTCGAAAGCCTCAAAAATGACCCTCGCTGGCACCTCGCTCTTTGCCGTTGCGACGGTCTTCTTCGTGCATTTCCAACAGCAGTCCGAGAAGGATGTAAGTTGATCTCCTTCCTGCACTCTATGAAACCCTCTATATTTTCGATTGTCGCCCTCAGATGCGATTCTTTCTTGGTCCTTTCGTCAAGAAATTAGGAAGTCTAACACCTCCCAGGCGATGCACGCAGGAGTCATCCGCGACATGGAGCAACAGCGCCTGAAGAAAGAGCGCCAGCTTGACTTCGACATGCAGAAGGCGCTCGAGATGGAGTATAAGAAGGCTCAGACTGTGCACGATGGAGGGGAGGCACCAGCACCTCCCAAGGGAATGGCGGAACAAGCGCCGAGGCCCGGAGAAATCGGAGGCGGGCCTCTCTCGAAGTGAAGAATGAAGGCGAAAAGAGGATGGATATCGGATGACGAAGAAAGACATTACACCATTAAAGTATTGTGTCCCTCGAAGGTAATTGGTTGAAGTTATGCTCTTCAGCCACTACCTGTATATACATGTACGAGTAGAAGGAAGACCAGATCGGGCATCTATAGCATACTCAGGATAGAAGAAGCATCAGCATTTAGCATGAGACGGCGTTTAAGGCTAGACCATCTCCAGAATCACAGTTATCAAGGCACCGAGCTGCGACATCTCTTATCTAGCGTAGTGTATTCAGCTCGAGCTATATTCTACTACACACTTGTGGTATTCTTCAGCTTAATATACGCAGCACGTCTATTTGTCGTAGGTTTTAAGTGCCCTTCCTATCGCTCGCTATAAGAGAATATCAATCTCAAAATACATCACCAACCATCCACTTCCTTTCACATGTGTGGATAAGAGCCTGAGCAATAAAGCAAACTCCCCAAGGTTCCGTTACGCCGCATTATATGCAAAGATCTTGAGCGATGCCGCCCAAAGTCTTATGTGCCATCCATCGTACACTTCATCTGCCACTTGGCGAGGGTCTTAGCGAACACTGACACCGGACCTGTTGGTAAACATGCGGGCGGCGATGTTCATAGATGCCAACTCCTGGAAGAGCAGCTTGGTCGCGTATGGAATGTGTACCTGTGAAACCTTGGTCTTGTTACGGCAAGGCCTGCACTCGAATGATTGGGTGTTGAGCTTGCTGCAAAGTTGTTAGTTCACTGAACATGCTGACAAAAGATGAGATAAACTTACGCAATAGGAGTCATCAGACCACAGATGTCGCAAACGTGGACTCTGAAAGCATCCGAAACCTCGAACAATCTCTCTTTCAAGAAAGCACTCGCTCCGTGAGAGATCATACAATCACGCTCCATTTCTCCGAAACGAAGGCCACCATCTCTGGCACGACCCTCCACTGGCTGTCTGGTCAAGATCTGCGTTGGTCCTCTGGCTCTGGCGTGAATCTTGTCGTCGACCATATGTCTCAGACGCTGATAATAGGTTGGACCCAAAAAGACCTGGCAGACGAGCTTGCGTCCAGTGTGGCCGTGATACATAATCTCGAAGCCACGAGACTGGTAGCCCATGTCGCGAAGACGAGAAGACACCGAGTCGACAGTGACGTCAGTGAACGGTGTTGCGTCTCCCTCCTTTCCGAGCAAGGATGCGACCTTGGAAAGCTGACACTCGATCAAATGGGCAATGGTCATACGAGATGGAATAGCGTGGGGGTTGATGATAAGATCTGGGACGACACCCTCTCTGGTGAAAGGCATATCCTCCTGGCGGTAAGTGATACCAATGGTACCCTTCTGTCCATGACGAGAAGCGAACTTATCACCAATTTGCGGAATCTTGGTGGTACGCATACGAACCTTGGCAAACTTCAGACCCTCAGCGTTGGTGGTGAGCAGAACTTGGTCGACGATGCCATTCTCAGTACTACGCAATGGTGTTGAAGCATCACGCTTGGTATGAGCCTTAGTACGCTGTCCAAGTTCCTCAACATCAGGTGGAAGTGGTGCCGTCTTTCCGATGATGATATCCTCGCCGGAAATTCTGACACCTGGAGCCACAAGTCCGTCATCGTCGAGCTTGTCGTAAGTTCCGTGCTTGAGTTTGAGTGTGTCGCTGCGAAATGGTTTCTCAAACTGCTCGACAACGTTCATACCAATGCGCTTCTCCTGGTCGTGGTAGGCTCTGTAGAACAAACTACGGAAGAGGCCACGATCGATACTGCTCTGGTTCATAATAACGGAATCTTCCTGGTTGTATCCAGAGTAACAGAGAATTGCGACGATAGCGTTTTGACCAGCCGGCAGCTCGCGGAATTTAAGGTACTGCATCGATCTGGTGATAGCCAACGGCTTCTGTGGGTAATAAAGGATGTTCGCCATGGTATCCATGCGCTGGTCGAAGTTCGTAAGGAACACACCCATAGCTTGCTTACCCATAGCAGATTGGTAGGTATTACGAGGAGACTAGATAGATATTGAGCACATGATATTACGTGGTATTGATTGTGAATATAGCTTACCTGGTTATGATCTGGGAAAGGAATGATACTTGCGCAAATACCTAGGATCATGGAAGGGTGAATCTCGCAATGAGTATAAACCATCGATGTCGCTTTTGGCTTAGTCTGAACTCTTGAGTTGAGGCCGGTGTCATCCACTTCCTGTATGCCGTAGCCGGCGCGCAGACTGCGAGCATCTTCAAGATCCTGTGGAGTCATAACAATCATGACGGTCTCTTCTTCTTCGGCATCAAGATACTCGACCACGCCATCATTGATGAGTCCTTGAAAGCCGTAGTAATCGCTATCCTCCTTCTGCTCTTGGCTCATGTTCTGTGGAAGCTGAGTATCACGCTCGAGCTTAATGATGTGGTCCTTGTTCAACACCAGCTTGCCGTTCTTCTCCGGATCCTCATTGTTGTTGTCCACCACGAAAAGTGGGCGACACACTCTTCCAGCATCGGTAAAGATCTTGAACTCTCTATCACGAATATCACGGATCAAAGAGACTTCGTGAGAGATCAAAGAACTACGACGCAGCTCCTGCACACTTTGCACCAAGTGGGAAGGATCTCTGTGAACACCAACCCACACTCCGTTGACGAATACTTTAGTGGCGTTTGGAGACCGTAAAGGTTCATACTCCTCCAGGACTTCCATACTTCTCTGGATCATGAACTCAACAATAGGTTCTGAAGGCGTACCGACAGTGACGTAACACATAAGGGCCAAGTTCTTGACGAGACCACAAGCTTGTCCCTCGGGCGTCTCAGCCGGGCAAACAAGTCCCCAATGTGTGTTGTGCAACTGGCGTGGCTTGGCGATCTTTCCATCACGACCAATTGGCGTGTTGGTTCTGCGCAAATGCGATAATGTGGACGCGAAAGTGTATCTGTTCAAAACCTGTGAGACGCCAGCGGTGGAGCTGGCCGCCTTCTTCTGGTCACCCCAGTTCCCGGTGGCCAAGGAGTATTTCAGGCCATTCGTGAGAGTAGTGGCCTTCACACCCAAAGCTGGGTTAAACTCCTTCTTGTTCTCAACACAGCGCTGAGTGTACTTGTAAAGATCTCCGGTCAGCTTCTTCCAAAGGTTACGGAACAGCTTAGCCAACAGTGGACCAGCGAGATCCAATCTCTTCTTTCCGAAGTGATCACGATCATCCGTCTCGCGACGTCCCAAAGCGCACTGAAGCATTTTGTGGACCATGTATCCGAGAAAGAAAGCCTTTCTGGTCTCGCTTCCCTCTTTTTGGGAGATATGAGGAAGCATCTCCTTCTGGAGGATATCCCTAGCATGCTTGATACGCTTATCTCTTGGTACACCAGTAGATTGTCCACGCTTGCCAATGAAATCAAGTGCGACCTCACGATCCTGAATGACGAATGCCTCTTCAATACACGGCTTAAGCATTTCCAACATCTGGGTGTCGTTGCGGTCGTAGCAAACGTGGTTCAGGATATCCTCGTCAGAAACAACACCAAGGGCACGGAAAACAATCGCGAGAGGAATTGCTGACTTAATGTATGGCAGTGTCGACTTGATGGTGGATCCGAAACTGCCTCTTTGTGTGTCGCCCTTCGAATGCAGCGCGATCGTGAGAGAAGAGATCAATCTAGAACCCTTCTCAAGTGCACTTCTGATTTCGGCAATATATGGCGTAGGACTTGGCGGCGGCTTCTTGAATACCTGGACAATATTGGCCGCTGAGCGCTCCTGAGCAATCAAGACCTTCTCGGAACCGTTGATGATGAAGTATCCTCCCTGATCGTACGGACACTCGTTCCAAGCGAAGAGCTCATCCTCTGACAAGTCCTTCAAGTTACAGTACTTCGACTTGAGCATGACTGGAAGCTTTCCGACGAAGTATGGCAACTCAGCTTCCTGACCCTCTGGAACCACTTTCGAGTCCTCCTCGACTCTCCACTCGGTCTTGGTTGGCAAGATGCCAGTCGCTGCGTACTCCTCTTGCTCATCCTCCTCCAGCTCGTTCAATCCCTTCTCACGCTCAACGGCGACGGACACCTTTTTATCCAAGCCAAGATAAAGCGCACTCGAGTATGTCAGGTTTCGTAAGCGGGCTTCTTGTGGGAAGAGTCTGCCAGTCGATCCATCGCCTTCTGTCATCATCGGCTCAGCGATGTATATGGTGTTGAACTTGATTTCATAACGGCGCAACTGTATGACTTCGCCATTGACTGGGGGCGGATTATTTTGGTCCAGAACAAGCTGGTTATTCTCGTTGATCAGATCTTGCATCGATGTCGACACGAACTCGTCGAAAGAGTCCAGCTGCTGGGACACAAGACCTTTGGCCTCGAAGAACGAAGAGATAACAGTCCAACATGCTTCCGCCGTGGTTGCTGGATCCTCGGCCTCGACTCCCTCATATTCGTACTCCACCTCACCGTTGTAATCAGCTTCGTATTCATCCATGATGGGCTGTGTCGCGTTGAGTTTCTTTGAAAATGGGTGGCGCGTCGAGGATTGTGTCCTTTGCGCTTCTGCGCGCCTTGCCGCAAGACTGGGATTCGCAGTGGATTCGACGTCGAAGATTCAAACGGGCGGATAAGGTGAGGGATCGAGATGCGATTGGGGTGAGTTCGTGGTTGTTGTGTGATCACAGTTCAAGGCGTCGGCGATGCTGAATTTCTTTAGATCTTCTGCGGCGAGCCAGCTTAGGTACAGCAACTTCGCGAACCCAGCGGCGGTGCCTTGTGTAGGTCATGTGATATGGTCAGTGCACAGAAGCCAGGACGCGCACCTGGCGGAAGAAGCTCAATTTATTGGCGCCTGAAATGTCTGGGTGAAAGCCTCGAACACGACTCCAAAACTGTCCGCAATTTGTCCCTTCATTTGAAAGCCATCTTTGTAAACTATATTGCAAGATAAAACGACTCTTTCTTAACCTATTGACATTTACAATCCTGTCGCTCAAAACTCAACACGTAACAATAAACGAACTCCCATCTGCAATTCAACCTCACCATCTTTCAAGCTTTACATCCGGCGTTTACGAACTTTCTGGTTAGCACAATGCGTGAGGTGGAAAGCTAAAGAACTTAATTGGAAAGCACGACAGAATTGAAGCATGACTAGGATCTTAACCGTCGACAATCATGGTTCATTATCGTTTTTGTACCATTTTGCTAACTTATCGCTACGCCAATAATCTATTCCTTGGTCTCCAACTCATCAATCTTTGTGTTCGACAAAACATAGCGGTATCTCGCCTTTCCGTGCTCCATGTCCAGAATAGACTCATTCGCCTTTGACATAGGCCTTTCATCGATCATGGGATGAATATGCTTCTCGGCAGCGAAGTCCAACATTTCCTTGATCTCCTGCGGACTTCCAATAGCACTTCCTCCAATGAAGACTCCTTTTTCAATCAATGAGAAGGCCCTAAATCCCGGAATCTTGTCTTCTGGAGCTCCAACCTGGATGAAGCGGCCCTTGGTCTTGAGGAGCTGAAGGTAGCCCTCCAACGGCATGGCCGGCGATGAAACGGTGCAAATGATCAGATCCAGAGTTCTGCTGTTCTTCTTTGCCCATCCATCTTCGCCGGTGGCAATCAGGTAATCCGCGCCCAAGTGCTTCGCATCCTGCTCCTTACTCCTGTTACGAGAGATGGCCACGACTTTTTCACAACCAAGTGCCTTCGCCCACAGAAGACCAAAGTGTCCTAAACCACCGATACCAACGATACCGACCGACTTTCCTGGACCGGCTCCGTTCTGTCTTAATGGCGACCAGACGGTAACACCACCGCAAAGCATAGGGGCTGCCTCAGCAGAATCGAGAGCCGCTGGAATTGGGATAACGAAGTGGGCCGGCGCACGAACGTACTTCGAGTAGCCACCCATGGAGACAGATCCGTTTGGGTACTTTCCATCATAAGTCGTGACTTGTCTTGGGCAATGGTTCTCCATCCCCATGGAGCACTCGTAGCAGTCTGGCTTCAAGCAGGAACCTGATTGTGCACCGACACCGACGCGGTCGCCGGCCTTAACGTGCTTTACGTTCTTTCCGACCTTGACCGCTAAGCCGACAATCTCATGTCCAACACAGCATGGGTATTTGGTTGGCCACTAATTTGGAGTTAGCTTCAGGATCTCCGGGACTTGTGTTGAACTATGAGGTGCCAACGTACCCATCCTGAGCGCAAAGTATGCAAGTCACTTCCACAAATTCCACAATGCGAGACCTTAATATCAACATCATCTTCGGTCCAAGTCTTTGGCTCATACTCCTTCCAGACCATCTTCCCATCGACGGCCGACTTGTCCAGGCCCATCCATCCTTCAAACTTGTATGGGGTCGTCATTTTTGCTGTTTGGGTAATTGCGTTTTGGTGCTGTAAGTGTTTTGAAAAAGATGCTGCGCGCTGAGATGCGTTGTTGGAAGGACGCGAAGAGGAAGACATGATGATGGCTATATATTGGTTGCTTTGATTATCACTTTTGACAGGTTGCTTATGACGGAGTAGTGATAGCTGTTACAATTGATTGAATATGCAATTGTGGATGCGATTGAGCCACTTAGAATAACGGATATAGCTGCCACAAGCCGGAAGATACAGTAATCAGGAGAAGATCCGAAGATGCACAAATTTGCCTCTTATCAGTCAATGATGTCTTCACAAATAGTTGCAATCGATGACGTTGAGTTGCAAAGCCGCGAAATATGAAGCTGGAAGCCAGGATCTGGGCCGGCAGAGTGGATTTAGATATCGGATTTAGACGGCGTTAAGAGTAGTGAGTATGATTGGGCCCTGGATTTGTAATATGAAAACTTTATGTCTAGAAACAAAAAGAAAGGAAGAAGATCCTGAGGATTGAGAGATAGATCGTCCCTGGCAAGTCGCTTTCCCAAGATGCAGCCGATCTGGCCAGCAGAGTCAAGTGCCGAGGCTAATCTACGAAGCACATGGCGGATCTTCGGCTCCGTTACATGGACGAGATGTCAGAACTTAGATTGAACCTCATGTTTCAATTGGTGGCTTAAGACCATTATTACATGATATTCTGGCTGAACGATGCTTTTAGATGGTAGCAAGTCAGAATACACTTTCGTCTACAAGATAATCTAGTCTCAAACTAACAGGCCGCTCACAGCACGGAGCAACTGTGAATCCTTTTTTGGAAACTCAAAGAGTAGGACGGAAGAAACTGTATGGCTCGAGTTTCTTGATCACAGCTCAATACTACTAACAACAACAGAGGCTCAAAGACGCCATGCAAGCACAACAATAATGGTATTCTCGTGTGTGGAAGTGAGGTCTTAACTCTCTACCTACTCATACTAGTACTCTTCCCCAGATTTGGAAAGAAGGGAACGGGGGCTAGCACGACGTCGACGGCCCGACATTGAACCCGTCTCTCGGGACACCCGCTGACACCTTGTCGGCGATAGACGCCGCGCCTAGCCTCGTCCATTAAAATACATCATTCTGACGCTATGGCAGCCGTCGAGCAACGCGTGCTGAACTGGCTATATAGTGTACTCACCAGTGTAAGAGGGACGAACATATACGGGAAGCCTAAAGCTCACCCGTTCTAGGAATATAAAGATGTAAACCGTACCTACAACGATACGGCGCAAGCGCTGTCTCAGTATCCGTCCTTGAAGCCCAAGACAGAAGTTTACAGTGATTGAACTCTTTCTTAAAACTGCGCATGCATGCTAACCGGCTGTAGCATATGAGACCGGCGCATCTGCACTCCTCCTACAGCTATCAGGCACACTGCCTGTGTCATTTCGTGGAACGACATACCGATTCCCAGTAACGATATGGATACCCCACCATTACCCTCGAGTCGAGCCGATGATCTACGTGACGCCAGCAGATGGGATGATGGTTAGAGCTGGCCAATATGTTGATCCTCAAGGACGAGTGTATCATCCCTATCTAGCAAATTGGCCGCACTTCCAGGATGTAAGTTTGCGTGCTCTTAGTATTTAACCTTCACCACAAGTGCTAACATGTACGACAGAAGTCGAATATCCACGACTCTCTTGCTGTACTTCGTGACGTCTTTGCAAAAGAGCCACCTGTTGTGTCACGCCAGCTCCAGAATTTACCTATAGGTCCGCCTCGACCGCAGTCTATACCTCCACCAGTACCACCGCTGCCTACAGATGTTGCGAGATCAGCTGTGCAATCACGTGGGCCAGTCACGCCTCAGCAGCCTCAACCTCCGCCGCCACCTCCTAAACCGCATGCAACACAACCACCAGTTATATATCATCGTGCACCGGGCCGTGCAAACACCGGCCCGCCACTACCACCACTACCTCCTTCGCCTGCTGGGCAGTCAAGGAGTGGTCAGCCTCCTCCTCCACATCTCTCCTCACAGCAATTTCAAAATCCTCACGGTCAACATACTCTAGCACGTCAAAGCAGCCTTAGATACGAGTCTGCACCACCACTACCGCCCCAACCCCAACAACCGCTACCACAAGACCATCGTGGACAAACTTCCTTACCATATAGCCAGCCATCTTTGCAGTTCCGCGGCCCAGCTCTGCAATATGAACAAAAAGCGAATTCTGGACCTCCGCCACAAGTACAGCCACATCATACAGGCCCACCGCAACAGCCGCCTGCCGGATTTGTGCTGAACCAGCAACGATGGCAGCAAACGCCTCAACCACAACAACCCAAGCCAAAAGCACCAATAGTAGACTTACTCGACGATAGTCCCGTCCTCTCACCACCACCACAGTCCAATTTACCCGTCCCACCCGTACCACGTAACCCAGAAAAGGATGCACTCCTACACCAGATCGCACAACAGCTATTCAACATCCGGCAAGCAGATGCAGTTAGAAATGCAACAACGTTGCAGTCTCTGGCAGCGCAGCGAGACGCACTAAATACAACCTTACAGAATTTGCATCACGAGTCTGCGTCTCTATCAGCCCTGCAAAGCACATTGAACTCAAATACCCATGCTCTTACCACCTCTCTAGCTTCTGCCGATCAGCTGATAGCGAAGGCACCACAGCTTATGCCCCCTTCTGTAGATGAGTTGCTTGTTGCGCCAACAGTGGTAGCTAACCAGTTATACGACCTTGTAGCTGAGGAGAAGGCAATCGGAGACGCTATATTCAATTTGGGGAGAGCAGTAGAGAAAGGCAGAATTGAGCCGAGTGTCTTCGTAAAGCAGGTCAGAGGGCTGGCGAGAGAGTTGTATGGGAAGAAGGCGTTGATTCGGAAAGCGGGGAGAGGGATGGGTTTGGATGATGGACGAGAATCGGTTGCGAGATAGTAGGAAGAGAAAGCAAGCTAGAGTTCTAGTAACCACAGACCTTGGATTAACACTGGGACTCTTTGCAACATAATATACTTGAAAGTTCAGTATTGAGGTGAAGTCGACGCTTTCTGTGCTTAGTCTCGGTATCGGATTGGAGATAGCCCTGGTCGTTACTAACCGCTAGCCATCTCCGGTGGCAGATGAAGTTCCATGAAGATGGAATAATTATCTTACAGGTTTGAGGCTTCTACATCTCAATATGAATACTGCTGGCGCGCAAGCTACCCCCTTCAGATGCGTCCATTGAGCTAAGCCATTCAGCCCAAACCTATGAGGCACCGGAAAAATCAGACTGCTCAGGCCACAAGTGACCCCTTTGACTGCTCATCATCGCCGACAGGCGGTCTGGCTCAACCTTTGACTGGCCCATATCAGTAACAGGTTGTGCCAAACCAACGGCTTGAAACTCCGGTGTGATAACCTCATCAATAACAATTGGGGAACTTATGCTCGGTCTGCCACCGCGAAACCCTGCACTTTCTTTCAACTCTTTCAGCACCCTCGCTTCCTCCTCTGCCTCCTGATAAGCCTCATCCTGCCTCACCCATCCACTTTTGTTGTCCCGGAGAGTCTTCCATGTCTTGTTGATAGTTGCTACGACATGCATGGCTTTTCTCCTACCTGCGTCCTTTTCCATACGGCAAAGCTTTGTCATTCCGTCGGCGTCGGGCTCGGGGGTAATGGAGGTTCTTCTCGTTCTCATCAAGTCTTTGTTACCCACTCTCAGATTAACAATGGTAATTGCAGGCTGTGCTGGCTGTGCCGGCGGCGGGGACTGGCCAAAGTCACGTATGACACGGTCTGAGACGTGGATGTTTGAAAATTTGATCCTTGGCATGGCTTCCACAAGGGAATCGCCAGCTCCATCGCAACCGAGTATTGGGGTAGGTGGGTTGTCTGGCGAGAGCGTAGAAATTTCCTCTGTAATCGAGCATGGTGGTAAGCTTTTGTCTCTAGGAGGGTTGATGTCCATTGTCTCAATGTGCTCTACCCCTTCCATCGCATCAGCGTGTTCGTCATTCACCACGCCTTCAATCGATTCTTGAACGACAGGAAAAGGCTCCGAGGCACCTCTGACTTGCGGGTAAGGAGGTGGAGAAAGGTCCATGCTTGCATTCAGGGCCATCTCGAGCATTCTCTCATTCTGCTGCTCCGCCTCCTCCACTGACAGGGAAATCAATGATGGGCCTCCGTTTATTGCCCTCCACACGTTACCCCAAGTTTCTTCGCTGTTTAACGTGTTTGCTTTCCTCTTAGACGGGTTTGCTGCAGGGATGTATGGCGGTATTCCCTCAGATACAACCGGCTGCTTGCTGGCAGAGAGCCTCAATCTCTCCAGGAAGGCATCGCTTTCGCTGGCTTTCTTCTCAATTTCTGCCTCAGCAGCAGCTTGCTGGCTCCTCACCATCGCGTCTAGAGATATTAGCACGCAATGGGCTATCGAGGAGATAGGGCTGCACACCAAAGTCAGCCGGTCCAGGAGGTCCGCTTGGAATGATGAGCATCTCTCTATCGCCGACAATTATACGCCATACATACTGCCATTCGTGGATGTAGCGATTCTCTCCTTCAAACATGACAGGATCCCTGAAATATTGTGCCGCAGTCGGTACAGCAGCCACCAGACGGCTATAGAAATTCTCGAACAAATAGCTGACTCTCTCCTTGCGGACCTTGCTCATCTTCTCATACAAAGCATCGACCTGCCTGGGCAAGCTATTGTCGACTTCGTCCTCGGCACCATAGATATCCGGCTCAACCATCTTCTGAATCTCATCCATCTCGGCACACTCATCGAAGTCCAAAACGAGAAAGATCACGTCAATACAGTTGATGACGTCTTTATCGCTTGTATTCGTGTAACGACGAACCCACTGCCACAGTTCGATTGCCAACCAAGAAGTACTCGCGAAGCCCTCCTTCTTTGGCTCTGGTTCCGCTGGGATACGACGCAACCTCTTCGGCGACCCGTATGGCTTACGATAGTACAGGCGGAAAGGCGACGTGTATTTGGTCTCCCTGTCGCGATCCACAGCCCAATCTCCGTTGAGTATCTCAGCGATGTCAGATGGGGAGGTACTCCAACATCCGGCGCTCGCGAACATGTTGTCGAATGGTGGGAACGCTTGACATGGAAAAGATCCGGCGCGGTGAATGGAAGGGTGGGAACCGGTGCTGACACTTGAGGCAATGGAATTGGCGTGGTCTCTTGTTTCGATGGATGGGAGCATTGGGTTCAGTGGGCGGATTGGAAGTGGAGGAGCGGTCGGCGCCATTGCGAGAGCTTCTGGCTTTGGTGATAGGATGCCTCTCAACTAAAACTTTCGGTTCGATGCCGTGTTTGGTGCGAAGCTGTTCAGCAAAGGAGTGCGCGAGAGGTGTAGGGAGTGGTATCAATGAAGTGGTGCCTACAGCTTTGTCATGCGAAAGTGGTTGAAGCAGGAACAAGAAGTCGCGGAAGGCACGATTCCGTGCCTTCTACTCGTCACACTTGGAGGCAGCTGGAATGAGCAAAGACGAAGACAGTTCCAGCGAGAGAAATAGCAACCGTCTATCCTGCTGGGTTGAAAAAAGTATTAAACTCTTACCTTTCAGAACAGATCTTTGATAAACAAACTGCAAAGCAGTTCACGCCCAACCAACATGCCATGCCATTAATCTGACTGAATAAGCCCCATGTGATGAATTGTATTTCGCTAAGTCCAATTTACTCGAATTACGCCGCCGTGCCTATGCATCAGTCATTAGGGTTTGTCCAAATCCTCGCCCAACTTCGGCATGCGAGCCCCGCTCTTACTCTTATACTGGCTCTTCAAGAACTCCTCGACCTGCACATCATTCTGTGGTCGTGTTGGTGGTAATCCATCGTCCTTGACTTCTCCCTTAGCTGCTGCCATGTCCGCATCTGAGGCGCCATATATGGACTTCTCCAGTGCTGAGCCGCCGGGTATGTAAGAGATAGCTACGCACGATGTTAGCTTCACACGAACAGCGGAACCAAGGCTTTTCAACTAGAATGTAGCGGGATGTGGAATCACAAACCTTTAGACACTATGCTCTCATTATTGCGGATAGAGTCTGGGCCACCACGAGCGGCATCATTCAGTTGTTCTTTGTAAGACTTCTTGTCTGCATCTGGGTTGTTTGCACGCTCCTGTTTCAAGCTGTTCTTTGTGCGCCAGCCAGTTGTCTCCTTCTCTGGTGTTGGGTCGATCGTCTCTGCTACAGTATGGATAGCCCCTGCAGCCGTGGTTCTGACTTGCTCGAATTGGGATGGCTGAGTAGACATAGCTGTGGAGTTGTCTCAGGTCGAACCAAAAATGAGATGTGGTACTCGTAGGGCTGAATAAGGCTGATGAGAGGATCGTTGAATGGATATCACAATGTGGCCTGGGTAAGATAAGATTACTAGCGAAGGTAATTTGTGGTGGAGGGTTAATATAGAGATTTCGACTATATCGAAACACTTACGCGGACTCTGGATCTATGAGCGTCAAAACGGTTGAAGCTTCCAACTCTGAACCCTAATCTGACGTCAGGCCGAGCCTTTCGGTTCGTGGATCACTAGAGAGGGGAAATGGTGAATGCTGCGCGGAGACGGGCAATGTGATGTCAAACAGTCCGTTCTTGCAGCAAGTACAAAGTATATCCATGATTTGGGCGAGTACATCATCCACTACCCGATAAACGTAGCTCTTTTGAGAACCTCGTTAAGGTGTAACATCCCGCGGGCGCAGGAAGACATGACGTCTCCGCCAAGTGATTAGATCAGATTGCCCTGTCAAAGATTAGATATAACTTTTGCCCTTGGCCCATCCCGTCATAACCCCACCAAGCAATCGCACCATGCCCCGCCAACTCACGAAGCTCAATTGACACCGGTCCTGTAACATCTCAGTCGCTACGATCCCACTCCTTACTTCCTCGTCGCTCTTCACTACTCGCTATGCCGTCTCCAATACCCATTACGCTCATTACTGGCTTCCTCGGATCAGGAAAGACAACGCTCCTCCTCAACCTCATTCCCCAGTTGAAAGCTCTCAACCCAAACTACAAGCTCGCCCTCCTCAAGAACGAGTTCGGCGATGTTGCTATCGACTCTCAGCTCGCTGACACCTCCTCTATTTCTGGCGTTCGCGAGCTCCTCGGCGGCTGTATTTGCTGCAACCTTGTCGGCTCCCTCGGTGCCGCACTTGAAGAGCTGAAGGAGACCATACCCGATCTCGACAGGGTAGTGATTGAGACGAGCGGAAGTGCGTTCCCAGCGACGCTTGCTATGGAAGTTAACAGGTTGGCGAGAGAGACACAGGGACAATGGGCGCTGGATGGTGTTGTGAGCGTAATTGATTGTGAGAATTGGAAGGGGTATGAGGATACGAGTTATACGGCGAAGTTACAGGCCAAATTTACTGATCTGATTGTCTTCAACAAATGGGAGCTTGTGAGTGAGCGGCGGTTTGACGAATGTCTGGATAGGCTAGGAGATATGGAAGGAGTGGATATTGCGTGGGTGAAGAGTGATAAGGGAAGTGTGCCGCAGGGTGTTATCTTCGGAATCGATGGAGGACTAGCACGAGAGATCGGCGAGGATGCTGATAAACAGCTAAACCCCCACACGCATACAAACGGCGACACGAACGGACATAGCCACGACCACAGCAACGGTGCTGGGCACCAGAGTGAGGTCGAGGTCCTCTCCATAACGCTCAACGGTACCGAGGGCACCGGTGTCGACACAGTGACATTATCGCAGCTGTTACGCAAAGCACAGAAAGATGAGGTCTACCGAATCAAGGCCATATTCACGGCGTCAGCAGCGATACAAGGCTCTGAGTCCGCCATACAGATCGCAAAGGCCCCCGACGGCCAGCACCGATATATTCTCAATTGGGCGTTTGGGCGTTGGACATGTACACCGATGCTGTCCGACGTGAAAGAAGATGACTCCAGCTGCAATACAGTGTTGAGGATGACAATGATACTCGCCCGCTACGAAAGCACGAAATGGAAGAAGCGGATGGAGAACGACGGTTACGTCGTGTTGGAGAACGGGGTACAGGGCTCTTTAGAGGTAAAGAAGATTGCATGAATTGAGATATACCCGCCAGAGTAACATCGCGTGGCTAGAACAAAGAGCTTGGACAGGCAGAGATAGAAGAGTCTAGTCGAATTAGATAAGCCACGCCAAGGTCGGTTTGGATGGAGTTGGCATGAACTCACGAGACCAACGGGCTCTTTGTTAGATAAGGTTGATAGCGAAGATTACAAATTGCATTCCAAATCGTTCTAACCTGCGAGTCTCCTTGTTCACTGTCAGTTATATGAGACGCGAAGATGGTACGGTTGTTCTGCATGAAACCACTGTACAATTCAAGACTACTAAGCGAATAGGCGAAACACCCACCGTAATGCCCATCCAACTCCACCGCTCACGAGGCACAAAGGCCGTTTCCTCCTTCTCCAGTACCGAATCCCAGTCCTCAGTCCCGGCATCTCCCTCCTCACCCTTCGGTTCGCGCGTCGTTGCGCCGAGAAACTCAACCTCGTCGCTGTAAAAAGCGAGCATTCTCCCGACAGCGACGACGCCGCCTCATTTTGGTGTGCCGGTGAGGTGATATTTCCCTTTGGCGCCGAGTCCGGATGCCAGGGCGTGAAAAAGGAACTTGGTGTAGATATTTTGGTGAATGAAAGTAACTCCCCATCGCTTCAACAAAGACCGAGGGACGCAAGACGACGGTCGAGCGTTGGCTGGGTGTTGAAAAACCGGGCAACGATACAGCTCGATGTGGCACAGGAGCCAGCGAGGCTCTCGGCGCAGAGTGAGCCGGCCGCGGTGGGAGGGAGCAGGATGTGGATTGGTGAATTGTACCAAGGGCGGGAGTGAGGGGTTGTGGTACTGGGTGAATCAGTATTGACATCGGGTTTGGATGCGTGATTGTGTTTTTGGGGACCTGAAATCCTTACATCTTGGTAGTAATCTTGGTGGTGGATCTGCCCAGCTTGGGAAAGCGACCACCGTCAATGAAGGTAGGCTTGAAGGCCTCATCACTGGACATTGGCCGCTGGCAACAGGCTTGGTGGTGGTGTTCAAACCACATACCTCCTTGAAGGTGCGCCCACACACTATGGCAGTGGTGGGTGGGTTGTCAATATACTCGACAAACTTGGCTACACGGAGTCGGGGAATGGTGATGGTGTGAAAAGTGACCTTGGTGTCGTCCGGGGTCCGTCGATGGTGGCATTGAGACAGCGACGGCAAAGGCCAACAAGACCGTCAACGGCGATAATGGCGGTGGTGAGGGCGAAGGCAGAAGTGTTATGCTCGCCGTAAGCGGCAACAAGGACGACGAGGGCAGCGAGAACGGCGGTAAAACCTCTGGATTGGAAGGAGGATATAGAACGGCCAAGACCCCAGGAAAAACGCGGTAATCATGTTGGCTTACGTCGTCTTATAGTGGAGTTTGAGTGGTTCAATACTGTCTTTGTTACAAACTGTCAAAGCCAAAACACCAACAGCGCGATAGAATCAAGTTGCTGTATAACTCCAACGTTGTACTGCAACGCTTGACTAGACCGCTGAGATGGGCCGCCGTCGTGTCCCGCTTCAGCTTTCTAACAAGGCGAAACACCAAGCTAGCACCGAAAGAGTTG
This sequence comes from Antarctomyces pellizariae, assembly GCA_010623925.1. NCBI lineage: Eukaryota > Fungi > Ascomycota > Leotiomycetes > Thelebolales > Thelebolaceae > Antarctomyces > Antarctomyces pellizariae. The sequence continues at coordinate 181,799 of WCAA01000007.1, forward strand.
TAGATAAGATCCTAGATTACTACAGGAACATCGTAATATATTACAGTGGTATAATATCCTTCGCTAATCCCATTGAATCCAACGATAATAATGACGGCAAGTTTCTACACAGCATCGACCTTCTTCTTTCTTCCCCAGAAACTCCTCTTCTCCTTCTTGGGTGGCGCCGTTACCACCGACCTGTTCCCCAGGTCGAACGGTTGTGGCACCTGTGGCGGCGGTGGAGGGGCGCTGTTGAGGAAGTCCATCAAGCTCTCCTCTTGTTGCTTTGGCTTCGCAGTAGGGACGACGTCGTAGAAATCTTCGTCGTCTTCGTCGGAGAAGTCGATGGCGTAAGGATCCCTGACGCGACGGCGAGTGCGCTTCGGCATCATGTCATCTTCTTCTGGGAATGCGGTAAAAGGTGTAGGCGTTGGTGCCTTGGCAGCGCCTGCCTTCTTCTGCGTGCCGAGTAGTGCGGTGCCGGAGTTAACAGTGCCGTTCGACGACTGCATCGATGGTGCGACGGAGATGGTTGTGATGACACTGTCCCTGACTTCAGGCAGGGTAGACAGTCTGCTGCGATGCGATGTCAACATTTGTTCTGAGTCCATGGTCGTGCGAAATGGAGCGATGGTGCGAGAGATGCGTGCTCCCTCGGACTGTGGACCTTGTCGTATAAAGTCGATGAGGTCTGATGTAGCATCAGCCTGGACGACGGCGTCGCGGGCTTGAAGCCTAGCACGACCCGACGAGTTGGTCCTGATAGACAACGGTGTCGTGATGGGTACTGACCGTGGCACCAACGAGTTGGGCCTCGGGACATTAGACGACAATGGTGATACCCTTGGACTCATCGGTGACGCCTTAGCAAAGTCATCGCGACCCTTAGGTGGGCCAGTGGATCTTATAAAGTCTGCAAAGTCTGTGATGGAGTCGTTCTCGACACGAGCATCTCTTGGAGCAGCGATCCTCGAGCGAGTACCGCCAACGGATCGAACCGTCATATGGGAGGCAGTAGGCGACGGCAATGTTGGAATGTCGGCAGCAAGGAAGCCGGAGACCTTGTTGGCAGAGTGGTTGGATGTAGTGCGCGGCCTTATGGGCCTCGCAATGTTCGGGCTAGGCGGGGTATCCTGTAACATAGGTTAGCATAAAGCTCAAGAGTACAGTGCTCCAGAAGACAGTGGACAGATTTTAAACACATACCTGGAAGTTACGCATGCTTTGTGGCGTGAGAGTGTACTGGAGCGTCTTTTCACTGCTAAGAAGGTCGTCGAAGCTCTTGCCAGCGTTCTCGCCGATATTTGGACTTGGTACGTCGTCTTCAGACAGCCTTATTGGACGCGGCTTGTACGAGTTGACCGAAGAGGATGATGACCCAGGCGCACGACCATGTCGAGTACTCTTATTGTATGCTTCGGACTTTGGAGTGGCGTCGTTCTCTCTAAGTTGGCTCAGGACAGGCGACGCTTTGCCTCTGACAGATCGATCTGATGCACTCGTCCGGCTTCGAGGTGTGGGTTCGATACGACCAGAAACGTCCGATGGGCGACTATAGAATGAAGCATCATCCTCTGAAGTGTCGTGCGTAGCCTCAACAAGCTCGCGAAGCGGGGTCAAGGGAGGGGCCGCAGAATACGTAGACTGCTGGGACATGCGCTGGCTAGCAGGTGCTGCCGAGAAGGTTGGGCTGGCTCCTGCCTTCATCTCACGAGATGATCTCGGCGGAGGAGCAGTTGCAAGAACGAACGTGGAGTGATCTGCGTTGGTGTCATTTGCAAACTGCGCCTGTTCCGTAGGAAGATCTCCTTTCGGTGGCTCAGTCTGTGAGGAAGGTCTTTCCCGCAGAGGCGATCTCGTTGGGACAACTACCGGAGGTGGCGTTGGCTCTGAAGCGGTGGCTTCCGTCGAGGAACTTGGCGTCTTGTTAACCTCGCGGTTGAGCGGGGAAGGCACTTTAATAGTTGGGGCTGTGACAGAAGCTCTTTGAACGGCACTCGAGGATGCGCTTGGATAAGTATCTGGCGAGGCAGGAATACTGACATGGAGTCCACTGCTAACACGTCTGTTCATGCCAGGTCTTGGAGAACCATCATCTAGACGCGGTGCTGGGCTACGTGGGACATCAACAATACGAACGGATGCCACGCTGCCTGCCCTTGAGCGGACACTTGCTGAGCGGCTGGACTTGCCAGAATTTGGGAGAGAGCTATTCACCAAGTCCAGAGGACTGGTTATCGACACTCTTGAGGATGTCATGATTTCAACCTCCCCCTCGGATTCTTCGCCAAGCTCAACCTCGTCTTCGACAACTGGCGTTGTCTGAGGTGCTTCTCCCTTAGCTACGGCGGCGATGCCTGCAATGGCTGCAGCGCCAAGCGCCAGAACATTGGCTGCAACGCCTGCAATTTGGGAATCTTTCGATGCATTTCGCGAATGAGTAGCAGACTTCAAAGGTTCCTCAGAGGCAGATAGTGTTCCATCGAGGCTCGACTTTTGCCTTTTAAGCGGGGAAAAGTTCGATTGCGCTGGTGACGGCAGTGAGTAAGATCGCTTCCTTGAGTTCGAGCTTAAGAACTGTGGCGTGGAAGGTTGCGAAGAGTTTGGCGTTGGAAGTCCCTTGTTCGAGGTGAAGACCATCATGCTCTTTGGGCGAGTGGTGAAGGCTTCAGCCTCTTCCTCATCGTCGCTGTATGACGTTAAGCCCGGAATCTCGATCTCGTCAATATCGTTATCACTCATCGGCAACGGAATCTTCGCCTCTTCCAGCTCAGATACAATTGATTCTGACGTCGTATCGTCAATTCGGGCATTTTGTTCAGCCTGTACGCTATTTCTGCGGCCTTCGTTGCGGGACTGCATGGCTTCGCGCGAAACCACCTTCTGGACGTTGTACGAGATCGACTCGTTGCCCCTAACTCGCTTCTTCCATCCTCGCCAAATTCTACCCAGTGTTCTATCCAAAGCAACACGCTCCATGTCCGACTGTTCCAGCGTGATTCTATCTGTTATGTTCCCGCATATGCTATTTCCCTCTTTCTCGTCCTTCTGCTGTTGGGTTCTAACCCTGTGAAATGCTGCTTGACCGGCAGCGGTCAAGGCTTGCTCTCCCATGTATTCCAGTATCGATGTCAAAAATATCGCAACTGCTGGCGACACAATCGCTAAATCCGGCGATTGAGCTGGCCCGTCAAGTTGTTCGAGCTCGGTATATCTATCTTCGTCGTCCTCTTCCATGTCGCCTAGTGATGAGTAGACCATGCACCGAAGACGAGTGCGTTTCCAGACCAATTCGAGGTCCCATTCTCCCTTAGAGTCAAGCCCATCGTGAGTTTCACCCTCTTCGACACCCCCTAAATATTCGTTCAATTCCTCGTCCGCGCTGCCTATCGCTTCCTTCGCTAGCTTCGGCTTTAGCACTTCTGCCACAGCCGGTCGGAGCGCTGCCAATGACGTTGATTTTGAGACTGCAAGGAAGCTAAATAGCAGCTGGTCGAGGAAGGTGTTTACAAGACGCAGCGCACCTGGAGTGACATATGCGGTTTCAGGTGAGGGCTCTATTCCATGCTCGTCCGCCCAGATTTCGCAGTGGCTGTCGTGATCTGATGTAATGATTTGAGATGCAGCCGAGGCTGCGATATATACTGCCATTGGTTCAATGTTTGGCGGCGGAGACATTGCGTTTCCATAACCCGAGGTCGACGGCCTGTCGCTAGACATGCTATGTGAGCGAATGCGAGTCGACGAAGACGATTGATAACCGCGGCTGTCCGGCCTTGCGCCCGGTGATTGCAGCGCTGAAGAAGACATGGTCAAGAGTGTTGAGTTCGCTGAAGAGATGTGATATGATAAATGAGGTAGTTCTGGGCCTTTGTGGCAACGAAGATATGCTGCTTTTCACCAAGAGATGGAACTGCGCAACAATACCAGCGGCTAAGAAATGGTTCGAGAAACAGGTTGGTAATGAACGTCGAAAGTTTGCAACTGAGATGTTGTAATTAGCCACAGTCCACATGCCTCTGACGAGTAACAGGTCGTTTCCGCAATCTCGGGTGCGATGAAATCGTTCGAGTCCTTGCGAGACATCGACGAGCGCAAAGTCCGCGGTAACTTTCACATTGGCCGCCTCGAATGTGATAGAGGGCAATGATGCGTGCGAACAGGTCTAACACGCTTTGGCTGTTGCATCTGCCCAACCGGTTGACGCTAGCCAGACTATGCAAGCCGTTTTGGCAACTTTAACGTCGACGCCGCCCGATAAAAGTTGGCTTGTTAAAATTAGGAGAATGAGTGCATAAGACAACGCACCGTAGGTATCAGATAATGGCGGGAAATGAAATACAGGTGAATGATCGCCGTTACAGCCGTAATGACATGGTGTCTGGGAAGAGATTCGGAGCTGAGCTCAGCTGAGCTTCTGAGACGAAGAATAAGGATGTTTGGGGTATATCGCAACAAGGCAAAGTAGGCAAAAAGTGAAGATGTCGAAATGGAAGGAGACCTCTTCCTCAGGCTATGGGTCGGGGTTTTGGGGATGGAGGGGACATTTAGATGGGCTCCTGTTGGCGGCGCAAGTGTGCTAGCGCGGCATTGAAGGCATTTGTCCGCCTCGTGTGGTGGAGATGTGTGGTGGTGCCGTTCTGCGGTAGGGTTTAACAGCTTAGCGGTGCAGCAGCGCTCGTTCCTTGCTGTTTTTGGGGGAGGACTGTGCCTGAAGTGGACAGTTCTGGCAGGGCATTGAGGCAGCAAGCGCCAAAAGTTGACAGGGGGACGGCTGATCTGATATGGCAGGGGACTGATGGAGCCACCGACCAATTTCAGGGGCACAACACTCGGCGTTACACCGCGAAAGTGAGAGCCCGAAGATATCGACAAGGGAGGCGCTCTTTGGAGGCATTGTCTTGGAAAACGACAGCATTATATTGACAATTACATTACTCCGTATGTTTGCTTTATTTGCAGCTGCCGAGGGAGAGAAAGAGCTGTTGTAACTTCCTTTTTCTCATCGCTGGCGCAATGTGAAGATTGACCCCTCAGCACTCTTGGTGGGCATCGAGCTAGTGCTTGAGCACTCCGCAAAGTTCATAATGAAACCCAAGGAGCTTCGCTCAGACGCCCAGCGGCGGTAGTCAGGAGCATCACTCTGTACGAGTACGAGTACGTGTACTGCTTAATCCTCCTCGCTGCACACTCGAGACATATCAAGAAGAAGGTACAAGCAGTATTTATTGTTTCGCTTTTGGTCTGCTTCCCCTGTTATGTGGGTTTAACCTGACGGGTATCTCTCAATCTTCACTTTGACAGCGTCGAGTGTCTCCCCACCCATACTTTCTCCACAACATCCCAATCTGGCCATTTATCAGGAGACTCTGTCCCGCTCCTTCATAACGATCTCCATCTGGGCTGCACCGTCCAGATATCATCAATATATTATCAATATATTATCAAATCAGCAGCGTCTGCTGGCCTCGCAGGGTAGACTTTTCAACGACAACTCATCGTTGAGCGTCATCATCATCGGCAGATCGTGCTCGGTTTCCTCCTGTTCAAGACACTTGAAGCGCTTGCGCTATCGTGTCTCGAACAAATTTATCTCGAACTTCGTCAAACCCTCCGATTAATTGGTCACTTCTTCTTTTCCGTCCAGACCTCCCAGGGCGGGTTCCTGACCCGATTACGAGTAACATGTCTCAACCACAGCCTTATTCTCCATGATCGTGGGTGGCATCCCGACTCAGGAACATCCGCTTGTATAGCATCTTTCACAATGCAACGGTCAAGTGCCACGTAGAGTAGATTACAGCACAACATATTCATCCTTCATGCTTGCAATTCTTCCCTTCGAATAGCCAGAACGAAATGAAGACGTCACTTCGTTTCATTCCTTTTCGCTCACCTCGATCGCAAGTACCCAGCACCCAAACTTTCGGCACGTTCTCACCGACTGCAGCACTGCGCTGCAATCCTTTGCGACATCAAGAAGCATATCAAATGCATGCCAGCGACTGATCACCCTCCTGCATGTCTCACTTGTAAAATTTGAACCACCACACTTACGTCGTCTAGCCCAAAGCGCTTGGTGACGCAGTCCAGATTTGGAACCCAGAGCGAGTTTGTCTTGCCAACCTCTTGGTACTGGAGACAGTGCCGACATCGTTTATCTTATATTTGACTTCCTCTTCCCTAACTGAGTTTGTCGACTGGAGAACCTCATTCGTAAAGTTCAAGGCCTCCGTTCAACCAAGCACATGTCGCATCATGAAACCAACCCTTCTCGGAAGATTCCTCCTTCGTCGTCATCCTCCTTCCTCCATCAGTACTAACGCCTGCGCAAACCCCTTAAATTGCCACGACGCACGTGGAGTATGAAGGTGCTGACGCATTGAGCTATTTCATTAGTGCAAAATGCTAAGTCTCATCAATGCATCAATCTAGGCAACATGCCGGCAGAACTCTCCTTTTGGCAATGTGCCTGACACTAATAAGGAGCAGGGATGACGAGGGGTTGATGCCGAGACGGTGACATCGTCTTCAACACCACGAACATGCGACTTTAGGCGTACCCGAAGACGCCAAACTAACATTGAGTTCTTCTTCTATTCCCCCTTCATTTATGCTGCTTCGCTAGTATCCAACGAGCGAGGCCTCGCTGCTCATTACTACGTACAGCACATAACCAAGCTCTCGGACACCGACATGCTAGCGTATGCCGTGCTCTCGCTCCTGCAAGCGGTCAATACTCCTCGTAACACCTTCCACTCTGCAAGCTTTGTCCTTGCGCTCACCCTTCGCTCTATTTACAGTGACTGTTACCATCTCCCATTATTCTAAGCGTTCCACGACTCAATATATACTTCGGCGTGCCACCCACCACTGGTCATTCCGCGTCTATTCGGGGTCCCAAGGCCACGGTCAGGAAAACGAAAACACTCCGTCGTAAAAGCAGACTCCATTCATCTTAACTGTTTAAAGCCATCTATCATCTCTGGATGCTTTACCCTGAGGGAATCCTACCATGCTGTGAGCCATCGGCTACCATCTCAAGGCCGACCGCAGCACGCTGGCGATCATTATCTAGCCATCAACACATCATCTGTCGTTGCACAGATTGGTGATTCCGTGGAGGACGTGTGCGAATGGTATGAGCATCGCTATTACGCACGCAGCCAGCTGGCAGAAACGTTGAATCGGAAGTAGAATAGGGTGTTTGCAGAGGACTATCAACTGGCGCAATAGAATGGCATAGTCACGCATCTGTTATTGAATTGATAATGCGGACAAAGATAGTTCGCTAGCGTGATAGGTCTATAATAATAAAAAAGAGAACCATACCGCACCGCCACACCTCGCTGACACCGAGTGCCAAGCAGAGCTAACGACTGACTGAGTGACAAAGAGGGAGTGCGCTGTCTATGCTTCTACGACCCATGTTCCATTGCGTTTCCAATACCCAGCTCAACTATTCGTAGGAATAGATAACTTCCCATTATCCTCCAACACCGGCGTCGGGATCTCTACACTGCCAATCGGCTCACCTGTCAAAACCTCATTCCCACTCGGCGTCTTGCTCAGCGCCGACATCTGACTAACACCCGTGCCCTTCCTCTCATTTATAGCTTTCGACCACCTCCTATTACTCTTCCCTGGCAAACCTTCTCCATCCAATCCTAGAACCTCGCGGAGTTCAGGAATCTCAGCATGATCCCTCGTATTCTTCATTCTGTGGCACCAAGTGACTCGTTTCCCTTCACTCTTATCTAAAGGCCCTGCTGGTGTGGTTGTCCAGTCGCCACCCAACTGTTTTCTCTCGTCCTCGCTGATCGGTGAAGCGATAGGCGACTGCACCAGCTCCCCCAGCGGTTCAAAAAGGAATTCTCCCCCAACTTGCTGGTAGTCCCCACCTGCAAAAGCCTTCCCCCTCGGGATCTCCTTAAGGTTGCCCCAAAGACTACTCAGAATCGTAGCCGCTACACCCTTCCTCTGGTATTCCGGTCGCGAGCCCATGTTAAGCGTGCGCGTCATGCCTAGCTCGTTATATAGGTCCTGTGTTGGGTCCGCATAGATCGGAAATGGGCAGGACGTGGTCTCGGCGTATGTTTTTATGAGCGAGGGCGAGCCGCAACCGATCACGGCAATGAAGGTTGGGATTGGGAGGGCGAGGAGGTCGTCGGGGGTTATTTGAGAAGAGAGGGTGCGGAGGTATTCTTGGCAGTTCTGTCAACCAGTTAGCCTTCTGTCTAAAATAAGAGTGCTGGGTTTAAGCATGAAGAAGGGCGAATCGTGTATGCTTACTCCGCAAAAGAAATGCCTGATGAAGATAACCAGGACGCGACGAGCGACATTTGGACCAGTGTATATCGATCTGAAGGGCACGCTCTTGCCATTAACATCCAGCACTGGGTAGTCCTCTATCTTCCTGAGGATTTCTTGCGCTGGGATTGTATTCGTGGCGAAGTCGTGGCCGAAGTCGCCAGAGTCCTTGTTGCTGGACGCGACAGAGCTTTTTCGTGGTAGGGTAGACATTGGACTTTCGGTATGTCTAGCTGGTTCTTGGACGGGATTTGATGTCGTTGCTGGTGCTGCAGCTGGAATAATATCGGCTCTTGCAGACATATTGGCTGTAAGTTTGATTTGGTGAAGCTGGAATGTTCTCAGCATGCGCACAAAGAGACTAGAGCTCAGCCTCGTTGCGACGTAATCGAGTGTTAGTTACCCTTTGGGCTTCAGGTTTCTTTTAACTTTACAACTTACAGCAGTGTGGTGAGGATGCAATGTGTAAGTTTCATTTAACTCTATAAATGAATCTCGTATATGATCTTTATATGGTCTATCCAGCGGTCAGAAAAGAGTTGTTTTATCAAATAGTTAGAGATGCGTTTCATGACGGTGTGGCTTGGTTTTAAGGATACGCGCTAGCTCACCCAGTTGCCACCGTCAGGCCTGTCAAACACAAGAATAGTCGACCGATCGGCGCTAAAGGTTAGACTCTTCCAAGATGAGTAAAACCTCGGAGAGGGCGTGGATCATGAAGCTCGTATCAGATATAGGCCGACCTGCGAACAAAGAATGCTGATTTATAGTCATGTGGACTCGGTGCTGTGAACTGTCTGTTCTGAACCAACCTTGGTTGCTTTACGGCTGGCTGTAATTTATCCCTCAAGGTAGTTTGTTAAGCGAGGACGGCGACACAATCTCGAGTGAGAGTGCATTTACCGCAACATCCCACGATCAGCTTCAGATACTACTTTCAGATGGAGAGGCGTCTTGGACATGTCCACATGCTCTCCATCGCCGCATGAAAACCTAAACTCTTAAAGTCGGTATGAGCATTCTCAAGGTCGATGAGGGTGGCGCGACAACGCTCAATTTATGATTTATACCATTTTTCAAACCACAACGCCTATCGCTATATCTACAGCAACCTAACAAGCCTGCAATGCTCAGTCATCACGCTCTGACTTGCCAGTCAAGACGCCTTCACTCTTCTTCCGCCTCTTGTTAAACACCTCGACTATCCAGTCACTGAGAGTGTTGCCCCAGTACCCTGCCACAAACACGCCACTGACCACATTAACTATTTTGAGAACGAAGCTCGTGAAGCTATCTCTCCTCTCCTCCACAGCGAGCATAAGGGGCTCGATGTCGTACTTGAAAAAGATGCCTGGCACCGTTGGCTCTCCATGCTTGATAGTGCGCTCTTCGTCGGTGACTGCGTACTGGTTGGTGAAGATCGTGCGCTTTGACGGAAGGCCAAGGATGTTCGAAGAGGTCACTGAGTACACGGTTGGTACAATAGATAGAAAGTACTGAAACTTGTGTACATTGTTCGGTGTGGTCGAGACTGTCAGATCCAGTGGGTTGACGAGGTTTGGATAAAATGCGCCAAAAGAGAACTCATTGATGATATGTGAGAAATTCATCTTGGCATGGTCGAGGTGCTGCTGACCTATATCTGCCCAATCTCTGTATCCATGTCCTCTGGCAGTGATGTGAAAGTCTCCTTGAACCTTATTCAAGATCAAACTGCCAAAGATGCGGCAACTGTTTCCGTCTTTCGGTTGACTCTTAATCTTTGGCGTTTTTGCCCACTTATTTGAGCGCTTCGCCGTTGAAATAATATCATGAACGTGCTCCTCTCCGAAGCCCTCATCGTGGTCGTGAAGCTGCCAACCTTCTCCTGAAACTACTCCACCGCTCCTATCTCTCCCTAGCTGGTGTTGGCCCTTTCCATCCACCCACTGCAACCAGTTGGTATTATCTTCCTTTAGCACCATCGCGGCGTGTATTCTGTCGCCAGATGCGTCGTGAACATTGATGTGTAGGTCTGGGCAGCGCATCGCAACCACCATGTCCAAGTTGACTTGCAGGTCATGTCCAACTCCTTTCTCGACAAGGAACGTATGATCTTCATGTCCGCGCCACCAGCGCGTGAGTTCTGAGAATGAGAGAAGGGCGGATATTATGAGCATAAGGACGGTCCATTTTCCGCCGCCGGATGTTTGTTGGATATATTGCGGTTTCGATTTTGCTGCAAATTAAAAATCAGTGAGGGTTTCAGAATGCTATCACATGGCGAATCATGCACGGCCAGAATTTATCATCAAACGCATCGTGTGGAAGTACTTCTACTCACAAAAAGCATCGAACGCCGCAACTATGTTCCCCTTCTCTCCAAAAGCATCCTCATCCAGGTTACGCTCCTTGAAGCCGTTCATCTCTGGCTATAGTGCTGCAATTCCTGGCGCATGAGTTCTGTAACAAAGTTCTCCTCTGGCGCTATCTCTGTTCCCTTGAGTTCAATTACGCATTCGTGGACTCAGCGACTATGTTTACCTGGACTCTACTCGTAGCACAATCCAAAGCTGTCCTCATGGTGCTGAACAGCGTGGTCCGTGCGGTGATATTTAGGGACAAGGCTGAAGGCCCTAGGCTGGACAGCGGCAAGCGACGTGTCTTGGCAAAAGCAGGTGCTAGCCGGCCCTAGTAAGTGAATCGAATTAATTGTGTGCTCCATAATTAGCATAAGATGTTTATATCACCAATAAAACCAGAATTCTTCTCATCGCAATCTTCGGATTTCAATGTCGAGGAGGAGCGGATGTAACCGGGTCCCATGCAGTCGAAAATCGGTTTACGAGTATCGTTGTAGAGCAAATTGGGAGTGCCAGCATCGCCTGGCCAAAGTCCGGCTCTCTGCATCTGAGGGGCTCCGGAACCTGACTGCTTGAGGGATATATTCTAATATTCATCGGAGCAAGACTGCAGAGAAGCACTTTATGAAACATACAGTGAAACGCGGATGCAGGAAGAAGGACTCAGGGTCTCATATGTAGGATTCAGACATGCGAACAAAGTACTAGGAAGCAAATGCCACATTTAATTCTTCCGCTATTCTGCAACGCAAAGAAATGGGTCTCTCTACTCACAGTTTCGAGATGAGTATGTGACGAGGTATCATGCGGTTTATAAACGTCCCAAGAAACATGAATCCGTTTTGTGCGCCATACTGAAGTGTAAACATTACATATCAATCCCCCAGACGCCGGCTCTTCTTTTCCCTGTCTTTCTCATCGCCTCCTTAATTATCCGCAATTTTCGATATGATATCTTCGGCGTGCTATCCGGTGCTGCTCGAGGAGGCAGGTAGAATGGTTGTCGCCATTTGGGTATATCCGTGGTTCACCCATACTTGCCACGGCTGCATACTGCTGTGGATGGTTGTAAGAGGCGCATTGTGAGAGGCGTCTGATCGAAACTTCTGCATTCCGATGTGAGTTATCCTTCCTTTCACCAACGCCGCGCTATGCAATTGCCCTATTCCTACCTCACAGGTAATCCTTCTTCTTACTCGTCCTAGTGTACTGATTGAGTCTCCACTCGACGTCGCCGTCCTTGTTCTCTAAAGTTCCGCCACGGATTTCGAAGCATCTCATGCTCATACGTGGGCCGACCTCGGCAAGTTCGACACTCTGGTATCCAGTCTTAACGAAGACATGGTGGCGAACTTCGATGGTGTCTTCAATGTTCTTGAATGTCACAACTCTGCTGCCGAGCTTCGTCCTGTTGGTGATGGCCTCGCGAGGAGGGAAGATGTGCTTGAGAATCTTGACAATGCGCTGTCCTAGACGAGATGTAAAGCCCTCAAATATCAAGTGTGGATAAGACTCGCTGACTGTTCCGCGCGAGCTGTTTGGAATGTCGTGGCGAAGAACGACGTTGTGAAGAGAGAAGGAGGCAGTTGGTCCGTGAGGGAAGTGGGAAAGTGTCAAGGCAGTTGGAGTACCACGGTGCTCGTGGAGGAGGATCATGTCTGAAAGTCCGGATGCTTGCGCAGATTGCACAAGGTTGCCAAGCACGAGGTTTCCTCTGTTAAGACGAATCGATGTCGGCAGAAGCAATCTGATCTCCTTTGCGAAGGAAGAGAGACGAGACGAAGGATCTCTGGAGGTGGTAACCAGGACCCTTGGGTCGACGATTCCGGAGAGTTGCGCATACTCGTCGTCCAAATCCAACTCCTCATTCGTCGTCAAATCATCACGAGATTCGTCGTACTTGTAGTCCTCGCGCAATTTCTTGTCATTTGCGATTTCTGGAGCCAAAGGCTTGCCAGTGGCGAGAGATGCTCTCAGCTTCGAGCGCTTCTCTGATATTTCCGCATCGCGCAGAGTGATGGCGCGGCGGTAGAGGTAGTCTCGCCGTTGTCTGGCTTGTTTGCGCTAAACGGTTTGTTAGGAATGCAGTTCAAATGAATAGTTATTGCAACTGATTAAGAGTCAAAACATACCAGCATTGTGTATGTTGTGTTGGTGAAGTGTTTCGGTGGTCTCGAGTCGCCCAGTAATAATTTCTTAGCTCAAGGCTTTCCACGCGGCTGCATGTCATTTTGCCGAGCACTATCGCAACGCTACCGCAATCTGCATTCGGCGACAACGACGAAATATCCAGACAGCTCCAAACCGCCACATTTGCCGTTACAGCTTGTCACCACACATTCCGAACCGTAACAACGTTAGGTTCAACAAACATTCCTTGAGTATGAGTTGAGACGCATACCGATTTGCATTTCTTCTACTTTCTCACCGTTGCGCCACAAGGCTGATCAGTATGTAGCTCCCAAACGCGCCTTTGATGTGTCACTACATATGGTACGAGGCTAACAACTGTGGCGATAGGTGCCTTTGAATATCAAACAACTCAAGAAGACCTTCTCCGATAATGGAGGGAGCTTTTACCCACCTGGGAAACCACCTTATCTCCGACTCTTCCGCCAACATCAACGCAGGTGACGATCTCTCCGATGAGAGACTGCTTTACGGACAGTATGGAGGAGCTGGAGGTTTAGGCCCATCGCGCCGCAGAAACGACGACGACGACGACAACGAGACTGAGGCCTACGATGATGATGATGTCGAGAGCTTGACCAGCGTTGCCTTGGATGGCATGAAGACACTTGGCCTCCGCGGGGTTGAGGACGAAAAAGAGCTTCCACCACATGCATGCGCCTACTGTGGCATTCACTCTCCTAGCAGCGTTGTTAAGTGCTTGGGATGCAGCAAGTGGTTTTGCTCTGCACGCGGGAACGCCTCGTCGTCGCACATTGTCAACCACCTTGTCCGCGCTCGCCACAAGGAGGTCCAGTTACATCCTCTTTCGACTCTTGGAGACACCGTCCTTGAATGCTACAACTGCGGGACCAAGAACGTTTTCCTCCTTGGTTTCATTCCTGCCAAGTCGGACACCGTGGTGGTTCTCCTCTGCAGACAGCCATGTGCTTCTACACCATCTTCGAAGGACATGAGCTGGGACATTTCTAGATGGCAGCCTCTGATTGAGGACAGATCTTTCTTGCCATGGTTGGTTTCTGTTCCAAGCGATGCTGAGCAGCTCCGTGCTCGCCACTTGACACCGCCAATGATCGCCAAGCTCGAGGAGATGTGGAAAGACAACTCCGGAGCCACTATTGCCGACTTAGAGAAGGCTGCTGGAATCGACGATGACCCAGAGCCAGTTCGCCTCAAGTACGATGATGCATACCAGTACCAGAACGTCTTTGGCCCACTTGTCAAGATCGAGGCGGACTATGATCGTAAGCTGAAGGAGGCACAGTCCGAGGATGGATTGGTCATTCGCTGGGATTATGGTCTGAACAATAAGCACCTTGCTAGTTTCGTGTTACCAAAGATCGAGCTTGGAGATGTCAAGTTGGCAGTTGGAGACGAGATGCGCCTCAAGTACAAGGGAGAGCTTCGTCCGGTCTGGGAGGGAGTCGGGTATGTCGTGAAGATTCCAAACAACCAGTCCGACGAGGTCACCATTGAGTTGCGCAAGATTGGCAACGACAAGTCTGTTCCCACTGAGTGCACACACAACTTCTCGGCCGACTACGTATGGAAGGCTACTTCTTATGATCGTATGCAGCTCGCCATGAAGACATTTGCAGTTGATGAGATGAGTGTCTCTGGCTATATTTTCCACAAGCTCCTTGGTCATGAGGTAGCAGCCGCGCCAATGAAGATTCAGATGCCAAAGAAGTTCAGCGTTCCAGGTCTTCCAGAACTCAACGGCAGCCAAATTAGCGCTGTTAAGAGTGTCTTGCAGAAGCCACTCAGCTTGATTCAAGGCCCGCCAGGTACCGGCAAGACTGTCACATCTGCCACTGTTATTTATCATCTCTCAAAGGTGAACGGAGGTCAAGTTCTCGTCTGTGCTCCATCCAACGTCGCCGTCGATCAGTTGTGCGAGAGAATCCATAGGACCGGTTTGAAGGTGGTCCGCTTGACCGCCAAGTCTCGCGAGGATGTCGAGTCTTCTGTTGGTTTCCTGTCTCTTCATGAGCAGGTCCGCATGAACGACAGCAATCTTGAGCTTACCAAGTTGTCCCAGCTCAAGAGCGAGTTGGGCGAGCTGTCTAGCTCTGATGAGAAGAAGTTCAAGTCCTTGACAAGAGCTGCAGAGCGCGAGATTCTCAACAACGCAGACGTCATCTGCTGTACGTGCGTGGGTGCTGGAGATCCACGCCTTTCCAAGATGAAGTTCCGCACTGTCCTCATCGACGAGTCCACTCAGTCCGCTGAGCCTGAGTGTATGATTCCATTGGTCCTTGGCTGCAAGCAGGTCGTCCTCGTCGGGGATCACCAGCAGTTAGGACCTGTCATCATGAACAAGAAGGCTGCTAAGGCAGGACTCAACCAGTCTCTCTTTGAGCGTCTGGTCATCCTTGGTCTCGCGCCTATCCGCCTCAATGTGCAGTATCGCATGCACCCATGTTTGTCCGAGTTCCCATCGAACATGTTCTACGAAGGATCGCTTCAGAACGGTGTCACTATGCAACAGAGACTTCGCCGCGATGTCGACTTCCCATGGCCAGTCCAGGACACTCCCATGATGTTCTGGTCCAACCTTGGTAACGAAGAGATTTCGGCTTCTGGTACATCCTACCTCAACAGAACCGAGGCGTCCAATGTCGAGAAGATTGTTACTCGCTTCTTCAAGGCTGGTGTCCAGCCAAAGGATATCGGTGTCATCACGCCTTACGAAGGACAGCGCAGCTACGTTGTCAGTTCCATGCAGAACACCGGCACATTCAAGAAGGAGAACTACAAGGAGATCGAGGTTGCTTCTGTCGATGCTTTCCAAGGTCGTGAGAAGGATTTCATTGTTCTCTCTTGCGTCAGATCCAACGACCACCAAGGTATCGGTTTCTTGAGCGATCCGCGCCGTCTCAACGTTGCCTTGACTCGCGCCAAGTATGGTTTGGTCATTTTGGGTAATCCAAAGGTCTTGTCCAAGCACCCACTTTGGCACTATCTGCTTATGCACTTCAAGGAGAAGAACTGCTTGGTCGAAGGTCCACTGTCCAACCTACAGACTTCCCTCCTTCAGTTCAGCAGGCCAAAGACCACCTACCGTGGCCCGCAGCGTTACCAGATGTCGTATGGTGCCGGTGGCTTTCCTAATGGAGGCCGCGCCCCAACAAATGGCAGCAAGCCAACTCAGCACGACTACAATGATACCGCCTCCATGATGAGCTATCTGCCTGACGATGTTTCTTCCGTGCATTCTTCTGCGCTTGGTGGAGTCAGCGTCGGCTCTACCTATCCGCAGATGTTCTCCAACTTTGCCCAGGACAACTGGCCAGGCCTCGATCCACGCACTCGCGCCAACGGTCAGAAGGCTCGTGGACGTCCAGCCGAGAGCATCGCAGGTGAGTCGGTTGCTGCTAGCGAGATGACCGACAGCACGATTGACCACAGAGGCGGCAACTCCGGCGGCGTCAGTCTTGGTGACTTGGGCAAGCTTGGCAATCTTGGCAATCTTGGTCATCTCGGTAACTCTGGCACTAAGTACGATGACCAGAAGCAGACCAGTCTCTCCCAGTCAGACCGCCTGAAGCGCTATGTTGAGTCCGGTGGTCGCATCGCCGATTACAAGACTGGCGGTGACGCCAGCAGCGTCTTCGGCTCCAGCTCACTCTTGAGCGGAGCTGGACGTCGCACTTTGGACGACGATGAGAAGAGTGTCTCTACCGCATTCGCCAGCCAGATCGGCGGCGGCTACGACTGATGGTCTCGCGGGCAAAGGTCGTATGTGGATATGGCCACGCTTTAACCTTGATCTTCGGAAACACACTCATCCATCACTTTTGATGTCAGCAGCCCTCACAATGGCTTAGCAGTACATACCGGGACCACATCCTCCTCGTTAAGGTACCTTCAGCACCGAAACAGAAGGGAGGAGACTTACTACCTACCGGGTCAGACAGCTGGACGCCAAATGGCATGGCTTCGCTAGCAGTGCAGTATCTTGCTTCAGAACTGTTCAGAGAGGAATGAAAGTGGGGACGCGTGGGAGAGTGGAATGGGTACGAATAGTAGCTGATTTTATGACGGGGTGACACAGTAGTGCGTTTAACCAAAAGGCTAGAGTGTACAGGTGTGCCTGCTATACTCAAGACCATAATCGGCGATGTCCGAGGTCACGGTTTATATGCACGCACATCGAGTTAGCTATTAGGTTCTCCCTGGGTATTCCTACCTCGAGAAGAACGAGCAAGACAATGACATTTTCCACCATATTAATCCATTCTCTGAAGTACATGATTCATGCAACATGTTCGGCAAATTCCTCTGTATGCTATATAAAGGGCCTCTGGATATAAGCACATGCTGTGTTCATTATTTATCATGCTCCCGCTGTTGTGGCCGTGAAAACGTCAACTACGTTCGCTTATACACATTTCGCATTCATCATTACTCGCTTTCCATGCGATCTGCACAGCCTATCTTTTTCAGCATAACCATTAGCCAGTTGCTTTCTGCGCCAATCCAACTCCCAGTCCAACGCCCAACGCAATTGCAATGCAGATGAGAATAACGATTAGAAGACAGTACCACTTCAGCTTGTTTCTCTGTCTCGCGCTCACTATTGCCTTTTCAACCTGGACATTACCTCTCTGCACGTCTTGCTCCGTGTTGACGACGTTCTCCTCGGTGCGCTCCACCAATGGCTCTTGAGCTACAACAAGCTGCTCGACGTCGTTAAACAGGCGCTGCAACTCTAGCATCGTCTGCTCAATACGCTGAAGCTCGGCGTGGCGCTGCTTGACGGCTCCGAGCGCCGTCTGGGATTGACCGCGGCGATCAGACAACTGGTTTGTTCTTAGCAGGGTACTGAGATCCGATTATGAGGTGGTTGCTGCTTACAGCCTGCATGAAGACGCCCTGCGATCCTGGTTCCTGGCTCTCATCCGCCACAGCCGCCAACTCACTATCCGTAGCCTCGGGATTGACAATCAAGTACTGTCTCCTGATCTGCTCCTGTCTACTAGTTCTATAATCCTTCTCCAAATTCTGATACTGCTGAAGCTTTCTCTGGAAATCCGTCTTCAGCGGTGCGACTTGCTGCGACTTCATGCTCTTAGTATTATCAGTTGTGTTCGCCGCATCTTGAGCCAGCCTCTGAATAAGGCGCGATATCTGCGCATTGCGTGATAATGCCTCTGTCTCCTGGTTTTGCAGCTCTAAGCCTAGATTCGAATCTGTGGATGTGTCCGTAGCCTCTAAGGCACGGCTGTGGATGTTGCGGATAGCTTGGAGGGAGATATCGAAGTCTTTGAGCATGTCTCGGATGGTGTGGACTTGCTGGAGGAAGTCTCGCTGTGACATGGGCCTCACATATCCGCTTTGTTGTGTCTGCTGATTTTGGGTTTGGCCACCTTGGGGGGGGTTTTGCATCTCATATGATTCGCCCTTGAGGAGTTAGGAAGTGCTCTGAGACGCAGAAGTGCAGGATCAGCTCACTTGTTGCTGTTGGCTCTCTCCCATTTCAGCTTGACTATAGGGATTTCCGCCATACTGGGAATACTCGTTGGAGGCCATGCTGGTCTATAGATGCTTGTTTGAAGTGAGATTTGCATGCGACGTCTGGTAGATTTGGTCGATGTCACCACTTTTAAGTGAGCTTTTGTATGTTCTACGGAGGTCGTTCGAGAGTTCGATTTAAATGATTCAGCTGCGATCGACTATGCGAGAGAGTCTTAGGGATGTAACTAGGAACTAGAAAGGATGAGGTTCAATGACATTATGGAAAGAGGAAGCCTGAAGGCTGAACTGCTAAGCTACATTGGGCGTCTCCAGCCCCAACTTACCCGATGCTTATCAGACGTCACTGAGATGTTAGGGCTTGGTGCGAAGGACGCATTAGAAGCGTCCATATGGTCAATATACACTGCATTCCACAAACCTGGACATTTCGGGGGGTGCACTTGGAGTTCGAGGCAATATTGTCAGTCGTGTTTAGCACAAATCGTGCAAGTGCAACTTCACTTTCACTCAAGCTTCGCGAGCCACAACCCATGGGGGCTCCCTAGCCCCGGCCTGGCCCGCCGGAATCATGGCCTGCGCACGGATGTTACTCGTACGCAACAACGATATTCCCGGTACCATACACTAGTCTCAATACCTTTTAGCTGTAGGATCATGACCGCGGCCTTGCAGGCTGGGCCTGGAGCTCCAACAATAATTCCAGACAACCAGGGACAGTTAAATTTCAGCACAACCACCACAAAATGGCTTCCACTACTTCAAATAACACACGTTCGGTGCGCGACAAAGTTTCAGACCTCTTTCAGGTCCCAAGACCTGTAAAAGCGCTCTTTGATGCAGTGCCGGTTCTCACATATCCAGCAAATGAGCTTCCGGAGCGCAGTCCAGAGCCATCGGAATTGCCATGTTTGTACATCTTCAGCACAGAGCAGGATGCAAGGGCAGGAAAACCGAGTTATAATCCAGGGTGCTTGAAGTGGCAGGTTAGTCAATTGTTTCTCAATTGTTTCTCAATTGTTCCTCAATTATGCTTCAATGGCTTCACTTTTCACTATCTTCGCTGTCTTCCCTGAGAAATGCGACAACTCGAAGCAAAAATGCATGCTAACCAGTTGCTCCTAGACTGCCGTGCGAATGTCTGCCCTCCCACACACCATCGCATCCTCAACCAACCACGCCTCCCCAACCGGCACGCTCCCCTTCCTCCTCCCACCAACGCGCTCGCCCCTGCTCCCCGCCGCCCTCCTCCCAATCCACTCCACAAAAATACTCTCCTACGCCACAAAACAAGCACACGAGGTCTCCATCCTCCCAACCACCAAGTTTGATTCCCTTTCACCGGTCGCCTCAAAAGCAGAAGCCTACATGAACATGATCGACACCGCTATACGTCCAGCCTGGCTACACAGCTTGTACCTGTCGCCGCGGAATGCGCATATAGTGAAGAAGCTGTATATCAAGCCGACGACTAATTCGTGGTTGGTGCAGAGGAGTGTAGAGCATAGTCTTACAGCGGCGGCGCACGAACAACTAGTTTTGTCGTCACGGAATGGGGTACCTGATATTGACGATATTTATGCGCGGGCTGCTCAAGCATTTGAGGCTTTCAATCTGATACTAGAAGAGGGGCCTGCGGAAGTGGAAGAGTGGTTATTTGGTGGCGATGAAAAGGGAAGACCGACACTGCTTGATGCGGCGCTGTTTGCGTATACGCACTTGCTGCTAGATGAGAGTATGGGCTGGAAGGATCAGAGGCTGGTGAGGTTTGTGCAGAAGTGTGAGATTTTGAGGAGGCATAGAGAGAGGGTGTTACGTGAGTTCTACGCATGATCTTGCTAAACAGAGTGGAAGACTCCTGAGGGCATGAGTGCGAGAGCTCCCAGGAAGCTTTGCCTTTTAATGGATATACTTATCCTCCGCAAGTAAGCTGGAAATTTGGCAGACATGTGGCCTGACCCTCGCTACACTCGTGACATACGTTTCAGCTGCTGGAATAGCCGCAGTGTTGTCCAACATGATCATCGCGGAGCAGCGATGGGATTGCTTAAAATTATACCATCGTTCCGGAAGACAATGAAGAGAAAGATCAAATTAATAGAACTTGCTGCGGAAATTACCGATACAAATTATGGCTGATCGTCATAGTGGTTTGTTAGTGGCGAAAGCAAATTATCTCGATAATTCTCAGCTTGGTAGTTTCCTTCAAAGTTCAAACATTCATCTTCCGATCTACGTCATCGGCATGTTTAATCATGCATTGCAAGCACAAGGTGTCATCTTGCATTCCTGAGTTTCACTTCACATAGCTTCATTGAACTAATGTGAATCTATTTAGCGCTTCTTTTCTGAATAGAAGTAACTTGATGTCTGAGTGGCAAGTTTATAGCAGAACAATATATATGTGCCAATGGCCAGTTCCTTCTCCATTGGCACATAATGTTTTGCTGACCTAGAAATATGTGGACTCGCAATTAAGAAGCAATATAGCCAGTCACATGCGAGGACATGTGAAAAGGCGAGTGGCATGCTCGACTGATAACAAGCCAGCAAATACTGTGAGACGTTCTGTGGCATATGGAGGAACGCATCTAGCCGGTCTTTGGTCACGTTGGACACCTCGTGCTTAGACAAGGAGGGCCACGGCAAATCCGATGGCGGCGAGACCAAGTCCAGCAGCATTGTCAACGGCAGCGCCGATGTAACTTGGTGTTGAGGCAGGTGGTCCAGTTGGGACATTGGTTGGGTTTGGCGCAGTATAGGTTCCATTTCCTGGGCCGGATGTGTTGCCATTGTCACCGCCTGTCGGTCCGGCAGTTGGCTCAACAGTGGCAGTTGCATCAATGCATCCTCCACGGCAGTCACAACCGCCAGCACTGTCTCTCGTGCAAGTGTTGATAAAGGTTACCTCGAAACACTCGCCATGGCAGTTGCAACCAGTGCTGTCAGTAGTGCAGGTCGTGGTCAACAGGGTTGGAATGGCTGTGATAGTCGACTCTGGCGCCTGGGTATAGATTATCGTGGTCGCCGGCTGAGTATAGGTTATAATATAGCCAGAGTCAGTGACGGTGACAGTGTCCTGAGACTGCGTATAAGTGACTGGAACTGAATTGTCTGGCGCCGTGTACGTAATGGTAGCGTCAGGCTGCACATAGGTGAGAGTATTCTCAGGGATAGTGTATGTGACAGTCAAGTCTGGCTGGCTGAGCGTCAAAGTCGGATATGGATCAGTATAGGTGATCTCCGTGTTGTACGAGTAAGAGGTCGTTCCATTCGTGAAGTACGTGGCAGTGGTAGTTGGCAAAGTAGACACGCCACCACCGTATGGTGGGTACGTAACCGTCAAGATTGGGTTGCTTGCAGACGCTGTGCTAGATGGTTCCTCAACATCAATGTTGGTGCGGAAAGTTGAGGTGAAAGTGGCGGTGGTGCTTGGCACAGTATCGCCGCCGCTGCTCGAGTTTGGGTTGGAAGCAGTGGCGCTGGTGCCTGGCTGAGTTGGAACAATGATACTGGAGCTCGGGCTCGACACACTGGCGCTGGTGCTTGGCTGGGTTGGAACGGTGGTAGAGTCCTCGAAGTAAGGAATGCAACCTGGGAGACTGAAGTCGGTGCCAGTGTTTCCAGAGCTACCATAGACAATGCAACTACGACATGTTAGAGACATCTAGCTTTCGACGCGTGTCTCAAACTTACTTCTTCTCACAGGCAGCAATCCCATCCTGAATGGCGGATGAATAGCAGCGAGATGGGTTATTTCCAATTGGTGGGCGACCGGCAAGGTTGTTGCCGCATCTGCCTGGCTGGCCAACAAAGTCGCGGCAACGACTATAGTTGTCAGATAGTGATACAGTATATGGTGGGGAGCGAGAAACTCACATGATAATGTCAGTACCAAGGCTGTCGCCAGAGCAGTAAACTCCATCCGCAGTTGGGCATCTGAATATTCCAGTCTCATCATCGCTGAGCAAGTTAGCTTGAAGTCAATCTGGTGTCCATGTTGCTGGACTTACTAAATGACATCGGTGCCTTGGGCGGAGGCGAATGCGGCCAAAGCCGAGAAAATAAGAGTGGTAGAGAGCTTCATTCTGCTGTCGCACAAACACTTTCGAGTTTTCTTGATACGAATTGGTAAAGAACAGATCGTACAGATTCTGGGGGGGTGATAGACCAACGGCTTCGTCGCTGATAAATGACCGTGGGCAACGAACGTGAGGTTACTTTCAGAGATTTACAAAGGATCGAAGATGTTGAAAGAAAGGAAAAGAGGGTTGTGCGAGGGGGAGGGAGTTTTATTCCATGAGAATCTGGGCCCGCCTCTGGGCAAGCACTCAACTGGCAATGACGTTACGAGAAAGGAGCCGTCGACGTGCCCCTCAAACATATTTAACCCTCGTACTCGTAACGCAGGAAACTGTAGCTGCACATTGGAAGCAGAAAGAGAAGGAGCCACTACTGCCAAGTCATGACTTCCTGACGACGGAGGAGTTGAGACTTACAAACAGTGCTCGCGAGCACTTACAGCACGTACCTTTGTTCGTACCTAACCCTAACCCAATATCTCAAGTCATGTGCTGCTGCATAAATAGAGTGCGTACGAACCATTGGTCTCGGATTGTTGGTATGACGAACAAGCGCATAGCATGTCACTGAACGATTGGCGCCAGCAACAATTTGAGATACATCCATCACCGTCTATATTTGCTTACAGGAGACCTTACTGAGAGCACAGCCTGAGTCATCTCCATCTCACCCATCAGAGGTCATTAAGTGAGTCGCAGTTCTTTCTCGCCACGGCTTATCACCATATCTCAAACGATAGTGAAGCATTGTTCGAACCTTCCAAGCTCTCTACTCTGGTCGCAGGTGTCCAAAATCAACAGACACTAATGCTGAAATTCTTCGAGAATCTGAAAGCACTTAGCACACCGTTCCTTCCATAAAGGGCCGTATATCGTCGCTTGTCAATAACCGGAAAACTGCGAAGGTCCCAGTCCAATATATCTGTGCGACACATGAACGAGCGGCACTGTCCCAACTAGCACTCGTATCGCACAGCCCGGGGATTCAGAGTCACACAGAAAAGCATGTCTGAAGAGACTTTCAGATACGATTCAACCCATGTTCGAACAAAGACATAAGGTCACGGGCAATGAATCCGTCGACACAAACGCAGCCCATAAAGTTTGTTGTTGTTGTTTGTACGAGTATAGAATGTGGGGTAGATGCAACCTTGGTGAATTATATTTTAAGAACTCGCTTAACGGTGCTTACTGTCTAAGCAGTACGAGTATGAAGTACCGACCAATGCCCGCCAAGTCTTGGTGATCACGACAGACACTTCACGACACGGGAACTCTAAGGAAGGCTTCTCCTCATGTGACGTCCTCTGCCAGTGTGCACAGATTGGAACGAAACTATAGAATGATGGCAGGCAATAGCAGCCGAGCATATCGCGAAGAAGTAAAGGCATGTGGCGACCGGACTCCGGCGGCTGTACACCATAGTGAAGCTGGGTCGGAATCTGCACGGAACCGTCGTTGCGCTCTTCCACGACCTCTCTGTCAAACTGCTATTACATGTTTCCGGACCTCCTCGTCTACAGGGTGCTGACGGGACTCTCCGAAATACTCTTTCGAGAAAACATTGGGACTATGTCACCAAGACTCTTCATTCTCGGCGAGCGTCTTGCCTTCCGAACATAATAGTACTCGGGCGGCAGTCTTCGGGCTCGGGAACCGCCGAGCACGGTTTGCTGGCCAGAACTGCGGCGGCTCTCACAACGTATCCTGGGATCCCACCAGTCTGGGTGAGAAGAACCTGGCTCCAGCGAGAAATTCTGACAGCAACCCTAAGGCCCCGTTAAGTGGGTTTGCGCACCACTCTCGGGGCTTCCCCAGCAATTGCGGGGTTATCACGTGCGCTAAAGGCCAGGTCCGTTGGCTAAATCAGCCACTGAAAAACGATGGCGGTGGGCTCCGGCCCACAATCGCGCCAGATCAGACCATCGTCGTTCATCATGGCTCAACTTGCATAACAAATCGAACCACAACCTCGTCGATCAGCCTTTGCCTGGCAATTCACAAGTCCACCCGCATTGTGGATTACCATCAGTTTTTTGGGCTATCCCATTGGTCCCAGAGCGCGTTTAATGATTGTGCCTCCGTTTAGTCGCGAATTGTGCAGGCGTCTACCGCCGGGTGAGTCCTTTCCCGGCTCCTACATGTGCTCTTCCTGGCTGTTCGCGGTCTTCCTCAGCCTCGCCCAGCATGGAGAGATCAGGGACCACCAAGGTACCATCGTCAGACAGGACAACATGAGCTGATGCTGTCGGAAAAAGTCGTCATGTTCGGTCAGTCTCCATCCCCATGGCAAGGTAGGTGTTCTCATCTAGATTCATGTCATCTGTTATATAAACACGTCTTGTACATCACCCCATCGTCTCCTTTCTTCTCTCCATCATCAGCATCATCATCAAGCCTCAATCAGCTTCTTCACTCTCCACTTCGGTTCGAATAATCTCAACTCAGTACTTTGTACTACCACCCAAACAACTCAACTCAACCGTTACTTGTAACTTAAAAGTCACCACTCCAACCAACCTTCAAAATGCCAGCCGGATTCCCAAGATCAACTGCTTTCCGCACCTTCTCCGTCCTCTCCAAGGTTAGGGCTGCAGCTCGCTCCATGGAGCCACATCCATTTGGACGCGTTCCAGAGACTATGGATCGTGCTAAGGCCGACTGGGGCAAGCAATTCAAGAAGGCCGCTGTCACTACTTCCTTGTATGTTTTCAATCCAGCATTCTCTCATAACGCATCGCATTCTAATATTATTACCAGCTTCCTCCCAGCCATCGGCACTTTCCTCGCTTGGCCATACCTCACTGGCAAGGCTCTCAACGGTCACTTGTAAAAATATCTTGCAAGTCACACCTTAATCACGCCTTCAAGTCAACTTTGGCCAGCGAGCCTCAGCATTGAAGGTCATCATCGGCACAATACAGTATTCACTTTGTATATAACGGCATTACGGCATACCATCGGCGCACGGTACAGGAGTTTGGATATATCACCAGCATTTACAGGGCGAATAGAGCGGAAGAAGACTCTTGCAGTACAGCTTGCCTATGGATTACACACATCATACGCTAGAATCTCGAAAAGCGGAGCACTTAAATCATAAATACATGAATAAAAATTGTTAAAATTTATTTCGTCTTTTTTCACATGAGAGTGATTTGACTTATTTAAGGCGTGGACTAGTAATTGGCGCCGTCGCGGCGTCCTGTTTATTCAATCATTGTACGTCGGTGATGTTGACCTATAGCCTAAAGGGTCGCTTGAGAGATTCGAGTCCGGGTATTTTATCTGAATGATTGACTGGCCGCTCTAATGTTGGAGACCCTGATAATTGTTCAAACTTTTCTGGGAGTTGAAGCTGTGCTATGGTAAGATTTTGAGCGCGAACTTTCCTCGACACTCTTTCATTTCTGTTCTTACATTCTCTTCTATAAGTTTATGGGTAGGTGGTTCCACTTCAACCTATACACAGTCGGCGCTAGTAGCCTGCTTTGCCATAATGAAACTCCTACAATTTGGCTCATTGGGAAAGTGCGATGGTTGACATACTTCATCGGCTGAACTCCTAAGAGAGGAAAGAGCAACCCAGTTGCAGAAAATGAAAGACGGAAAGAGCAACCGAAGAAGAGCGTTTTTGTGAACATTTTATCTAGATAGATAATTAAAGTTGATTAAGCACATACGACCACAGACTGAGGAGAACTGGGCATCTCTTCCGGAGATGGTCGCTGAGTGAGACGACTTAGAAGTTCCTGTTGTTGGAAACTTGTTAACCAATTGCTGAATCGCGTGAACAGTTCCAAGGCCAATGCTGCTTTTATCTGACAACACCACCACACGAAACGGCCAAATATAAACGGCTATCGGAAAACAGGAAGATGCATGAGCTAGCACTTCCCAAGGCGCACAAATAGTGAGGCAGTAAGTATTGCAATTACCATTTAAAGTCTTCTGTTTCCTGTTGTTGGGAGTCGAGATTCCAAATCCCGGAAACCGTAAATCGGCTGTCCAGAGGTTGGTGGTCGACCACCCCACCCCAAACCTTTCAAACAACTTTTTATTTCTTTATTATTTTTGTTTCCACTACAGTTCAAGAATCCATACTCAGCATCATGTCTAAATTTCAGACGCAGTTGCAAAGCAATGAGGGCCTTAGTTCGGATTCTACGGCGGAAGCATTGCTACGAGAGCGACTTCTAGCTAACGAACGAGAACTTGAGGGTAAAATCCATCTTAAACTGGCTGCGCCGCCTACACTTAAAACCTATGGTCGCATAGAGAAACGCTGGCGCGAGTAAGTAGATATGTTTGTGATAGCGATCATACGGTTAACTTCAACAGGTACCATATGATCATTGGGACAGATGGAGAGAAATGCCTGGAATGGGGGTCTCCATGTCCGTCTTCCGGGCGCCTCAAGAACTTTATAGGCTGGTTTGCTGAGACCAGTGTCGGTATACTGGGACCTAGACCGACACAAGTCTCGATGAAAAATGTATTAAAGAAGTTATGTGGTATGTTTTATCGAGAGACAGGAACAAAGATACCGAAGGTGCTCAATGAGCATGTCTGCGGGGTAAGCCTTACATTCTACATGTATTTCAACGCTAAAATTTATCAGTATATTGAAACAGTGCTTCCCATAACACACGATGTCCAAGACGTCATTAGAGAGAAAGACCTCATCGATTCAGTTGATTTCAGGGAACTCCTGGAGTACTTATGGATAGACGACCCGCTTGACTACCAGCATCCTCGTTACCGAGCTCAGATTGCATTCCTGATACAGATTCTGGCATACACTGGAGCTCGCCCCGGCACAGTAGTGGTCTCTTCATCCTATGCCAATGACAATGATTCCTTAAAATACAAGGTAAGAATATCTTTAAGTCGTTAAACTATGCTAACTATCATCAAAGGATTTTGAAGTGCTCTTAATTCATGGGTCTGACGGTCCAGAACTTGTCTTGAAGGTCAAGCTCCGGCTTGCGAAGGGACGGAGAAACTTTGCGAGGTTGGTACCTTATTAGCCCTTATTCTATGCCAGTGATTAACAGAGGATAGATGTACTGTTGTGACCCTCCACGAGGACCGCAAGCGTCGAGCGCAGTGCCCTGTCACTATGTTCCTCGGTTTGGCCTTTGCGGACCAGGCTTTTGAGGACATAAACCCAAGGCAACTTGGTTATCTGAAGATTGATGAGCTTACTAGCCATTTACCTCTCAAGATCAAGGACAGCATGCTCGAAGTTCCAGTTTGCCGTTTGTACTCGGAAGGTGCAATAAGCCCGTCAAAAGCCATAACATACAACGTCCTTCGAAACCAGGCAAACCAGCTAGGCCAGCGTCTTGGCTATCAAGCGGTCCTTCGGCCATATAACTTTCGCCGCGGTACAGCCAACGCCATAGCTGGCGAAGTCACCGCCGAGGAATATACAAAGTTGTTAAACCACACCACTAAGACATCTGCTGAATATTATGCCTCGGATGAGGTCCAAGTGGACTCGCAGAACCTCTTCTTACAAGCAGCTCAAGAGATGGGGCGTCTACATAAACTGCGGGGCATGAATTTCTACAAACAATCGCACGCTCCAAGCTGCCTTCCGCATTCGGAGAACCAGAAGATTATTGACGACCCAGAATACAAACGCCTGGAAGCGATTGAGTCAGAAGTCTTGGGTGAGATTGCTCAAGATATGGCAAACAAGGAGTGCGTGGGATCAGTGCTGCAGAAGCGTTTAGCAGGTGCTATAAGCAAACGCAAGAACTACTATAGGCGGGCTTACGAGAAAGCCTATCGGAAGTATAGATCAGATTTTTTTCAAGAAGTTGGACCAAGAGAAGTCCAACGCCAAATTCAAGCCATGGAGGGAAGTGATGAAGAGACATCTATTTCTGACAGCTTTTCCGATCTACACCACTCTAGCAGAGGTGTTGCTGCCGGATACTTCGCCGCAAGAGAGCATATTGCAGAGGTATTCTTCCGCACTGAAACTGAGAACAAGGGGCTTCCGGATACCGGAGTCCTTGAAGCACTCCAGGCTTTATCTGCTTCCCAACCATATGTTCTATATTATCCGGGCGAGATACCCGTGGACGGGAAGTGCAACATCTGTGGTTTCTTGATGGAAAGGTAAATTGGTCAACCGATATCTTTAGTCTTATACTAACGGATGCAGCCTTCCTCAACAGGAGAGAGCCCTACATATTCATCAATGCCACGAAAAAAAATCTCTAGCGACGTCCAAGATTCAGCATTCTGAGTGCGTTGCCACGACATGCCTCTGGGACAATTGCCGGGGCTCGAAAGCTAAGAAGGCCAATCATAACCTATCTGTGAGCCTGAAACAATACTGGGCGCATTTCCGATGGCATATTGAGAGTTCAAACTCGACATGTCAGTGGAATGGATGCGGCCAAAAGCTGTCATCACGTTTTGAGCTGCGAAGACACTTGCTCGCCTTTCACTCTATAACAACACGCCAGTCTCCGTTCCGGCCGCAGTTCTGCTTGCAACATCCATCTGTTGGATGGTTTACCTGTGAATTCGCATGGGAAGACCACTGCGAGGAGCATCTGATCAGTCCTCAGGCTAGCTGCGACCTCGACCGCCGCCACGGGACAGTCGTAGCAGGCATCACTTGTCCTTTCTGTCTCGGCAGTCAGAAATTGTCAGCTAGTGACCGCGTACGGCAGTTCACCGATAGGGGGCGATTTAACGTTCACTTGCAAAATTCTCACTACTGCAAGATGAAAGAAGACGCTGACGTCTGCTGCCCCCACCCACAGTGCCATGGAAGACCCTCGCATTCAAGTCTGAAAGACCTGAAGGTTCATTTTTACGATTGTCATGGCCTCCCAGAAAAGGGTTTTGCCGTAACGCGTGGTGTGGTGGTAGGTGGTCGCGGTGCTTCAAAAGTCTGGTCAAAAGGCGACACAGACCAAGACCAGAAGGAAGAGTTTGACCTTAAATGGAGTCAAAGTCAGGATTCTGGGGTTGCCTCGCCAGCAGACGACACATGGGAAAATATAACCAAACAAATTAGCCCGGAATTCAAAGACGATTCTATACTCGACCCTGAGGATCCCTTGTTTAGGGTAAATGCGATCATGGACTTGGATGAAGCATATTCACCCTCTTATCTTGGAATGACTCCCAATAGTTGGAACTTTCCCGAGGACTCCTTGTTTTGGGACAAATGCGACAGTGGACTTGGATGAAAGATATCCACCATCGTCTCATGAAATGCCTGCCAATAGTAGGAGCCTTCCAATTATAGAGGATGCCAATGATACTTCTAGTATATTTCAATACATCGACTTACCTCACAATACTCGAGCACAAGGCCTGGAGGAGTTTTATCTACATGTTGGCCGTAAGATAATAATGCTCTTCAAGTTTTGAAAGTAGCCATTATCAAGCGCTGAAGACGGCGGATTCATTAGATTAGAGTTTTAACTATGAACCTCAGGATCGTGTTGATATTGCATACATGGCAGCTAAATAGCAATAGCACGGTACAGCCGCTACTTAGAATTTTATCTTTACTATGCATGTTCGATTCGAAGCAAGTGGCTTCTTCCTCGTTTTCTGTATGAATGCAGCCAACACACGGGATGTTCTGTTCGTTGTGTTTGGCCTGTCCGCGAAATTTTGTTGGAGCTCTGAAGATATGTCCGCCGTCTTAATGCCGATGGTAATGCGGTCGGTAATGAAATTCCTTTCGTCGTCTCGGTAACTGCGTATGCTTTGATGGGCCTTTCCCACCGCTCTTTTCAACGACATTATCTTATTATGGAGATCTCTCTTCCCACGGTCCAAGAGTGGCAATGTCGTATGATAGTCCTCCAAACCTGCCTTTCTGATAGGTTGAGTCGCTCTGCGAAGAAATCTTCTTCCTACTATATTCTTTGCGGATTATTCCCTTCTTGCTCCCTGCTCGTGGCCCCGTCATTTTCGTGGTAAATGGTTATCGTACGAGGCGGTGGTTTATTTTCTTATCCGGTGTCCGTTGTGTCCTGTAGTAGAGCATTTACGGTTTGTACGTTTAGATGTTTGTGGTGTTGCTAGAAGGAAGTTGTGAGGATAGTGCGGGATGATTGCCAGAAGATCGGTGTGTTCGTGGGGGGGGGGATTTGGGGAGGCTGGGTTATCTTCGGCGTACTGGCGGATCTGGAGGCAGACATTCCCCAGTGGAGTTCTGACAGTGACAGATAGTGGGGGTGGGCGGGCGGCACCTGGGCGGGTCTGTGGCCGGGCCCCTCCAAGCCTATGTAGGTCTCACGGGAAAGGCAGGTGTTGTCTCGCTATGTCTTTCTATTGGTGGAATGGATAATTATGGGATTGTTGGTTCTGGATCGCAAACCTGGACTTGTACAGTAACGTGGAAGAAACGCAGGCTTGTGCTCGGTAGCGTTGATCGCCAAACAAAGCCTTCCGTGCGGAGAAGGGGTGGGTTGTATCCGTACTCCATCGGATCGAGTACGGAGCAAGCCGCCATCTATCCACATCGCACCATTCACATGCCTCGCAAGCAAGGTCAACCACGCATGTGGACGATTGGGTCTCTTCCACGCCTATCTTCATTCTCTGAACCACAAAATAAATCTTAAAATTGATTATCTAAACATAAATCTTCGCTCCTCAGGTAATCATCGTATGCGCCCTGTAGCCTCCTGCATTCCCTATTCACGAACATCTTCTCGTCAATTACGGCTTTGTCTCTCATATCCAATGCCACCTTCAAACGTCGAAGATAGTACACTGTATCTTCTAAGTAGTTGCAACGTCTTTTAAGGTTATTATGTTCTGCCATCAGTTGGTCGTATTTCTGTTGCGCGTTTTGAGCTTTTCTAGGGTAAAGCATGGCTGGAGCGGAGATCGGTGATGGCGGGAGAGGTCGTGCCAGTTGTTCTTCCCGAACACGTACTGCGGATGGCAATGTTGGCGTCGCTTCGAGCTGCAAGGCTACTATTTGGCATTTCGGTGAAGCGGAAGAGTATGTTGAGTAACAGGAAGTTGGCGACGTTGAGGACGTCGAGGCGGCAACCGATGAGTTGTGGTTTTTTTGGCTACGCTGGCTCGCCCTTATTAATAAAGGTTTGGGGATTAAAGGTGTCATTGTTGATGATATGAACGACTTAGTGCAATGGAGCCATGGCTGGCAAATATACGAAACAAATACTTTGCACCTTCCCCCACTCCTCCTCTGTAAGTCCATGGGTGGTGAAATAGCCAAGGCCGCGCATCTTACTCAGATTACGGAATCCCGCATAATGTGTCCCGGGCGTCATTAATTCCGCTACAGCGCTTTCCTCCGGTAAGAACAATATATGGGTCATTCCTGCACCCATGACTCCAACTAGCACATCCGTATTTCTTGCTGTTAGGATCTGATCTTTCAAAGAGAGACTTGCGAAATCCACAATATTGAATGTTATGTTGGGGAAAATCTGCGCCAGGTGCGCGACGTGCGAAGTGAGGTTGTGGATTTGCCTCGTGCCGTGACGTCTGTCAATGATAGTTACGATTGTGTCTTCGATGAGGCGGTTATGCTCCTCGATCCCCATAATGCGGTAGATGCGGCGGAGGAAGGGATTGAGCATGAACTTTGTTTTGCAGTCGCGGTTTTTCCAGTGTGAGTCCCAGAACGGGCTGCTTGAGCCGGCAAGAGGAATGATGACCGTGCCGAGACATTTGTCTTCCAATTCATCTTCGCGTATTGGTGTTGAGCCTGTGACAAGTGGCCAGAGATCGTCGACTGGTCCAATGTCATTGTCTTCGAATACGACCTGAACATTTCTACGTGCCTCAGGGCTGAGAAATGGTTGCTTTCCCATCACAGGATTACGAGTTGGTGGATGATAATTGGTCATTTCCAACGCGTCGAGAGTGATCATTGCTTGCCAGAGCTCCAACATCTTGTGCCAGATATTATGGTTCCCCTCCCGTTTCACAAGGAGCGTAATCTTTCCATCGTTGTGGAATTTATCACACTTTTCGTTGCCCTTTCCGTCTCTGCCGATAGCGGATCCGGCAGTACTGACGTTCCACTGATCGAGCTCTCCAATTCATGTCTCCCGAGACGAAACGCTGGGAGTTTCTGGAGCCTCGTCCCAGGCACGCAATTGTCAACGTCGGCGACTTCTTGCGCTTCTTATCCGGCGGAAAGCTGGCGAGCATTGTGCACCGCGTTGTTCCGCTCCAGGAGAGGCAAGACGAGGATCGGTACAGCATTGCGTATTTCTTGCGCATGAATGACGATGCTAAATTTACGGATCTGAACGGAAAAACGTGGACGACGAAAGAGTGGCACGATTTCAAGTTCGATGTATTCAAGAGTCCAAAATTGGATGCCAAGGGACAGTTTTTGACAGCCATGATGGAGGAAGGTCAGAAGATTGTGGCTTAAGGAAAATACGACGAGTGAAATCAAGCCCCTTTACCATGCAAGTGGTTTCTGTGTATCTGGTGGGGTTTTGCTCTGATGTTTGGTACGTTACCAGAAAGTGCAAAGGCACAGTCACCATATCCTATAGGTTGTCAGGAAAAACGCGACTACATGGTTATTTGTATGCGAATTTCACTTCTCTTCTTTGTTTTCTTCTGCAAGGCCATTGTCTTCGACCCTAGATAACAAAAAGCGTTGCTCAAATTGTATGCAAGTATCGCTACGCACGTAGGTTAAGCTGGAAACAGCTAATTCGTATTGGTTTTGACACAGCCTCAGCTATGCACTCGGCTGTCTTGTTTTGTACCAAAATTACAGTACAAAACAAGACTCCGAGATGCCGAGCAAAGGCTCCGGCACTAACAATACGGCTTTCCTACATCGGGCTCTAGTTTCTTGGAGGGGTAGACGATAACATCTTAGGGGGTGGACGTTAACCTCTCCCCGACTAAGCGACTTGGCTTGCCCAAGTTAGTCCTACCTACCCTGTCGGACTCCTTGCTTGGCTCTTTTAGTGTAAAACACTAGCTTGACCCCTAGCAGCCGAACTCGGAGCTAGAGAATTTTCCAAAGGATTGAGTCACGACTCAGGAAGTTAGTCATCGCTATACTGTCTGCCTTATCTCTCTTCGTCCTTCACTCCTGCTTCTTCGATCGATACCTTCAGCCTCACTCAAATCCTATACTTTCTCATCAGTCCCGGAGATGGCAACAACCACGACTCTCAAGCTCCAAACGCTCGGTCCCATTTCCATTGCGTCTGATGAAAGTACTTCATCGCCAGTGGATGCATCGTCTGATGTATTACCAGCTACCAATGCAAAACCAGTTCTTTCCAAAAACCGAGCCATCATTGTTATTACCCAATTGATTGTCCTGCAGCTTTTTTCTAGCTTTTGCAATGGTGTCATTGTGGTCGGTTTGCCTTCCATGACCAAGGCTCTAAAGATAGAAGCAGGCCTTCTCCTCTGGCCAACGTCCGTCTTCTACCTTACCGCTGGATCATGTTTGATGTTGGCTGGATCTATTGCAGATGTCGTGGGTACAAGGCCTATGATACTAGCGGCCAATGTCCTGCTCGTTGCGAGTGCTCTCGCCTGCGGTTTCGCACGAACCGGAGGCGAACTCATTGCTTTTCGCGGCCTGCAAGGTGTCGCAAACGCTATGGCTGTCCCGGCGTCTGTCTCCATCATTTCAACAAACATTGTCCACGGGCGGCCACGGAATCTCGGATTCTCGTGTTTGGGTTTCTCAAGTCCACTCGGATTCTTGCTTGGCCTGGTTCTTGGAGGTGTGTTTGTGGACACCGTCGGATGGCGGCCAGCATTCTATCTTGCTGGGGCTACTACTGCTGTATCATCCGTATTTTGCTTTTGGGTGTTGCCGCAGGATCCTCTGCCAAGACCCATGCGCATGATATGGAAGCAGTTGGCTTCTGACATTGATTGGATGGGAACGATAATTCTGAGCGCTGGAATAGCGATACTGTCATATGTTTTGGCGTAAGTTTCCACCGTTCCTGGGATGTGAATACAAGAGTTGACAACGGCAGAATACTTTCATCCGATATCAAGAGCATCCGGCACGCATCTAATATTTCACTGCTGGTCATTTGTGCAGCCTCGGTTCCGGCGTTCATTTGGTGGATGAACTACCAAGTAAAGCACAACCGTCCAGCACTAATCCCGAACTCGCTCTGGCGTGACCTTAGCTTTACAAGTATTTGTATAATGGTACTCTTTGCCAGTGCAGTCAGCAATAGTATGGAGCTGTTCTGCAGTTTATTGTAAGTCTTCAGCATATGCCTCGTGGTATACCAGGGATCTTCACTGACATCCCCCAGCTTCCAGGAAGTCCAAGGCCACTCAGCACTTGAAACGTCACTGCGCATTCTCCCCGCCCTGATTACAGCCGTCTCAAGCAACATTACGACCGGTTACTTCGTCAATCGAATGCCGGTCATATGGGTGGTATTGACCTCCGCCGTATTAACCGCTATATCACCACTTCTCATGGCCCTCATCAATCCTCAATGGCCATACTGGTACATGGCATTCCCCGCGCAGGTATGTGAAGCTTACAACGTAATGGACTTTGCTGTCTTTCGTCTTTCATCTATCGAACATATGGTAATGCCTCGTTAACACACTTCTACACAGGTTTTCCAGCTTTTGTGCACCAACATCCTCTTCACCGTCGGTCTGCTCATCATCTCTGCTGTGTTTCCCACACGCACGCAGGCTCTAGGTGGCGCAGTGTTCAATACCTGTGCGCAGCTCGGCACATCAGTTGGATTGACGATAACTTCTGTCATTTCCGAATCTGTAACGGCCGCCTCGGATGAAGTCAACAAGTCATCCCCTCATGCCCTCATGGAAGGGTATAGAGCTGTCTTCTGGGCCTTGCTCGCGTTTATGATTCTTGTGTCTCTCACAGGCGCGTTGGGATTGCGCCGAGTAGGGAAGATTGGTGTGAAACAAGATTGATCTAGGTGCTTGTGTTCTGTGGAAGAAGGTCGCATACCGGTAAAAGTAGATGAAAAAGATTGGGTATATGCTAGCGCATCCAGCATTGATGTGTCTTCGATTGCGTGTGCCGTTTTGTTTCGCTGCAGTGATCGAAAAGGACGGGTTGGTATCAATTTTCGCTTCAGTTCGGTTACGATGCTCTCAACGTTTTGCTTGCCACTATATCGCTATATTTCGCCATATCTCCGTTGCTCGCAGCGGTATTGCCTGGAGGAGCGATGGCACATTTTCGCTATTTCTCGAGGAGAGTAATAAGTAAGAAGATGAATGTCTATTCAGTTCCGATCGGTAGGATATGAAATGGGTTTTCTAGCACCTCGATCGTCTAGTATTGACTGTATTGTGATCGAGCCGCGGAAAATCATCCTTATCGACTCGCATCGCAGTACGAGCTCGCAAAAGCGTACCAAGCGAGCGGGCAGATAAAGGATGCTATCCAGCTATTCGAGCGTGTTGTTGCCATTCGAAAGACATCGCTCGCCGAGGATCATCCAAGTCGGCTCGCATCGCAGCACGGATATGCAAGAGTATACCAGACGAAGGATGCCTTCCAGCTTCGTCATAAGCCATAGTCGCTATTCTATTCGCAATGTAAGAAAGGCTTTGAAGTAAGACATGATCTTCCCTTCAGGAATGCACGCTGCCGCCTATAGTGTGTGATATGCTGACCCAGGTACTTCCTGTCCGAAAAGACACGCTCGGCCTAGTCTAGTAATATCAATCTCCAAATAACCTCATCCGCATCTGTGCTACCACATCCGCGCAACTGGCGCTCCTTGAGGCATTGACATAATACATCGTCTGTACGCGTCTCGGCCATGTTCCATAGAACTATTCTGCCAACAACACCTCACCGCGTTGTTACTCTTTCTTTCTATCTTTTGAACATTATGGCGTTGATTGTTGAAATGCAGCGGAGAGACTCACGAAAAGTGGGGAGAGTACGACAAGGGCGATGAGTAGATACGAAACTCAAGACACCACGGTATGGCGAAGACAAGTGAGTATTATTTGTGTAAGTAAGCGGGGACACCAGCTTCACAGGAGGTATGGAACGAGATGAAGAAGGTCTTCATGGATATCGCCCTGAAGAAGAGCTTTTCCGGCAAGATTCCAGGTTCTCCACACATGCGTCCGCAGAGCAAAAGGTGATAATGATGTGGTGACCAGTCTGGCCCTATTGACCCAGAGTGTCGCCAAGCAGGACAGGGCAACCAAAAAGAAAGCTAGGGCTGCTAGAAAAAAGCAGAGAGCGAGGGATATTCAACTGGACAGCCTCGAGAAGCAATTGAGTATGGTGATGGAGACTTTGGAAAAGCAGGCGATTTCTATCGCTGAATTGACACAAACTGTGGAAGAGTCCAGCCAGAGGTGGGAGGAATATAAGCAGCAGTCGGAGCAACTGCAGGGAAAACACGAAGAATCCCTGAAAGTTGCATTCAAGCTTTTGAACTTGCAGACGAGGACGATGGCCCAGCTTAATAGTGGTAAGGCGTCGACCATGGAGAACAAAACTGCGTGAGGGAGGTGGGCGATAGACATATTATGGGACGTTTGCGTTACTTGTAGATTTAAATGTTTGCTACCCTACTCCGTACCTGCTTCAAATTGCTCCTCCACTCTTTGCCACAGTATCTTCGCAATCATAACCGATGGAATCAATCCTCTGCTAATGTCAATGGCAAGGAGTTTGGATTTATCCATACAAGGCCATCGTTAGCGCGCTTACTAGCGCGTTTAAATTGATGCCTGGGGGTTTCCTGCATTATCGCCAGGCAGATATGCATATGGGTGGTGCGGGGCTTAGTTCAAAGCCTCTCACCATTTCACTGCACTCCGCCGGACCTAGGACCATGCGGGCCATTTGAATAATTCATTGGCTAGAGGTGAAGAAACACTGTTCCTCCCTAGCGGATATGAACCAATGAGCAAATAGTTACATCCCGCTGCCGACGATGACCTGCATCATGCGTACCTGGATTTTCCGATCACAGCTACTCAATTAAATTGGTTTGCGGGGGTTTATCTCATTTTCGTGCTCTAAGGATTTGCTCTAAAATTTGTTATCAGGCCGCATGTCTTCGCTCCTCAAGTAGTCATCATATGACTCCTTAACCCTCCTACACTCTCTATTGACAAACATTTTCTCATCCATTACAGCTTTGTCCCTCATGTCCAATGCCGCCTTCAACCGTCTGAGGTAGTAAACTGTCTCTTCGAGATAATTGCAGCGTCTCTCTAAGTTTTCATACTCCGCAAGTAGCTGATCATATTGCCGTTGCGCGACTTCAGCTTTCCTTTGGTAAAGCATGGCGGGAGCGGATACTGGCGATGGAGGAAGGGGCCGTGCCAGTTGCTCCTCCTGAATGCGTACTGCTGGGGGCAACGGTGCCGCCGGATGTGTATCCGCATCGAGTCGAAATGCCAACACTTGACATTCTGGTGACAAGGGGGCATAAGTTGAGTAGCTGGACGTGGGGGACGCCGAAAGCTTTGATGAGGCGGTGGCGGCCGATCTGTTGCTGCTGCCGCTGCTGCCGCTGCTGCTTTGCCGGCTGTGACCCGCCCTTACCAGAAGAGGTTTGGGGACGAAAGATTTCATTGTGTTGTTCACGAGGCCGACAAAGGGGATCGAGAACCAGTCTGTCGTCCTTTCTATATACACTACGCACCTTTGATCAACAAACACATGAACTAGGGTCGACCACTGTGTCTTTCAGCTATCCGGCATGCGCATGCTGATGGCAAACATCAAGATTAGGGAAGCGGTATAGGGGATGTCGCTTGCCATCTACCGAAAGCAGTTACTAAGAAATGCCACCACAACATCGGAGGTATTATCTGCTGATATAAGAGCACCACAATCTCTTTCGAAATCATTCTTTCCCAAACAACACAGCTTGCAAACCACGGACAGCCACATCACATCATTCACGTAAATCGCAACAATGCCTTCTTTCCATCTGCTCTCAACACTTGTTCTACTAACATCCACAGCTGCAGCTGCGGCCCAGGGGGTTGATATGATTTGCATGACTAGTCCTGGTTTTGACCTCAGCGCTGGAGAAGTCGCTAGAGCTCGGTACGCCGTACAAGCTGCCGCAAAAAAACGTCTCGGGCTAACCACTGTAGGATTTCATCGGCTACCGTTCGTGGCTGCCAGGCAACACTTTCTTTTGTGGATGAAGATTTCCTCCCAGTCCACTTCAACGTGAAAGGAAGAGCATGTCAAGGCTCTCTCGAAGTGGAGCTTGCAATCACTATTCCAAGAGAAGTGCCCAACGGCGAAGCATACCTCACATGGTGAGTCAGACGTTCCTGTGCCACCTTCAAACATACTGATACGACTTAAGGGTATGCGCCGGAGACGCAACGCCGTCTTGTGCAGCAGTATACCTTACCGGCGGCCAATCTGACGCCGAAAATCTGGGGTACACGCAGCCAGCTGTTTTGTCTTGCGTGCCCCCTCAGTCGACATTAAGCACCGTGACACGAGGTGCAGCTACACTGCCCACTCGTAGTTTTAGCTTGCAGAGTACTGTCTCTACACATTCCGCCTGGACGACTACCATCACTTCCTTTGATGGCACAGTGACAACCGCACTTGCTGTTACTGGCGGTGCTGCCTTGACCGAGTCAACTGCTACGGACGCTACCTCAACCAAGCCTGCTGCTACAGAGTCCACTGGCGATGCGGCCCCGACCGAGTCAACTGCTACGGACGCTACCTCAACCGAGCCTCCTGCTACAGAGTCCACTGCCGATGCAGCCTCGACCGAGTCAACTGCTGCGGACGCTACCTCGACCGGGCGTGCTGCTACAGGGTCCACTGGCGATGCGGCCCCGACCGAGACAACTGCCACCGTCCTAACTGCTACCGACGCTTCGTTGACAGAGTCCGCTACTCTCGCAACATGCACGTGCACATAATTCGTCCATACGCGTCCTTGAATGCAAGAAGAACGATAACATAGATTACTAAGCCTAGCTAGAGATTAGATATACTCTTGCTCCCAAATGATCCCTGATTCGCAACCCTCTTTGTTATCGTCACTGCTTCGTTTCGTCCAAGTTTGGCGAGGTTCGATGGGTGTGTCTTGGCGCTCTTGGCGCTTGTCTTCGAGGGCCGAGGGCAAGAAGTGGGAACGAGGTGGGCGCGATGGCGGTTTGATAGCAAGTGAACTAATAAAATTTGACGTGGTCAATGCTTTTACTTGTTTCTGCATTTGAGTTATTCCTTTCGCGGAGCCGTTGCCACCTTCCCTCATTGTGTTCATGATGCTTTTGGCTTGTGACTTTATTGCAGTTACAGCGATCGGCGTCAAATCATAAGGGCATTGACCGCAAAGGTTGGCCGTGACCACGCGTAGCGAAGGGCGCCCTGTTGCTGGTGCGAGAGTGGGC
Source organism: Antarctomyces pellizariae (assembly GCA_010623925.1). NCBI lineage: Eukaryota > Fungi > Ascomycota > Leotiomycetes > Thelebolales > Thelebolaceae > Antarctomyces > Antarctomyces pellizariae. The sequence goes on from WCAA01000007.1 coordinate 221,565, forward strand.
CTATCGCAGCGGAGGGACCGCCGTGATGGCGGGCGCTGGGGCCCCTGAAGAGCAGCAACGCGGGTTTGGCTAGTGGATGTGGCTTCTTCTATCGCAGGCATGCGCCGGAACCGAGCCCAGCTGGCTGGGGGTAAGATTGGCGTCGCCTCACAGTCTCTCTCGAACTGTTGGAGTTTGGTGTCGATGAGCAGCTGCCCAGCCGTCAATCCTCTTGGCAACGGTATATGGCAGGGACATGCGGCGTTGCCATAGTCGTTGCTGAGTAACGAGGCCGGTTCGAGTACTTGTTCTCCAACAGACGAAGCATGGCCTTGGCAGACGATAGTCTCATCCGACAGGAAGAGTTGTGAGACGAACTGTGCGGTTATCAGAAATCGTTCCCGTTCTGAAAGGTGCCACTAACAACTCATACCGCAGCATCGGCGAGAAACTTTGTATAGATCTGCTACAGTCGACTTCAGCCGCCTCGAGCTTGATATTAAGTAGCATGATAGCCTCAAAATAAAATCCTTTGGATGCATACGCTTCAATGGCAATGAGTGGCAGGCGCAAGCTCAATAACATGCCTGCCGCTACATGTACCTCTTCCCTTGCAAGCAAGAGCTTGACCTTTGCAAGGTGCACATACAAGTCCGCGCTTGGTGAATGGCTGAAGTCCAATAAACACCAAATTGCAAGCGTTATCATGTCGTGGTGGTGAAAATTTGATCTTCAAAGGTCGTTTAATCCAATAGCCGAGAATGATGTGTCCGACGGATTGGAACATATATTGTTGAAGTTGATACTCGACGAGCTCCAAACTGAAACGGGAATCGCATAGTACTTGGTCGATATTTGTGATCTGATTGTGGTGATTAGCCCATGGCGCGAGAGCTGGAAATAGGACACTCATCGTCGCTATTTTGAAAAGCATGAGGTGGCCGCTGTGGCTGCGGCCATGGTGTGGGAAAACGGCGCTCTTTCAACAGCCGCTGGGAGCGACGGACAACGAGTATTGCTCAGACCGACAACCGTCGGTCATACTGGAGACAAGCTTTCAGGGGATCGCCACCCCAAAAGTGAGTTGATTTAATTGGCCCTCCAAGCAGGTCGTTCTTTGGCGACATCTCGAATATGGTTTTCAGCATTCCGACACTCGAGCTGTAGTGCCCGTCATGGTGGCCCCATTGGGAGTAATGCGGCGACACAATCCAACCACATAGACCACACCATCGTGGCAGGCTCTTTCAACTCAGAGTGGCTGTTCTCTTCGCGGTCGAACACCTCCCATAACACCATTGCTCTTCTCGGATCAAAAAGCTTCCCTCGCTTCAGCGACGTACGATCAGAAAAAGACCCATCGACTGCAGCTGCAGCACCCATCAAAATGTTTAGGACGCTCGTCTTCGGGGTCTTGGTTCATACATTACCCGCTCGGTCCACCTTTAAGGGCAGTGAAACGCTTCTTCCGGAAACTTGTGTTGCTCAAACCGAAGGTGCTCTAGGCACGGCAAACGAATGTCGAATCGTTGATCTGTCAACCATCTGGGGCTATTGCGATGGAGCGCAGTGCGACATCCCAGAAGGCTGCATTGACGACTATGGGTGCAAGAACGGTCTCTGTGGCGTTGCAGGCAGCATGACGGGGCATGTGATTACTACATGGTAAGCGCGTCGATTATCGAATGCCACGTTTTCGGGAGATGATTAACGACGCGGTGGGGCAGCGTGCGGACGAATAGCAATCGGAAATACTGTGGCAATGAGCGGCTATCACAAAGTGGAAAGGAACCTTTTCTCACTAGATGGGTATGTGTGGATCGAGAGCATTCGTCAACAACACACTGGGGAACCTGGGTGGGGGAGGGCATGAGCCTCTCATTCGAGCTGGGAAAAACGGCAGAGCTCCTGTCGACCTTGCCAAAGCAACGGCATACAGGGTCGCCTTTTGTGGGAATAGCAACTTATACTGCCGTCAGCCAGGCAGCACCGAAGAGTACGGCTTCTACCCAACTACATGCGCCCAAGACATCTGCCTCGCCGTTGACGGAATCTATGGCCGCGAGTAACACAGAACGTACAGGGACTCCGTTATCTTCTGAGATGCGCGACTCGGCAGCCAGATACCGGAGGATCAAGATTTTATCTGGCGTGGTCGGTGGTGTCGCAGCTTTAGCACTGTCCGGGTTTATAGCTTTGTACCTCAGGAAGAAGCGTCCACGTTCGGAGACCACCACTACCGCGCTAGCCGGCTCCACTATGGATAGTGATGGCATACGCGCTAACCATTATCGAAACCTCGCATTCGCAATTCCTCGTTTGGAGGGAGTCTCCACCGCCATTGTACACCGCATGCATCTTCAACAGCTTGGGTCAGTGTTTCCTCGTTTGCAAGAGCTACCACCGCCATCATTCGGAATGGAAACGGTGGCCATGGGCGACGAGGATCACACCCTCCCCTCCGAGGTTGTCGGTGCGGCGAATGGGATGTTGACTGACAACAGCCGCGTCGGCGGCTTCTCCGCAAATCGCGGTATCACGTGATTTTCTCATCATCCTGGCCGTTTGGTGACAGGTATGCATGAAAATGGGCATTTCTGTGGAATATCATGAGTAGGAAGCAATATCATCATTCATCTTGACTCAGCGCATTTTGGCACATTTGACCGCAATTTTCAGAGGAGTGACTTCACTCGACGCACATCTATAATACATGAATCATGACTTTGTTCCAATTATTCGCATTTGAGTGACTCAACGCTATTTAATTAAACACACTCTCGTGATGCCCTTGGAATTGAGCTCTTTCTTTCATCGACCTCATGAACCTCATGAAGTGTAGCCAGTGTGCCGCTGTCGTATGGTCGATGGCCGGCGCAGCGCACGAGCACTTTCGGAGGACCCCTGCGGTCTCGAATGTGCTGCCATATAGTCTTCCCCATATTAATGGAGGGATGCCCATAGTCGAATTGCCGGTCATATTCTGGAAATAACAATTGTGCTCGCTCTAACAAATCCACAACTTGCGCGCACTGTTCCGTAAATGTAATGTAAACAAGATAACTCTGTTCTTCGAATTTTCTCGGCAACGTGTCGTCAGCGAAGGCACAAAGGAGGCGCTTCACTACTTCGTTAACGGCCTGGAAGAGGTAGCAAAGATCATTGGTTGTTAAGTAATGGACCTTAACGGCCAGGGCGTTTGTCGGCTCGTCCATTATCATCTGCAGTCGCAAATCGAGTCAACCAAACCGTTCACATTGGAACTATGATTGTACGTACTTCATCACATTCCAATATCTTCGCTATCAATCGCTGAGCGGCGCCAGCTTCGTCAAGTAGCCCATCCTCAACCACCAACGTCCTGAATCTGCGTTGCCCGGTTCGGACCAAGTCACAGCCGAATGTGTTATTTTCATTAGCTCGAGCTGTCAGGTAGGTAATGTGGTGTGTCGTGTGTGGGTCCTCTAAAGCTCTAGCTGGTTTCGTTAGCTGGCGCAATATGAACTAGGACGGGATGAAGTGAACTCACAGCTATGCTTACGCAGTTCACGGCCTAGTGGTGATAAGAGTAAGTGCAAGCCTTGCTGAGCAACCTGTTCCGCCGCACGATTTGTGAAAGCATGAAGTGTAGCAAATGTTTCTGTGGAACTATGTCGACCTTCTAGAACATTCTGAAAGAGAGATGTAATATGCCTGGTGATTGCGCCTAAATCAGTCGCCGATGACAGCGGCGAATCCTTGACAAGGTGAGCTAGAGTGGGGCTGAGATCCATCTTGAGCATGCGCGTTTGCCCCTTATCAAGAGTTGGCTTATATCTTTTACATATAAAGCAACACTCACTGACAAGTGCTGTTATTCGAAAACCGGGTTCTGTATTCCGTCCACGAATGTCCATTGTGGGAAACCGAAGACCGCTCCCCATTATGCCGCTCGCGTGGACTCCAGTGAGCTGATGACACAAGCCAACCAATGTATTGCAACACGTTACAGCACTGCTATTCATAGTCTATAACATGTGTGGGGTGATTGAGGCTTGAGATAGAGGCACTAACTATGCTACTGTGGTTTCACATCGTTGTGTGTCACCCCTCTGTTGCCTTGAGCATTGATGGCAGCCGACACAAGAGCAATAAACTGCTTCTCCGTCATATAGAGATATTCGTCGTTCTGCCAATGTCGCTTTTGCCGAGGATGCAAATCATCAGACGTATTGACATGTTCCTTGGGCACCCCATGAAAAGAGAAGTACGGATTGCCTTTGAATTTTGCCAGATTCCGAAAACCGAAATATGCAGCTCCAGGCGCCAGTATCTCAGCAACGGCCGACTCTGCGTGGAGGAAAAGCATATGCGTAAGACCCGCGCCCATTGCTCCGACGAGAACGTCGGTGTTTCGTATGATTTCGATTTGGTCTCTGAGTGGGATACTTGCGAAATCGAGTACTTGGACTATGACGTCTGGAAAAGCACGACGAAGCACTTCCGTATGAGCATCGATATTCCATAACTGTCGAGTGTTGGAAGTGTGTGTGCGATTGATAATTGTCACCATGGTTCTCTCTGCCAACCGTGGCGCGGTATCGAGGCCTAAATGTTTTAGGACGAATTTACTCTGATAATTCACCAGCTCACTCTCTGTGCAGTTGGTAGAACTCCAGGCTTCATCCCACAATATACTACTATGTCCTGTCAGGGGAAGGATGACAGTCCCCAGGCACGTATCGTTTAGCTCCGAGATATAGAGCGGTCTCTCGCCAGTGAGTGCTGGCCAAAGCAATTCGTCCCATGGCCCAGGCGTGTCGTCCTGAAAAACGACTTGAACTTCGACTTTCTTATTTTCTGCTGGTTTCGGGAAGAAATCCGTGGTCCTCGCCACGTCAATGCTGTCCATGACTCCAAAAAATTCCACCAGCCTGTGCCAGATATTCCCAGTTGCCTCCCGTCTAACGAGAATCGTTACCCGCTCGTCGTTCGTATCTCTATTACAAGACCTGCCGTCGTTTTGGGTGAAGGGTTGGATTTGATGATAGATGCCAGTGTCGTACATGTACTTTTTAAAATTCTCGAAGTCGGGCCATGGTGTGTCTCGTACTCGTATTTCTGGGGCATCTAATCTCTCTTGCGTGAGGTTGCGCCTTTTACAATTCATACTGAAAGGCTTGTGCGACCCGGATTCGCCATGGCTCCGAGTGGCAGTGTACTGAACACTGCTAAGCATACAAAAGAGGTCATCCCGGATGCTTCGAAAACACTCTACGTCAGATGTTGAAGATTGGACGTCGCAATACGGAATATGATTCAAGGCGAGATGTTCGAGGTACAGCAGGCCGTACCTGGCCTCGCACCATGAATCTTTGTCTCGTGACAGCATGGAGGCGTATGCGTCACGCAGAGGCTGCAATGGTGCTGGCGTGGAGGACCATGTGAGCTGCGTGGTGGGAGTGGAGGTCGGAATGAGCAGTGTGAATACGTGAAACAGAGGCAATGCCAGAAGGCATACTACCACGAGCGGCAGACACAGAGGCGGGGAACGAGCATTGCGACGCAGGCGCGCCATTGAGAGACGAAGAGGCATCTCTCTAATGTAAAATCAGTACGGTATAGCATAGATACAGGGAGTGAGTGTAATGGCACGGATTCAACTCTAAGCCAGGCACCGCCATGATTCAATATATATAAGCGTGAAGGAGGCCAGCCATCACCCCGTACGCGTTAGCAACGCGAATGGGGTCACGACTGGCATCGGAGGTTCTTCCTAGTTAGTGCTACAAGTATAGATGGAGTGCCAACTACCTCGTTCTAAGAAACTACAAGGTAGAGAGAAGTGGAGAAGTTCTGAGAGCTGTCAGGACATCAGAGACTTCCAAATCCAGAAGTCCACTTCGGCGCCAAGACGCCTAGGCTCGAGCCGGCAGCAGCAGGGCTGCCTCCCAGGCAGTCGTTACAGGTCACCGCACTGGAACGTCCACGTAGCGCAGTTATCAACATCTTTCGATCAGCACATCACACCTACAACAATCAACAATTTACCAACGTCAAAATGCCAGCAAAAATAATGACAGCTGAGGTTATGGACGATGGAGCACGTCCTATCAGAGCAAGATGATTGTGCTTGGCAGGCCGATTAGGCTTGACAAAGATGGCAATCTGCCACACCACTCACTTGGACCAATCAATCACTTTCACCACCTTTCTCCCCTTTTACTCTCGCTTCTCTTCCGATAGGTTGGAGTCCGAATGGCATAGCTGCTCCAGCCACAAGTCTCATAGCCTGCGCGGTGTCCAGAATGGTGTTGGGAAGACTTTGGGTCGAAAGTCGGTGCATCTTCTGCAGGTAATAAAGCATCGAAAATGGGTGAAAGCAGCATGGAGCCTATTTGAAGACTGGCAATGTCGACAACCTTAATATGTACAATGTGTTTGTGAAATGGTGCATCATTTTCTATCATTCACGTCGGACACGCGCAGTAAACCTTGAACTTGAGATCTTTCGCAACGGGTACTTTGTGGCAGAAAATGGTGGGCGAGCGATTGGCCAAAGAACCTTGGACGCTGTCAACTCCGCGGCTGTCGTGATGCGCAAGCGCCGAGCCTCACGACACCTAACTACTACTTTGCAAAAGAGCTGAGAAATGATCTGGAAACTCACCACATATGCCACATATACCGCCAAGACCCTGTCCGCTTTCAAATGGATTTGAATACAAGCCAAATTACATTGCTTGCCTTCGTCGCAGCGCTATCTTACCTCTTAGCTAGAAGACAGCCCGACGACGAGGCCAATGAGAGAGACGGCAATGTCTGTATTATTATCGTGTCATGAGATATTCTGTATTAATATCACGTTAGCCAGCCAAACCCGCTCTTCGCGTTCTCCATAAGTCTTCTAAAGTAGACTCGGAAATTGAGTAAGCAGCCCCACGATGAATGAAAATGTGTGTCTAATGTGACATAGCATTATCGCAGTTCATGGCCTGGGCTCCAACGCGAAATATGCATGGTCCCACAAAAGCTCTGTAAAGTGGCTGGAAGACAAGGAAATGCTACCCTCAACTTTGAGCCGTTTCAATCCCAGAATTCTACTCTACAGCTACGACTCAAAATGGCACCAAGACGCGCCAATTATCCGGCTCCAAGAATGTGGTAATGAACTTTTCAGAGCAATTCATGATTTTCGGAGCCACAACGCTGGCTCGCAACACCGCCCTATCTTGTTTATCGGCCACAGTCTTGGTGGGAATGTCATCATCAATGTGAGTCCTGTCCTTCCGGCTGCGGTCTTTCCCAATTTTAGTTTATTTTGCGCCTCCTGCTCACAAGATCGAAGGGTCTCGTGAACCATCAAAATGGGGACCTCAAATATTTGATTGATCTAACCGTGGGTGTTGTCCTGCTTGGATCGCCGTTGAGGGGATCGGGTATGGTATGGTTGAGTCGTCTCGTGGCGTGGATTATGTCTCCCCGTGGCTCGCACGCCGGCATCATTCGGCAGCTAGACTACGGAAACACCAACTTGCGTGATACAATGATTGGGTTTCATAGGCTGTCTAAAGAAATCTTCATGCCTACCTATTGCTTCTATGAGAAGAAGCGCACAGACTACGGCAAAAAATATGGCATGCCAGGGCTAATCCGTGGAATGGTATGTTTCCCCTCGACGTATGCTTCGTACACTAATTCTAGATCAGGTCGTCGACGAGGAGTCAGCTTGCATTGACGATCATAGACATGGGCTTGATAGCGACCATTTGGGACTAAACAAATACTCAGGTCCTGAGGATCCATCGTTTGTCCGCGTGTCAGAAGAGATAGCTCAGATCTGTCAAAAAGCCAAGGAATTACTCAAACGTCGAAAGAATAGTGAGCTACGCGGTCTTCCAGGTCAAGAGATCAATCACTAATGGTATTCCAGGCCCAAAAGCTCATTTCATGCCAGGACATTGTACATATAATGTTGAATTCGTTCTCTATCCCAAGTTACTATGCCGCCGTGATGCACTGTTCCGTAACGAATGTCGGCGACGTCGTGCTTTAGAGTTCGAATGTTAACTGTGGTGTTCTCCAGACGAAGGCGCAGGAACTTCTCGAGAAGTGTGGTTGGGTGAAGGTTACGGTCGTTTGGTGGTAGCAATTGACCGAGAAATGCCTCCAGAGTCTGCAATTTTCTCCAATATTGCGTGGATGTGTTGCCGGCCACCCCCCGCGTGCCGGTTCTAGCATATATGATCTCTTCATATGTTCTTCCATATCGCCAAATCAATTCGTCAACATTTGGAAAATCTTTGTGTAGTGGTATATCGCATTGTTTTGGTGTCAACTGGATTTGGAATCGGAGTTGTTCGATCTCCCTTTGCAACCGCGGATCTGGTGGGGCAATATGATATAGAAAGTCATGGGCCACCAGCATGGCATGGAAAGTCTTCAACGTTGCGACATCTGGGCTAGGAGCTGGTGTTGCATGGGATCGGATGTTTGAAGGTGGGCTACCTTTGGATTGGAGTTGAAACAACTCCGATCGGAGTTGTGCAGCCTCGTTCAACAAGCTTTGATTTTGTGGGAGGTTATCATATAGACACGGATAGGCCGTCAACATGATTTCGAACCATTTCACTACAGCGAGATCTTCGCTTCGGCCGGTATGGTTGTTATGCGCGGCGATCGACGCCATAAAGGCATGATGGCTCGTGTGACCGCGTCACACAAGGCGGTTGTAATTTGTAGACGTCTGCGGTGTTGTTCGTAAGGAAACTGAATTTTGAGCTGGAGACCAGTTGTGTTGGTTAGGGTTAGGATAATCACTCATAACTCCAATACACGCGATGGAAAGAAGCAGTAAGTAAAATGTCCTCTAAGTAAATGGAAAGTTTCAGGAAGGCATAGAACGGGACCTACCGTGCTGTGTGCTCTAAAAGTTCTTCAGCTGCCATGAGGGGACCCCGGCGAGGAAGGAGAGAGACGGGAAACGAGAGAGAGGAGTTGGTATACTGGAATGCAGCAACGGTTTGCGGAAAGAGGGTTTGAGGTTTGAGGTTTGTGGAAAACTGAAAGCGACGGTGGCGCAGGACCTTGGAGGTAGGGTGCGGTACAAAGAGGTACATGGGTTGAATAGCGGACAGCGGGAAACCGGAAACGTTATACCGCCACCAGTGGAAGGACACGTCTCTGATCTCCGAGGAGAGTCAGGAGGACATCGGCCGGACCGGGGTTCGCAAGCAGAGACAGTGCACATGCTTCGTCGGAACCTGATTTCGACTGACTAGACTGAACTAGATAGATCGAACATCCTTGTGTGGTCTGTGCGCTGCTACATGACCGTAGTCTCAGTCTTTAGAGAGTCTGTCGCAAGAACATTCCATATGGCAGCATTCGTTGGTTTAATAAGAGCTGAGTCTGCAGCCTTATCGATTCCAACTGCGGAGTCACGTGCTCATCGTCCTTCTCCCCCTCCCCCAAACGATGTGGTAAGCACGGAACCCCAGCTGTCCCCCGTCATACTAGCAATTAACCCACATAACCTCACTATTTTTCTAGAAATGTCAGCGAGACGAGATGTTGGCAATTGGTCAACCGTTAACGTCAATTTTCCATCTGGCAAAGCACTTCTGTCCTACCTAAAGCAGACCCTGTCAAGCGAGGAGAATGGTGAGGCAATAACGGTGCGTGAGGACGGCAATGCAAGTAATTCCAGAACGAGAAGAGCCAGCGGCACGATGGCGACGACGAACAAGATGACCAACACGAAGGGATAACAAGGTATTTGGCAGCAGTACGACGCATGGATGGCCAGGTAAGGACGATAAGACGAGGACGACGTTGCAGGCGTCTAGGCCAGTAGTTAGAGGATTCGCGGGACGAGAGGGGTTAGGCGAGCATGGCAACCACGAGCCTTGACGTCACGACAATATCGTGGATGATGGTGCGTTGTGTGTGTGTCAATGCAAGGACAGTGACCCAGGAAAAGCAACGTATGTAGTTCAGTTCCAGGACGAAGAGCTCGAGGCGAGGACGAGGCCCGCGAATAATGACGACAAACAAGAAGTGCGGCCGATTTTGTTGATGACGAAGACGTGCAAATGTCGGCACAAGGACACAAGGACGGCAACGCTGGTAGGCCCAGGATGAGGAGGACAACTCAAGGATGGAATAGAAACCACGAATGCAACACGGACACGAAGTGCGGACGAAGATGTAGATGGCCATGCGACGCAAGGACGGTGTCGTAGACAGCTAGGCGAGCACTTCCAGGACGAGGAGGACGATCCGAGGATAGAAATGAGGGAGTGGTAGCAAGCGGTGCAAAAGGCGGCTGAGAGGCTGATAAACGAAAGGTCTCTCTCATCAGCAACAAAGGAGACTACGGACGCCATATCAACTCGTCCAGCTTACATCATCAAGAAAGACCTCACATTTTGGTCTTGCAAGGCCCCATAAAATGTTCTGTTGTTCTGTCGAATTGCACTCCGTCTCCCTTCTTTAAAAACAATCCTCGAATGACGAATCGCCACCCATTCAGCCATAATAATCTCAGTGAACCAACCGCAACAAAAGCCAAACACATTCACGTCACCCAGCCAACCTCCCATCATGACGCCACCGCCTGATGAGCTTGCTGATACTCTTGACGAGCTACAGACCCATCATGAACGCATTCTACGCTACTCATCATCAAGAACTGGGACACCTATCTATATACGGTAAGTTGGCTTAGCAGGCTTAAACTTCACTTTGAGCAACTCTTCGCACTCTCCTTGGCCTCCTACGAAACATCCATATCCAGCGCTATCTGCGCTGGCAAGCAAGCAGCGACAATTTGCCTTCAACGCAATTTGCCTTACCTCTGGCAAAGGGTGCTGACGCCAGTAGTTCGACGCTGAAGATACAACATTATACATCAAAATAGCTCTAGTAAAGTGTCTATGGACAAGATTAAAATCACATCTTCTCGCTAAATGATATGGTGAGCACATTTTCGTGACCGCTCTCGCAGCCATGGGGGACATCAATGGCTTGCTCCAGGCCAAGCTTGGCATCGATCCTAGCATGCCGCCGACCGTGGATTCGTCGGAGAGCATCAAGGGTGCGCGCAGCGAAACAAAGGCCTAGACCCTCAGCACTGCTAAGTCGAAGTATCGCCGCCGTCGACGAGGCAAGGAAGACAGAATGGAGAAGCGCCTTCGACTAGATGGCGCGAGTCACAGTTCAACGCATGCAGCTCAATGAGCTGAACAACGTGGGTGGTAGTGTTCCAGGGGCTGAGACATTTGTAGGAGCCCCCTCAGTTGGTGGTGGTGGTGAGGGTAGAGCGGTGGGACAGCGTGCCGACACGCTGCAACATGGCAAGCCCCGGGGGACCTCTCCCGATCGAAGCAGCAGCAGAAGCGTCGGCACGGCCACTGCCAAAACCCGCTGCCGGTACAGACAAACACCACAATTCCGATCAACCGCAATTGCCACGAACACTAGCTTTACCCAGAGAAAGTGAGGGGTTTCAGAGCAAGACACGCACTGCTGCCACAACTGCATTCACCAATGCGAATCTTCAGCAAAAGAACAATCCTGAGAAGATACAAACTCAGACGACAGACAAAGTCACTTCGGACGACGGCCACGAGTCGGAGGTGGGCGGAAGGGTGGCGATAGGGGTTGGACACCAGCAGCAGTTCTAACTCCGACAAGTTCGAATAAACAGTGTCCAGCTGAACTGGTTAGGAGACAGTCATTACTGGCTACACGACAGGCACAACATATCATCCACACTTTGCTCGACGTATAGACTACAGGCGCGAGCAGTGTACAACCGAGCGGAAGTTAAATGCACAACCATGTATACCGACTTAGATGCACAGTCTCAGCACACAAGAAGCAGACCGTTTTCCATCAACCTTATCGCTCTAACGGCATACCTGGGCAGATAGAGGATCATTGCGGCCGCCAAGGAGGATGGCTGCGAAGCATTGCACCCAGGTTACGAATTCCACAGTGAGAATGTGTCATTCGCAAAGAGCTATGGTAAGGGCGGCTTGAAATTCAGTCGTCTTCCGCCATCGGTCATTGAGGTCATGGGCAACAAGAGTAGGTAAGGACAATAATGAGGGTGCCATGTGTGACAGGTTACCACGGAGAGAACCAGGAATCACATTTCTTATTGGCAGAGTCCGAGAAGGCGGCATTTCAAGCTCTGATTAAGGCTGCCATCAATACGAAGTCTTTGCAGTCTCGCTCGTCCATCGCGAACTCCGGCTCGTTACACGAGTGGATTATATTAGTATCTCCATCATCATAATCGAAGGTATTTTGCCTGCTAATGGGTGGAGATGTCGATGTAGAATTTGTGTAGCAATGGAGTTGATTCATGTGATTAGGAAAGAGAATGTTTATAGAGGGGAGAGTGGCGCAGTAATGTAAGGTCGCTCTTGTATAGGATTGAGTATGAGAGAAGTGGCACCACGGTTGCTGCTTGTGACGGAAGCGGCGTTGGAGGTGCTGAGGAAGTCGGAGGTTGAGGTGGTGTGATTGAGGATTTTGGAAATGGTGTTGGGTAGTTGTAGGATTGACGTTGATGTAGCACCGACTAAGTTTTAATACGTTGGGGTTACGTAGGCCATTTGGTTCGTGATTTGCGTCTCCTAGTTGTTGTTTGTGTTCCTGAACGCGTCATGAAATTAGGTGAAAGGAATCGACTTTTTTGAATTTGGTGACGAGGCTTGTCCCTATTCAGACGAATCTGCGTGTTTCAAAGTTAGTGGTATGAAGCGCGTCCGCATGATGTTGTGACGCGTCCGTGTCTAAAAGAGGAGAGAAAAGAAGTAGCAGATTTAGGAGCTCAGCAGAGCCACAGCGGACAGCCGTGGAACTCGACGAAGCCAAGAAGCGTTTCGAAGTTGAAGCACGTCAGACGCGATTGTGAAGTATCGAACTTGCGCAAGCAGACATTACTTTGGCAGCAGTGGAGAAAAGACACACCCCGCATGAAGAATGGACTTACCGAAGCTGCTTCATGGAAGGCTAATGGCTCCTGAGCGCACATTGTGGTGGACCGTCATGACCGTTGTGAGACTTGATGTTAAGAGAGTGTATGAAGTACGTGGGACGCGAGTTCGACGCGCCTATGAGATGTTCACACTGAGACGCGACGCGCCAGTGTCACCAGTTCAAAGATCGCTCAGCCTCCCTCCCATCGCAATCTGAAGATTAGGGTGTATGAGACTAAACAACTAACTGAAATGCTACTGGGGGGCGAAAAGAATGGCGCTTTCACATACTCGCCCAAGCCCGAACACTACAAAACTTGTGCTGGCGAAAACTCAGCGAAAGCAGATCACTCACCTCCCCACAGAAGTTCTAAACCTCATTCTGCAAAAGTTGGACCAGCAAGATGTCCATGAGGTATTATTGGCAGCAAACAAACAATTGATCGAGGTCGTTACCGACTATATGTACTACCGCCCATGGTTCGCCTCCACATACCGCTTCGCACAGTTTGTATACACAATTACTACCAACAAACATTATGCCTTACGAGTTCGCCATTTGGATGTGTCCCATTTTACTAAAGTACCGCACTTGCAAAGGACGCCTATGGCGGGGTGGAGAGAATGGAAATACCGCAGTGACGATGACGACCTCTACGGCGCACCCACCAAGTTATGTCTTCCTCCAAAAAGGCTGCGGAGAACAGCAACCGTTACCACGACGCACAGGACACACCCCTCGCCCAACCCCTTCCTCAAATCATGGGCTTTCTCCGGGGACATTCCTCGAGGGGGCCTCTGCCATTGTCTGCAATCTTGCGTCAACCTCCTAATCCTCAATCTCTCGCGCGTCCAGATCGCGGAAGACCGTTTGGAAGTCGACCACGACTACACAGCCGTAGCTTGGACGGCTTGGACGCCTAGGACGTATGCGTCGAATGTGCTGAAAAGTTGTATATGGAAGAGTGATGAACTGGAGTCGGTTTATAATATGTGGGTGGTTGAGGAAATTATTGGTCTGGGGCAACTCAAAGAAATAACGGCAAGTCATTGTGTGGGGTTGAGTATGGGGATGGTGAGGGAGTTGGTTAATAGAGCTGGGGAAAATTTGATGAAGGTGAATTTGGTGGGGAGTGTGTTGGAGAAGCAGAAGCCTTGGGTGGTTAAGGGGAGCATGGAGGAGATAAGGAGGATTATTGAAGAGATGAATGAGTAGAATTTGTGGAAGGGGTTGAAATTTAGCGACAGTTGAAAATAGGTGATATAGATGAATATTGAATACAAACATTACTTATTACACAGCTATCTATAAGGTGGCCAACACAACTCACACTTATACCTCCCCACTCAATATTCCATGTAATAGGGTAGTGCGACCAAAGTCCGGTATTGATGTCGCGTACAATCCACTCAACCAGCCTTTTCTGTCCCTTCCTCATCCTGATCATACCACCTTCCTTGTGCGAGTAGATTATTCTTAAGTTGCCATCGCTCGGTTTTCAGCCATCATTTCCCCAATCTTTCGCGCCTCCGTTCCATCATCTGGCCCAGCAAGCTCTTTGAACCATGGATGTTGCAGGGCCTCCTTTGCCGTAATACGTTGACTTGGGTCGTAAATAAGAATTCTTCTTAAGAGGTCAAGGAAGTTGCGGGTGAAGCAGCTCTGGGGCGGAATAATTTCCTGCATTCAATGTTAGTGGTGGAGAGAAGTGGTATGGCAAAACGTACCTCAAGCTTCTTCGTCGCCTTCACAAATTTCCTCGATGCACGGCTGGTCTCCTGCTGTGGATAATCAAGCTTTAGGCCATTGAAGTACTTCTCCACGTCAGTGCTGTTTCTGATGGACATCTTGTTAAGTTTGTGGATGAGATATTGATCGATCTTTTTATCCACCACATTCTCCATCATAGCCAAGTGCTCCAAATTGTCGTTCATTGGGAAGAGAGTATATCCTGTGTAGAACTCCACCAGAATGCATCCTATCGACCAGATATCGCATGGATATGACCATCCAAGTCCAAGGATAATTTCCGGAGCACGGTAGTGGCGTGTAGAAACGAGCGAAGAGTGGTACTCATCCTCAAACGTGGCTGATCCGAAGTCGATAAGGCAAATCTCGGTGTTGAGAAGGACTCTTCGCTGGCCACCGTAGCGGATGACTTGCGAGGACGAAGATGGTATGGTGTCTGTCTATTGTATGTGAAGGTCAGGTAACGGGACTCGCACAGAAGGATGTTCTCCGGCTTCAGATCGGTGTGGATGAGGTTGAGGTCGTGAAGGACTAGTATTTGTTAGCAACGTACTCCTTTTGGAAGCCTATACAAGCTTACAAGCTACACTGGTGAATAATTGCCTTGCAAAGTCCTGAATCTGACTGTTCGGGAATGGAACGAAAGAGTTGCCCTTCAAGAAGTCGAAGATCGATTGTCCAAGCATGTCCATGACAATGCAGATATGGCCCCTGTAGTCGAAGCAATCGCGTAAGTGGATGCACTTGTTGCAGTTGTCTGCGTCGTTTGCATTGAGTGTAGCCAGAACTCTCAACTCTATCTTCGAAGCATCTCTGTACTTCTGCACAGAGTGGATGACCTTGATTGCGACGAGTCGATTTTGGCGACTCTTGTCGCGCGCTCGGACGACCTTTTCAAAAGCTCCTTGGCCAAGAAGTTTCTCTACTTGATCTGCAGAAGAAGTTAGAAGATATGACTAAAACGAGCAGAGCTGAGCTGACATCTGTCTGTGAGATCGGAATCTGGCACCACAATGTAGTGTCCATCCTCGTCCGTCACTTTTTGATGCTTCGTGATAGAGTTCTAAGGTTCGTTAGCGAATGCTGCGTGCGCAGTATATTTAGGCGAACTCAACGTCTCTGAAGACCTTTACTTCCACCTCGCTGGGCTTGATCGGTGGCTTAGGAGGTGGGTGGTAATTCAAGATATCACCACGGTCCGCTTCGTTCCCTCTCCTCTTCGCCTCGTCGTGGTAGAGAGAATCGTAGACGTCCTCGCGTTTCCGCTTTTTTGCTGGTTGCCTGGAATCCGAGCCATTTGATGGGATCGGGCGTTGTGTTATTGGTTCTGGCCCGACGGAGTTTGGTATTTGAGGAGAAGGCGAGTCTTCGATAACTATGATCTCTTTGGGCAGACCATTTTTATAAACTTCTTCCAATCCTTCTCGCTGCGGCCCGCAGAAAGCTGTTGAGACGACTGCAAGTCTGCCATGTTCAGTACCTAGCACTCTTGCTTGGTAGTATGCGGGTGCTGTCAAGCATACCTCGAGTTAGCTATCAGAGACCGCGTCACCATCGAAAGATTGAGAGTACGAGATACATGTGCTGAATAAGCCTGCGTCCTCGTCCATCTTCTTCCTCTCTTTCGATACGCGATTGAGACGAATCTGCGTGTCCCAAGTGCGTGTGAGAAACGCGTGGGCGTGATGTCGTGACTCTGTGACGCGTTCCTAGCAAGTTGGTAGGGTCTAATGAGGTGTGGACACCGCACCGTCGGCAAATTTCCACTTCCTAGCAAGTTGCTAGCGTCTTTTATGGATGGGCTCTGACGATGCGTGTTTCATCTGACATGCTTTCAGCCGTTCGCGGAAGAAAGGCCTGGATGACACTGGCACACTAGTGCCATACTGGTTGACAACATAGAAACTCGTTTATATCGCGTATCATCTCGAGCATCCAAAGGCGATGATGAGAAGCTATAACTCTAGGCAAGGGTATGCTCCAGACCCAATTCATGGCTTTGCGTGCAGGGAGGAATCAGCGGAATCAGCGCACCGCTACATAAACCGACCTCCCCTCCAACTTGCTGGGGCCACTTCAAACCCACAAACACCACTATAACCGCCCTTCCGACATTGATATATATAAAAAGAACTGCCCTCAGACACTGAAAGCATTTTCCCAACTCCCCACCACTCAATCTAGCCGCATCTGCTCGCTCACTCGTGTATGGAGTGAGGCTCAACCATTACCATGGCCTCCTACACATATCCACCACCCTACTGCAACCCCAGAAACGCCCCATCACCACTACCCAACTCCTACCAGGCCCAATCCAGGTACCTATCACCCCGCTACACTTCGAAAGGCGACTACGCGACAAACCAGCGCATCAGTGCCGCGCCGCAGCCATGCGCCGCGTCCCATCACATCCGCCACTCCCGAGCGCGAGGCACGAGTGATACCTATTCCTCAGCATCAACGCGTTCCTTCTTCGCAAACCCGCCGCCGCGATACGACAACGCCTCCGCTTTCCGGTACGCGAATTTGCCCGGCATTGTCTCCGACGACGAGTTTATGGAGATTGAGGAGAATGTCTTTATCCATATCATGAACGGAAGCCCAGTGCATCACGGCAGGAATTGCTATCAACATGAGCTTCATGCCAACGAGAGAGAGAGATTCGGGAGAAGGGAGAAAACTAATCAGTACGCGCACCAGGGTCTGAATTATGACGACGATGGAAAACCGTTGCGAGTACCAGTACGCCAAGGAGACGGACGGCGATTAGAACGAAGAAGGCACCGCTGCCGAAGGCGACGGAGGGTGATGCATGGGCGCATGGCATTCCGGCGGGTTTCTCGCTGGAGAATTGGGATCCGACCGAGACCCCTATTCTCCTCTTGGGATCGGTGTTCGATGCTAATAGTCTAGGGAAATGGATATACGATTGGACTGTCTTCCGCCACGGCCCTGGGATGCCGATTTCTGATGTTGCCGGTGAGCTATGGTTGTTACTCAACAAGCTCGCTGGCAAGGAGAAGCAGAGTGAGGAGTGCATGAGTCGTATCAGGCGGGAAGAGGATCGTTGCATGGTTGGCAGGTTTGTTGACGATGGAGAGAGGTTGATGGACATTCTTACGCAGCTGCTTAAAGCGTGCGAGGGACCTATGCTTGAGGCGGGACGGAAGAAGGAGGCCGAGGGGGTGCTGGAGGATAATGCAGGTGTGGTGTTTGTTGAGACATTGTTTGGAAGGGAGAGGCAGCTTGAAAAAACGGAGAATTTTATGACGAGATTTCGGCTGTGGGATATGAGGTTTGATGCGAATTGTAAGCAAATCCTTTCTCGTCAGCGTACATAGTAAGCAAGAAGACACAATCATCGCCGAACTATCATCATTGAAGCAAGACATCGCATTGCGGCCATCATCTTCGAGCACGCGAATCGGCGATCGATGAGAAAGGTTTTATGAACATATTTTACACAAGAAGCCTGATAGGATATAGAAGGCCGCTATTGCTTCGATGTAGCGCGAGACTGTACTTCTATATATTTATTGCTGGGTGAGAAGAGGAAACGCAGTAGACTGTAGCTCACAAAGCTCTTTGGCCCTTTTTTAACCACACAGCACCCAAGTTTCGTGCAGAATAGCCAACCGAATCTCGCTTTCACGAAGTCGCATTGCTGGTCACAGACACAAGAAGTAGCCTCAGGGAGTCGCGGTCGTAATCGCAGACACAGGATGCGGCCTTTCGAGAGGCGCGAGGCGGATTTCGTAAATCGACCAACCGTTTCGCGTTTCCACAAAGTCGCGAGTCGTCATCGCAGACACAGGATGCGGCCTTTCGAGAGACCGGAGGCAGACTTTGGCAACCGACCAATTGTTTCGCGTCTTTAAACGCTCTTGGGCCCGCTTCAGTGGTCGCCACAAGTGAGAAGTGTGGGCCTGGAGGCAGTCCAGGTAAAAGCAGCGATGGTCTAAGAGCGGGAACACGGAAGCTGAAGGCTGACAACAGGGAACGGTTTTGGTGGTGGTCTTGGCGTGAAAGCGATGGCAGCTCACAGAGAACTGGGCATCCCGTCCGCTCTGCCATACATAAGCCTCAGATCGGCAGATTAGTAGTTGGGTGGGTGACCACCAGCGAATACCTGCTGTTGTATGTTTTAACAATTTTTGCCAAATTGTGTAACTCGCTGTCTACGAGTATGGCTGCGCAGATGGTGTTCTCAGCTAGTTCTAAAACCGGGAGGTAAATATTGGATGTTTCCCGGTTTCTCGACTATGGTGTCTTCTATTTGAGCCCCAAAAGTTATCGTAGTCAACGAGCATAATATAAAGACCATGTGACATACTGTGGGCTATTGACAGCCCTTAACCGTTCTCTCATTCTTCATCCTAACTATGCTTTGTACCAGAAATACCACGCTCAAGGATCAGGTAACCAGTCTATACCCTTCGCCTCGATGACGTCGCTACCTATGAAACAATCTGTTGCATACTAAAACGATCAGTCTACTCCCACACACTTTAAATAGATATATTTCTGGACCTACACCGTTTATGCAGCCGTATGAATGCGCCGCAAAACATCAGCGAAGAGGCTAACCACACTCGCATCGCTCTCATGCAGTCACTCCGGCGGCGTCCATAATGGCCGAGGCGGCCTCATGTAGTCCGTGATGTTGATGAGATTCGCGGAATTGCCGAACGGCTTCTGCTCGGCGAGCATCTCGATCAGCACTGTCGTCTGCTGAATGGCTTTCTCAAGCGCTGCAGCTGGTGGTTTGCCCATCGACACTAAAACCAATTAGCCTTCCCAATTAACCTCGAGATCAACAGGGTTACTTACCAAGAATAGCCGAGTTCAGCTCCTCGGCAAGCTTCTCTCTCTTACTCTGCTTCAGCAGCCAACTCACAGACTCCTCATTCTCCGGATCAGGATACGCAAGCAGCGCAAAAGCATCCTGCAAATCTCTCTGCATCGTCGGATCAGTGTCGATCTGAAACTCCTTCTGAATTTCCTGACCGAATGCTATCGAATCTTCGATACTCCCAAAGTTGCTATTGCTCGTTCCGTTGCTGTTGGGTTCGTCTGTATCCATCCGATCACCTAGAGACTCGCAGTCTTGTGAATCAAGCTCCATGACATTGTAGTCCAGCTTCGCCATGCTCTCGTTGCCATTTAGAGCTTTTCCTTTGCCTTTCAAGGTGCCGTTCTGTGCGGCGTTACGTGCTTTGGCGTCTTTTCGGATGAGCTCAATAAACTGCTGAATGCGAAGATGGAAGTAAGTCTGTCTGCTGTTCTGGAGCACTGGTGGGTAGAAAGTGCGGACAATGACAAGCGCCATTTCCACATCGCCCTCCATGATAGAGGCACGGCATTCTAAAAATTTATTAGCGAGATCCTCCCTCGGGGCTTCTCCTACAAACTTTGTCGGTGCTTAGCGTCCACGTTTTCGGTGAAGTCGAAGCTCGGTGCTTGATTCGAAGCATCGACACTTAAGGCCCGCCTTTCTTCTCGAACTTCTTCGGCAAAGACGTGCGCTGTGTCAATGTAGCCATCATGGGCAAGGTACTGTAATACAAGATTTTGCACAAGACTAGTTTCATCCAACGGTGGGGCGAGCTTTGCAGTACTGAGCCATGTCAGCGGGTGTACACAGAATATGTAACCTGCTACTCACTTTGTCTCCGAGATCCGAGCTGTAATGTCGCGCTTCATCCTCTGTGACAGACAGTTAGCTATCTACAGGAAATTTCAATACAGAGGCTGACCCTCGGACGCAAGAGCCATGATCTATCACTTCGAAAGGGCGACCGAATCTAGTGATACGGCGTGGAGCCCTCGGAAACATCCAAAAAAAAAATGCTTCGAAACACAGCAGGTAGGGCCTTACAGATACGTGTCCATCAATATCATAAGTAAAGGGCTGCTGCCCGAAATTAACTCGAAGGTGCTCATCCTTCTTTCTGACGCCAACTGTTGGAAACAACTTTCCGCTTTTCTCATTGAGGCCGCAGAAAGCAATGCCTACAGATGTCAGCCACGAGCTCTGGCATATCCGCACCGAGAACCTGATAATCAGGCAACGTGCACTGTGCGGCATAGATATCATACCTAGGTGAATGCCGTTTTTGGTATAGAAAGCGGTCCCATCGGAGAAGTTAACCCCACAGCCAATAATGTCATTGGTTACTCCATATGATGGACCATACTTCACACCAGTAGGCTTGCAACTATAGGAGAGGCCGTCGTCGCCATGGTATCCCCACGAATAAGGATCCCAACCAATTGGTCTAACAATCGGCGTGTGCTCAGCAACGAAACCTATACCTATATGTGCGGGTCTGTGAGAAGTGATTAGACATACTGATCCGGTACAGGAGTTGCAAACGTACTCAAAACTCTTTCGCGTTAATACTGTGACTTCGAAATAATATATTCCGGCCTCTTGGGGTATGGGTCTATCGGCTCTGATAGAATAAACCTCGTTCTTTCTGTCGTGGGCGGCTAGAGTCTCGGACGCTGGGGGTATAGTTGCTAACTTCATTTCCAGGCCGTCGGCGAGGACTTCAACCGAAATGTGCTTTTTTTCATCATGTGTATTCAATCTGGATGGTAGCGGCGAGGCTCCATGCAAGTAATCCGGCGGTGGCTTCTCAACGATATCGAGGACCACTCCATGATACGAAGGTGCCTTCTTAGCAGCACCAAAGACGCCCGTACTCGATATAGAATGCGAGCCACTACTGGAGTTATCCTTCGCACGTTTCTTTGCCTTCGCAACTGCGTCTCTCGCCTTCATCCTCTGATTATTCTCCAGCTTCTCTGCATATCTGCTCCCTCTCAAATAAGACGGTATGAAGAAGCTGTTGATATTCTCGACAGCATTTCCGTCCTGGCTCCAGGAGTCCAATAACGACTGATATCTCCTCGAGTATTCCGGAAGCTTATGCTCAATCCAAGCATCTGCCTCTCCTCCTTCGTCATTGTTCCCTGATTCGTCCATTACTGCTGGGTCATGCGCTGCTTGCTGTCCTCTGTTCAGGAACCGAGCGAATTCGTGGAAAGCCGTTGCTGCTTGTGTTTGAGCTGAGTTCGAAGCAGGAGCTGTCCCAGAGACGACGGCAGCGTAGGAAGAACGACGGGAGACGTGGGTTGGAGCTCCGGTTGGCATCGATGTTGACCGGTCGCTAGAATTGAAAAAGGAGCGGCTCATGACGCAGCGGGTGGCTGATAGCGGGCTCAAAGCTGTGAATATCGAACTTCTAGCTAATTACGGAGTATGGAGCTCTCGGATGAAGTATGAGAGGGATTGAATCAGTGTCGTCGGAAAGGTCGTTGTTGCTAAAGTGAGGTATGCAAGCTGCTTCGCCGCTAGGTGGCAGCGAAATAACGCCGCGAATGGAGCTGCGTATCTCCAGCAAAAACGCTCAGCTCCGATTGCAATGTTCGCGGGATAGTTGAGGCCTTCGTGCAGGCAGCGTTTGTTGTAATTTGCGCAATGACGATACTCAACACATCGCTGGTGACCACCGAAGTACCGTATCGTCGCTAATCTCTAGCCACAACTATTGCGAATGCGGGGATACAGGCCTCTTTAATACTAGCACGGCGACAGTGCTTGTTCAAACTTGAACAGTGCTCCTATGTCATTTTCAGTTATAATCTAGTCTTACCACAATTTCATTTTTTTTTTGGACGATTAAACCGGTTGGCATGATTCTTCGAAGTGGCGCCCTGAAAAGGCGCAGTCAGGGCACCCCTCAAGGTACTCGTACTCGTGATGCATTTCAGCTTCGGCCACCCCATTTCAATGATAAAGAATGATTTTGATACTACAAGGTTGTAATGACTTGAGAACAACAGTGTTCTTCGACAGTTCGAATTTTGGAGTCACCTCGTAGTTTTAGTAATTCAGCGATGCTCGCAATATCTTGAACACACGCAAGGTAGATTCAGCTAGTTGTCCGCAGCCGACGGCGACGACTAATAGCATGCCGGTGCGCTGCATATCATGATCATGCATTGGTAACATGTCCACTGGTAGTGCTGCGAAAGCCTTTTAATTGGAAAAGAAGATAAGTTCGGAGGATCATAAATGGTATTCGTCTTCGGGCTAAGTCAGAGAAGGGACAAATATAACGACCCTTGACTGCACCAGGCATTAGTATGGTCAAAGAATGTCATTTTCATTCCAATCACGACTCCAATCACAACTCTGTGATAGTGATCTCTCCTGGTCAGTAAAGTCCTGAGTGACGAAATTTACTCTTTGATTCATTATGATGAGCTCTATGGTAGTTGTGCAAGTACACTGCGGCCTTGTTTGTCGTGGCTGATGCCATTCCGATATAGACGCCATGTTACACATCCCGAATTTCAAAACTACCAAGCGTCTATGATAGCAAGTCCAAACTGGCACGAAGAAGCGAAGAATCTTATATGCGCCGTGTGCCACCGAGAGCTTCTTGACCACTCTTCCTCTTTTCCACTGAACGCCCATGCTCGTAAATGCAATCCCCTCTTAAACGCCAGAAATATGATATGACTACCGCTTGCTGTGCACGTTGGTTGTTTTTGTTTATATTAGGCCTCTCAAGCAGAAGCAGAGACCGCCGACGTTTGTGGTAGAACTGAAGGAGCAGGCGAGCTTGCCGGAACTCCAACAGAGCTTGCGTCGCCTTGTGGTCCTGCACCAATGCTTGCCTCAGATCCAACTTGGCTGTTGTCTTTGTTCTCTTTGCTGCTGCTGCCGGTCGAAGCGTTTCCATCAGACTTGCCAGTGACGTTCGTCTTTGGAGGCGCACGCCAACGTGGAACCTCCCATACGGTACCAGTGAAGGTCTTTATGGTGAAGGTGCCCTTGGACCACTTGCGACAAGGAGTGCCAGAGCGATCGAGCGCACGAAGACCTGCGTTGATGGCTCCCTGGTTGGCCTTTGGACCCAGTTTGTGCGCTGGTCCCTTGGCGCCAGCCGGGCTGTCGGCGGATCCGTCGTCGCTGCGGTAATTGTTAGTACCTGTCTCAGCTACGTTGATATTTGATAGACGATCTTGATGCGAAAGGCAGCAGGTATTATGACGACCTAAACAGGACATGGAGAATGATATACGTACAGTTTCCTCTTCTTTGGTCCAGGCTTTCCTCTTGGCTTTGGTAGACCATCGGCACCCATGTCAGACTTCCTCTTCCCTCCTCCTCTGCCTTTCTTGACAGGCACTTCCGAAGGTGGTGGCATCGCCATTGCATCGTCGGCACCGGTTGGGATTGGAGTACCATTCGACGGCGAAGCAGTTTGAGCAGGAGAGCCGTCGGATACAGGCAAGTGTTGTGGTGTGTTGGATGAAGTCGACTCTGCCTTGGCCGTCTCTAGTGGCGTTGGCGATGGTGGTGGAAACTTGGCGTCAATTGCGGCTCTCATTGATGGGGATACTTTGAAAGTGACCATTCTCGACTTTGGCTTCGATGTGCGACCGGCGCCGTTGGTCATTGCGGTGGTTTTGATGATGCCGACCATAGCGGTGGTGATGGATCGGGTGTGTTGTGGTGTTGAGACTTGGTCTCAGACGCAAACGATGCCGATAGGTATATTGTAGTTGAGATTTAAATCACGGCAGGCTGATAGGCGATGGTCGTTAATCGTTATGGTGGATAGACGGTGATGTTTTGGTGTTGGGAAGGAAGAAAGCGGAAGAAGCAAGAAATGTGGGATGTGTTGATGGCAGAGTAGTGGCCATCACTAGGTTTGGTGGTCCCAGGCTCAGCCATAATCATATCCGTACAAATGGCCCGGTATTGTGAATTCCCCTTCGACGTTTTCTGGAGCAACCCTCGTTGGAGACGCCAAGCCTGAAGGTCAGTGCAAGCACGGCGAGCCGACCCTCGCTTATCGCCCCCCAAAGCGGCTAAGCTTGGCCGAAAGGAGCGACTGGAGGCACCTCACCGACGACAATTTTGCCGCCAAATATACTCAGATTTAAATCGTGCAAATTGCAAAATATTAATTACTTTTGGCGAGAAATAACATGCGAATCCATTATCAGACGAGCGTGTTGTTCTCCATTGCAGCGATATTCAGGATCCTGGCTGCCCATGTTTGTTCAAAAGTCTCATCTTGCCCACCTGTTACGGCGACGACCTGCTCCACCGAAACCAGAGGACGACTTTCTCTTGGTAGCACGCGTTCCGCCTTTGCCATTTGACCGGAGCGTCACCAATCAAACATCCTCGTCAAGGTTGCGGCATGTCACAGGCTTAGCGAAACCACTCGCTCTGAGTGTTTGTCTTTTCACTTTCCTTGCCCAACTCGCAAACAGCACTGCCAGAATAGGTTAAAACATCAAGATGATGCCGTGAAAGAAAAGCGCTGCACACCAAGACATGCAGGCCAGCAAGAGGCGTAACTATACCTCAGTACTCCACTAACAACAGCATATTCGCGTTCAAAGACGGTCACCCTTTTGTGCTTGCCGTCTTGTCGCTGCTGTGCCAGGGGGGAAGCATGGAAATACTCGGTGAGTTGTGATGGTTGCTGCCTTGCCTCGCACGGCTTGTGAATGATCGTCGCAATCTTGAGACAGTCACGACTGTCCAGCGACAGTACGCCGAGCATCAGCTCTCCGAGCACTAAGCTTTTTTAAACTGGTGATGCTGGCGTGCTTGCTCAAGACCATGGCGATGCCCTGTGAACCACAATACTTTCGGAGAAAGCCCAACAACAAACTCATTGCTTTGCAAATAGTAGGACCATTTTGTTGAATACGGAACTCTAGCTAATCTGCAAGATTACACGACTGGCAAGGTGCCGATGAAGCCAAATAAAGATCAAGTGTGAAGAATGGCTCTAGATAAACGCAATCGCAACTAAGCAAGATCTGATTTTCTATATATGCTTCCTGCGGATACAGTGCTGTTTTAAGTGGCCGCAGAATACCAACCTCTTCTCTTTCGCTGAGAGTGGCACCTTGGTGGCTGATAAGATAAAGAATGACGGTGGTGACGAGGGGTAGAGACACTCACCTCCATCGATTATTGCCTCAACCTTCCGCAAAATAGGCAGAAGGCTACTCTCTTTGCTACATGTAAGCCTTTGATTCTGTTCATCCTCTACGCCTTTACTTCAATCATCTTTGGGCTCTCTAATGCTTGCCGTCGGTCGCGACTGGTCGCATTCGTCCGTCAAAGTGAAGAATATATCCATGTCAAACACAATTACGAGAATCCAACCTCAAAACTCACTGTGACAAAATGTGTGGCCGCTATGCTTTTGCAATTGTGAGTTTTCACGTCGAGTGAAAAAAGCAGCTTCTAACACCCATCAGCGACCATCGCAGGTCCGAGTAAACCTCGAAAATGCACACATGCCAGTCCACGACCTCCCAGCCGACGAAGGCGACGGCGCACCCCTCGAGAGCTACAACTTTGCACCCGGCTATCGCGGTGTCGTCTACCGCGCCGATGTTCCAGACTACGGCTGTGGTCCAGCACCAGACCGCCAGACTCGTGGTGGCCAAGCAGCAGCAGCTCACGGAGATGAGGACGCAGACGTGAGTGCAAAGACCGTAGAGAAGCAAGTCGAGGGCACTGAGGCTATGGAGGCTGAGGAGACAGATGAAGTCCACTACAAACTCCAAACCATGAAATGGGGCCTGATTCCATTTTGGACGAAGCGTAATCCGGATTATGGCTCCCTGATGAAAACGATAAATTGCCGGGACGACTCTTTGGAAAAAGACGGAGGGATGTGGAATAACATGAAGCGGCGCAAGCGGTGCATAATAATCACGCAAGGCTTCTACGAATGGCTCAAGAAAGGCAAAGACAAGGTGCCGCATTACACCAAGCGCACGGACGGACAACTGATGCTTATGGCTGGTCTATGGGACTGCGTACAGTACCAGGATAGTGGTGAGAAGCTGTATACGTATACGATCATTACGACGGAGAGTAACAAGCAGTTGAGCTTTTTGCATGATCGCATGCCGGTTATTCTTGATAATGGGAGCGAGGAGATGTGGAGGTGGTTGGATCCGAAAAGGTTTACGTGGAGCAAAGAGTTGCAGCAGTGTTTGAGCCCGTATGAGGGAGAGTTGGAGTGCTATCCTGTGAGCAGAGATGTGGGGAAGGTTGGGAATAATAACCCGACTTTTATTGTGCCGTTGGCGAGCAAGGATAATAAGAATAATATTGCTAATTTCTTCGGTGGTTGCGGCAAGAAGCCGAAATTTGAGCGGAAGAAGGAAGTCGAGAAGGACGAGGAGAACGTCAAGAAAGAAAAAGAAGTAAAGCAAGAGGAAAAGGAGTTGAAACAAGAAGTCGGGCAAAATCCAGCTGATAAAGCACAAGAGGTCAAATTAGAAGGCAGCATGAAAGACGAGGTGGAGAAAGAATCAGCCAAGACCGAAGACATTGTGAGATCTGAGGACAATGCTCCCATGCCGGTTGACGGAGTGGGCGAGAAGACAGGCTACAAGGGCGTCAAGCGGGAACATGAGGAAGAGGTTGAGGTAAATGAACCACCAGCGAAGACAGCGAAGACTGGAGGTCGTCAAACAAGGAGCGCCACTGTCAACGATAGAGGCGTCTTTATTCTGAAAAAGGGAGGAAAAGTATCAGGGAACGGCAGCCAGAAGATAACTGGCTTCTTCAAGAAGTCATGAGTTGCTTCGTTGTGCCAGACAAGCGAGGCCTGAAGGCAAACGGGATTCATAGCAACGGCGGTGGCACCAAATATCAGCTTATTGTAAAAATAGTTTCATTATCTGTCGTGGTATCATGCAACCCCTCGTGGACGCTTTGAACGAACAAATATTCACTAAAAACAAATCGGAACTGGGTTTACGTTGGTATTCTTCATTTTCCACTAACCATGCTTTGAAGCAATGTCTTGTGCATAAGAAACCACCAGCCTAATGGCTCGATTCCGTAGATTCATACTACGTAAATCCCAAGGACCGATCGACTCTATAATCGAGACAGAACGTCAGAACCGCTTAAGCGCGGGACATGACACCCCAAGCACGGATGATGTTATCAGTGTAACCAGCGAAGAGAGTCTGTCCATCAGCGGACCAGGCGAGGGAGACACACTCTGGCTCACGGGTCTTCTTGTTGGTAGAGACTGGGAACTCTGGCTTGAGCTCATCAACCTTAGACTTCTTCTCGAGGTCGAAGATGATGATGGAGCTGGAGGTAGCAGCGCACAACCAGTATCTGTTTGGAGAGAAGACAAGGGCGTGGATCTCATCACCAGCGTTGAGCGAGTAGAGGTGCTTGGACTCGTTAAGATCCCAGAGCATGGTGGTTCCGTCCTTTCCACCGGAGGCGCAGAGAGATCCATCTGGGGAGATAGTGACGGTGTTGATGTAACCGGTGTGACCGATGTGGTCGGTCTGGAGACGGCAGGAAGAAAGCTCCCAAACCTGGTTCGAGTTAGCTGTTGCTCCAAACTCAAATGTATGCGACAAAAAAATTGCGCGTGCGGATTGGGATCAGATATTGGTGAATGTTTGTCTCATGGCAAGGTCTCCCAGGCTCTGAAGTAGCAAATACGTATTCATTTTGAACATCATGTAGATCCGCATGCGCGCAATTGTATAGCGCAGATTCTTACTGACCTTGACGAGCTTGTCCCAACCGCAGGAAACAATGACTGGGTTCTGTGGGTTTGGGCTAAAGCGAACGCAGGAAACCCACTCGGAGTGACCCTTCTCGGTAATGGTGAACTTGCAGTCACCAAGGGTGTTCCAGAGCTTGATGGAGCGATCACGGGAACCGGAGACAATCTGTCTGTTGTCGGCAGAGAAAGAGACAGAGAGGACATCGTTGGTGTGGCCAACGAAGCGGCGGGTGGTGGTTCCGGTGGAGAGCTCCCAGAGGCGGAGAGTCTTATCCCAGGAGGCGGAAAGAGCGTAAGCACCATCGGAGGAGATAACACAGTCGGAGACAATGTGGGAGTGGCCGTGGAGGGAGCGCTTTGGGTATCCGTAGGAAGACTCATCACGGGTCAAGTTCCAGATGATGAGGGTCTTGTCACGGGAACCGGACAGGAGCATGTTTGGGCTGTGAATGCCATTGTCAGCCTCGATCTCGAAACTGAGGTTGTGGAATTTTGCGCTTACTTCTCCATGCTGGTAGCAAGGGAGGTGACCCATCCGCTGTGGCCCTCAAGGGTGCCCTTCAAGATCTTCTCATGAGTTAGCAATTGTCGCGGTATCCTCTTCTTTCAATTGGCATACCAATTGCTCAGTCATTTTGGCGGTAGGTGACGTGGTCTCTGGTTAATCGGAGTCGTGATCTTTCAAAAGAAGAGCTCGCGATACCCAGTAAGTTCTGTGTGGGATCGAAATCTTAGCCCTTCGGTTAGTATTACGCTAAGATAACACTGTGGCTGTGGTGGCTGTGGCGCTTTGTGACAGCTGCGCTGCCAAGGCTGAGCCTTATCAGGTACTAAAGAGAAGAGTACGAAGGAGTGTCGAAGTTGAGACGGGCATAATGGGCATTAAACCGGAGATGCCCTCTTGCCTTTAGATCATTATAGAGTTATGAATTTATCCGTGATAAAAGGTGCTACTATAGGAGTGTCGGCACGTGAAAGTTGAAGCCATCACAACGGCGAACGTTCCGCTTCTCATGGCATGAGAATGGATACATAAAACCCTCCATACATAAGGTGCGCGTAGTTCTCAATACTGGCAAGAAGGGTTGAAGTATGCTAGTCTTTGCGCACATTAGTCTAGCGGGTGTGGTTTATCAACCAAATTCATGTCATCCGTTGACCTTTCCAGTAGCCGCCAACGTCCGCAACAACCCACACTACATCGCTCAACACAGACTGATCATAATGGGCCAACTGGCATCTTTGTTCCATTGGCGAGAAATTACGGCGACCCGCGCAAGGGCGCTCATTAAAGGCTACCATGATGACAGAAGATGGATCGAGAAGTTGTAAAGGGCCGCCACTTAAAAAACTACAAGGACACGAAGAGTACTTCCACAAACCGCTCCCAGCAAAGCCTCGAACTTAGAGTAAGGAGGGCTTCACCTGAGCCAAAACAGGAATGATTGCTGAATCGTTGTTCTATTTCGGATCGCTTGACGTTTTGTACAGCCCGCTTCTTTCAGTTCTCCTTCAGCCTCCAAGCGTGGCCATTGATGCATCCAGCTGCCCTGTTCTCTTCCCTTGTATCCTTCATTTACAATTCGCAGTCTCTAGATTGACTTATGCGAGCTGGTTGGCGGCTCTCTGGTCCTCAAGCTTGCTGTAGAAAGCATCGCGAGAGCGGACAGCTGGGACGTGGTATCCGTACCTGAACATAATTAGAGCCACATAATCACTCTTCAAGCTCATCTGGAACTCACCACCAAAGGTAGCCGAAGGATCCTCCAAGGCCTATCCGGTGTGTTAGCCAAGTCGCCCCTCCGTATCCAACAAGGCGCAATTGATACGCCAAAGGCCGAAATTCCCACTATTCTTCGCCTCATCTCCACTGCGAAATTCGATTTTATCTTTACGTACCGAAGGCGACGGAGAGATCGAGGACAAGCCCGCGGCGGAGCATCTGCGAGAAAAGGTCAGCCCACTGTCATTCTTCCTCCCAAGTCGGCCGCGGAAAAACAGCACAGTTCTTCTGACGGGCCAATTGATACACTTACTCCGGTGATTGGTTTGATGGCCATTGTGAAGATTGTGAAGTTACGTTGGTAGACGGGTTTGGGGCTGAGAGTTGACTTTATTCCAGGCCTGACATGAGGTTGTGTCGGATCATACGCTCGCGCTAACGGATAAACGCCAAGCGTACGTTGTAAGCATGCCTAGCCAATCAACATCTTATCGCGACAAGGCTTCGAGGCCGCCGCAGCTCGCGAGGTACAAACACCCCCCGAGCAATGCACAAGACGGACTCGCAACAGCGAGGGTACCTAGGATGGAGAGCAACACCACAGCAAGTAATGGGTCAACTGTAACAACAACGCCAAATGTTACCTCAACAGCAATGGAGGACGTTGAGATGACATCGCCGACCAACTCTCCATCCGTTGCTAAGAAACGTTCCAATTCGAAAGTGCCAGAGCATGCTCCATCAGAAGAACCAGCGATTAAAAAGCAACGCACATCCGATGATCGCAGTACGACCGCAGATGATATTCCAGAAGTAGCCACGTCGCCTTCGTCTTCCCCGAATGTAGACAACCTTATTACTGCGCGCCCTTACACTGAACCACTCTTCGACGATGAACCTACTCGCCTGCTCAAGCGCTCCATTGCGATAGTTCTGAGCCATGTTGGGTTTGATAGCGCGTCAAAAGAGGCGTTAGAGAGCCTTTGCGCCATGACAAACTCTTGTATGTGTTTGGAGTCTCATGGGAAGCATCTTATGCTGATTGCTTAGATTCCGAACGCTTTCTTTCGTACATCACTGAGGCAATGGATGCATCACGCCGTGCGCAACCGATATTATTGGACTACGAATACGCACTCAGACGCCAAGGTCTTACCGATCTGCTACTGCGTCCTCACCTCAACCCACCTGTACCGAAGGAGCAGACACAACTCACATTCGAACTGGAGGCACTTAGTATTGAAGACAACAAGGTTCCACCTGAGTTGCTGGGCAGAGAACTCAGCGGAGAAGCAGACAAACTCACGAAATCATACATACCGAAGAAGTTCCCAGCTTTTCCGGCCAAGCACACCTACAAAACAACAGAGGTTATGCCAGAACGCGAAACAGATCCACGAAAGATCCGTGAGAAAGCAACAGAAGCAGCAAGGCACGGAGAGGAGGCATTGCGCCGTCTTGTCGGAATCGGCAAGGTCAGCGATCAGAAGGGTTTGAAGAGAGCTATGGTCAAGAGCCAAGAGAAGAAGCTGAAGCATGAGTTGTGGCAGAAGGCCATGGCGGATTTGACGGCCACGATGAACGGCGGGGCGGCGGAGCAGGATGAGTTAAAGCAAGGGATCTCAATTGATGCGGAGAAGAAGTACAGTAGACAGCCTGTGGTCCGCAGCAGAACTTGAGGCTTGTTTATCCGGTTATTGGCATGGTATGGCGCGGTAATTTGCGAGATTGGTCTTTTATTGCAGTATAGCGTGGCGTTGGGGTTAGTTTGCTCGGAGATTTAGTAGGGGTGCAGCATGGGCGCCTATCAATCAGAGGCTTCAGAAATATGCCAAAGAGCTAGGCACGAATAGTAGATACCCGTGCTATTCGACGAATAACACCCCCAGAACTGAAACAAAAATGTTTTTGATTACCAAGTCCTCTACTTCTCTACTAGATGCTCAAGCTGTGACACAACCCGTCTGAACTCCAACGTGTACCATACACAAAGCCTTACCCATCGATTACGCCTCCCGCGGCCCCTCCTCCCAAGCTGTTGTTTCCACCATAAAGCTACCATGCCTATCATTACACCTTTACATCTCATGTCAGTTCCAAAACAACAACATCTCTCTACATCCATCATTCAGAGTCACTCACCGCCTGAACCACCTCTCAATTGGTCGACAAACAACCTGCGCGCCTCTTCTGTGTCTCTCCGCTTCCGTCGCGCCCTCCACGAGACACGCATACTGCACCATCTCCAACAACTCGCACTTCGTTATATCTATCTTTCCTTGGCCTGGTAAAGGCTTACGACCACGACCTTCAGCATTGATTTGAATTCGTTTTG
The DNA here is from genome assembly GCA_010623925.1 of Antarctomyces pellizariae. NCBI lineage: Eukaryota > Fungi > Ascomycota > Leotiomycetes > Thelebolales > Thelebolaceae > Antarctomyces > Antarctomyces pellizariae. Next base: position 253,927 of record WCAA01000007.1, read on the forward strand.
GGAGCTCGTGGGCTGGCCAGCTCTCGATTGGTGGTGCCATTGTGTCTCAGGTTAAGGAGAGGGAAAGAGAAGCAGAAGGAGGATGGCGCAGATGATGGGAAAGAGTCTCTTGGCCGAGATTGAGACAACAACTTTAAAGGATGTAAGTTTCGATTTCGCCCTTTTTCATTCTTTAGTGTATGAGAGAGGCTTGGTTGCTACCAGAGTATTATTGTGCGTGAGACTGAAGCTCATGAGCAGCTCAGCCTTATCGCTATCTGCAGCCTTATTGACATCACTGTAGCTTCTCGATGTGCTGACGTCCGCTCACCATCAATCTACTGGCCTACCTCAGCAAAAGACAGGTATATCAGCAATTGACGGACTATGGCATAAGCACGGCGGCGATCAGCTCCAAGTTTCTGGTCGGTATAAAGCACTACTATATCACATCATCTCGGCCATTGTCTCAGCACCCCGAAATGGGGCAGTCCTGGTGATAGACACAGATGGTAAATTCGACATCACGAAGCTGGATTGCACCATAGATGATTTGAAGCACGTCTGGGTCATCAGAGCCCGAGATGGAATGGATGATGCGCAGAAGGCATTGAAAGCTGGGACGGACTGGTTAGTATATGGGCAACATGCTAGCAGAGGAAAGGATCTGGCGCTGAGGATCGTGAGTGGTGGGCCAGGGGGACCAAAGGTTGCGGTAGGTGCAGATATCGTCGCTGGATTCAGAGGATGGCTCAGGGTTGAATGTGAGAAGCAAGATGTCCCGAGGTTTGCACCGGGACTCAGTGTTGAGGAGGCGATGATGGAGGCTGGACAGAGGCTGGTTGCTCTTAAGCGAGCTGGGTGGACTGCTTCTTCAGATGAAGGAATATACCGCTGGGCTGAACCTCCAGCAGATGAGTAGATCAACTATGCTGACAAAATCCGCAGAAAGCATGTAGCAAAGTCAACAAATTGCTCTAATCTCTAGGCCAAATCTCAAGTGTGCTTTTCATTTTGGTATATAATTCCTTTTACAGCTTCTCGAAAGTTGGAGTCCTCTTCTGCATACCGGACATCAAAGCAGACTTAACATCATTGGTGTGCAAGCTCGCCGAGTTCCAAACACCAGTATACCTCAAACTGGCAGCTGTTGTGTTCTCTCTAGCGTGGTTCAGAATCTCCTTAGTGCCCTGCACGGCGATCGGAGACTTGCTAGCCATCAGGGTTGCAAGCTTCAAGCCGGCCTTCATAGCCTCGGCCTTGTTTGGCAGGACGTGACTAACAAAGCCGTTCTTTTGTGCCTCCTCAGCATCGAAGATACGGGCAGTCAAAGCGATCTCCTTGACCCAGCTATGATTTCCAACGATCTTGGGCAGGCGGGTGAGGGTGCCAATGTCGGCGGCAATGCCGATGTCGACCTCCTTCACGGAGAACTTGGTGTCGGCGGATGCGATGCGTATATCGGCGCAGCAGGCCATATCGATAGCCAGACCGAATGCGATTCCGTGTGCAATAACAATAACAGCTTCTTTGTGTTAGTAATGCTCATAATGGGGATGGATTAACCGGTTGGAAGTGCTTACGCTTCTCGCATTTCTCGATGGCAGAGACGCAGTCCTGGAACTCGATGACATGTCTGCGAATACCAACTGCCTGTCTCGCAATGTCGAGCTTGCTCTCACTGCCTCCTAGGATTGGCCCTTGGCTCGCAGCCTGCACATCGAGACCAGCTGAGAAAGCCTTCTCGCCAGCTCCGGAGAATATAATGGCTCTAACGTCGGAGTCGTAGGAAAGCTTATCAAAGATCTGGCGAAGCTCGAGCCACATTGGCTCGTGGAAGGCATTGTATTTGGCAGCACGGTTGGTCTCGACGTGAGTTACATTCTCAACTGGAGAGGTAACATTGAACCACTTGAAGGCCTCGTAGCCTGCGCGTTGCTGAGCCATCGGATTTTGGATCGAGGTTGCTGTTGAGATAGGGAATAAGAGTTGGTACAATGACAGCAAAAAGGCGACAGATGGGAGAAGATAAATAAATAAGAAAGGAAGATCTCGAATGCAAAGAACACTCAAATGTCTTGTCAAAGCCCGCTCTCTCTCGATATGGTAGAGCGCAACCCACCGAGCTTACCCCAGATTTCAACAGGCCGAGGTCCCTTGACAAACTGCCACCAATGCGCGCCGATCCGAGGCGGTTCACCACGTGAGACTCTTGAAGTGATGACACAAAGTGCTAATGTTAAGAGGACGTATGTGATTATCGCCCACGCGATGGGTGCTCGGGTTTAGGTATGCCATAGTATGCACCCTGAATGGCTGTCTTTACCACAGATTCTGAGTGATAAAAGTTCAGAAGATTGGTGTCGCTGGGGCCGAGGTCATGGGCCTGAAACGTGAATGAAGGAGACCTGCGAAGTGCTACTCACAGGTCGCAAAGTACAAGTATTGCTCCGCCGTGCTCTGGCGCTTTGTGGGACACATCTGAAGGAGGATTTGTGGTTTATTTGTTACAAGAGAGTTGCTCCATCGAAGTGTGCTTGGAGTTTTGGGAGGCTTCAAAGACTGGTTGACCCATACGGAGTGTTCCTTACTCGGACAGTAAGTCAATGAAGTATGAGTACGGAGTATTATAATGTTCCGTAACCGAGCGCGATCTACTTCGTAAACGTCGCCGCCAAATCGCGCAGCCAACTTGGACGCTCCCGGACAGCGTGTGGAGATGCGAGTGAGATGACAGCTCGTGGCAACGGCGATCATCAACGCAGGGAAACCCCGCCAACTCAATTCACAAACTGGATGGCGTCCTACTATGAATACGATGACTGGTAACTTTGACGCTGTGAAGCCCTCCTCTCTAGGAGCACTCGTTTAGCAGTTATATTCGAATTTCTTGATGGAGTAAGGAGTAATTGAAACAATGAATGCTCGTAACAATTCACTCGTTGCACCAGTCGCCTTTTGCTCATGACAGCGGCTAGATCTAGGGAGGAACAGGCCGGATAGAGTATTTTAGGCAAAGCTTCAAACATCCCGGGGCCCCTTGAAGTACGAAGTACGAACTGTGATCCCTCGATTTCTCAGCTTCTGGCTGTGGCTGCTTTTCTTCCTTGGACTGTCTTCTATTGTCTGCCATCTCGATCTACACAGGTAGCTGCAGCGTCCCACTTTGAGTCCGACCGCATCTGTAAAGCTTTCCTGAGCATAAACCAACTCGTGATCCAGCTCTCTCAAAACGGTTCCCAAGATATTAACCAAAGTGAGTTGAGGCAAGCGGTTGGCAACTGAACCACTTTTGAAATCGAATTTTCACTTCCTGTTCCACCGCTGATTCTTATTACATCTCTCCAGGACAAGATGCAGATCAAGTTCAACGAGGACGGCAAGATGATCTTCGACAAGAATGATCCTGATCTGCCCACAGTGTTTACCCGACAAGCGCTCCTACTAATCGACTTCCAAAAAGGCGTCCACGACTCCGATGGAATCTTGCCAGTGCGCAATCCTCCGCAACTCATCGAGAACGTTCGAAACCTTGTCCCAAAATTCAGACGTACTGGGCCCATCATATGGATCACTACGCAGTATATGGGTTGTCGGACTGTCAACGATGGTAGCGATACGTGCGAGAGAATCATAACGGACAAGGAGGTCGCTGTATTGAAGTCGGGCACAGGGAAGCCATCAGTCATGCATGCGCGCAAATCGAGGCATCTTTCAAAAATTGTCAACAGAAAGAGTCTAAATAGCATTCAAGGGCCAGCCTCTCAAACCACTGCCACTATGGACATCGAGCCAGATGAAGACTCCCAAGAAGATCCTGAAGCAGACGAAGCCTGGCTCTCTGTCGGAGCCATAAACTGGAGTCCTCGCCATAATTTTCTTGACCAGGAGATTTCCATAATTGAGAATCTTGTAAAAGTGGTTGCGCCGCACGACATTACCTTCAAGAAGTCGCATTACTCTCCATTTAGGTCTGAGAACTTCCTCAAAACTCTGAGAAGAAATCTCATCAGGGAGCTTTTTATATGCGGTGCGCTTTTGAATACGAGTGTTTATGCGACGGCCCTTGATGCGGCATCTCATGGCTTTGCAATCACACTGGTGGATGATTGCCTTGGGTGGAGAGACGAGGAACGACATGAGCAGTCTTTGGCTTCTTTGGACGTAACGACTGGATGTGACATACTCAGCAGCGGAGAGGTGATAGTGACTCTTCAGAGCCAGCGTCCTCGGTCATACGGAAGACGTTAGAGTAAAGGGCATTTGCGAAGAGTATGACCAATTTTCTCACGCTGATACCCAAATCTAGCATGAGCACGAAGGAAACCCTGTCAAAAACTTTGGTGAAAAAGCGAGGAGTCGAAACGTTGTTTGGTGGAGTAACGCATTGCTTTGGTCGGTAGAAGAGAATTCCTGCAGAGAAACATGGTGGCCTCCGGCTGCTCGCCGCGAAAAGGTAAAAACCGACATACTCCCCAATTTTCAAGCTTGAGATCTCCTTACCCCCTTCAACTCCCGGGGGTCACCAGTCGTGGGAATAAACGGCTCGGGCGTCTCGTCCGAAAGAGGAAGCGTCACTTCATTGGCGAAAAGTATGGACTAATAAAGCAGAGTAAAAGGACCGGCGATTACCATAAAATTTCGATCCGGATGCCAAAGCACTACGATGTAGCCGATTCCAGGAAATCCTGGCCATTCAGCCATCCTCATCAGCGCAAGAAAAACGTGGCGAAATAGTGTGCTCTTTACGTCCGCAAAGATAGAGGTTAAAGGCCGGGGTTTGAGACATTTAATTGGAGAAGAGACCGACTTGGATGCGACGCTGTTTGCGGCATTGTTCAGACGTGAGGCTTGGTGGAGTAACGATCTCGGATCTTGGCTCGGTAATGATCGTGAATATCGGAAAACCCATTGATGCACCCTCTGTTCCATGAAATTGACTGTTTGAATGCCCTCTCCAACCTTGGTGTCCAAGTTAACGCCTTATGGTAACCCGAACTCCTGCAATTTAAGTCTCAAATCTTCTTCGGTAAAGGCAGGAGAGGACATCTCAGTGCTATTGGAATTTAGCCGGTCCGACCATGACGAATGCCATGTCGTCCTGCCTTACCTGGACACCTCGTAAAAGCTGAGATTCCTAATCTGGCCCCCTTACTCCGAACCAGAATCATCCGGTGGCTGCTGCGTCTCCTTCAAGGCCTGTTTTCTCATTAGCCACCTCACTCTTGTCTTTCAACACCGCCACCCCTTCCCATCATTCTCCCCAACCTCAAACGCACTTCAGCGCCACCACAGCCGCTCAAAGAAGATACTTACATCCTCCAACAACGCCTTTAATCTCGGCAACATTCCCTCGTTGATCACAAGATGTTGATCGTCGAGGTCTTCGACAATGAAGTCATTGCGCTGGGAGTCGATTTTAATGATGATAGCTTTGATGGATGGATCACACTCTACGAGTATACCTGAGATGATGTTAATTTATACTACAGTAAAGTTAGGTAGGAAGAGACGATACCTCTAACTGCGCGAGGCATTGTGGTGAATCTACGAGTGGGATGATACTGTTGCCTTGTTTCTTGGTGGTGGTAAGTAGGCAACAATGGCAACGTTTTACACGGATAGTCGTAAACAAATATATACAGGATACCCAAGGCTCATTTATGGAGTACAAAGTGAATGGCAAGTGTCGTTTTGAGGAGATTGTCGTTGCTTTGGGAAACAAATCTCGTGATAGCTTTCCACGTGCTGTCGCCTCCAATAAAAAGCTCGGATCACCACATTAAGCAGGGGTTTCATGTCAGGCATGCAGCTAACGAGTCTTCCCGGCACTAGTACGTGTCAGGATCAACAACTCTCCAAACAAGATGCGCTTTATATGAGCATTCTCTGTCTTTAACAGTTAGTAGGATCGACTTATGCAGCCACCAATCTGTAATTCTCTCTATTTGTGTCTTTTTGCGCAGTGACACGAGGAGATTGCATTTGCAGCACGCTTCCCCGTTGTTAGACGGCTCATCAAACCTTGAGCTGGTTAAAGTATTGGAGTCCCCGGGACCTGAACCTCGGCTTCCTCCTTCTCCAGCATTCTATGGGCACCTTTGCCTTCAATGACTCCCCCTATCCTTCTAGGTGTGATGCCCTGGAGCAAGGATGTCTTAATCGCTCGACCAGGACCCAGTAATGTTAGGAGGCTAAGCAAGGGTCCCTCTTATTCAAGAAGTATGGATAGTTTACGACAAGGGACCAAAAATATGCATAAGCTTTGGAGGGGCCTACTAGAGGATTGATGTGGCAGCAACGTGGGGCATGGCAGAGAGGTACAGACTGCATGGTCAACAGATACCTTCGAGAATGCTAACGACTGGCAGCCTGCCGCATTTTGTATTGGTACACCCCACCTATTATCGTACTTACTATCGAATGCAAAGTAGGTGACTGCTGGCCTGCCTCACAATTAGCTCATTAGTGCAAGAAATCCAGAAACCTTCCATTGCGCGAGAGAAACCTCTGTATCAATTATCACAGTACAATTAACGAGCTTCTCATCTTTGCATAGGAGTAAGGTTCTCAATTCGAGCTAACTCTCTCCCAGGTTTTACATCCAATGCCGCGTTATAAACTAGTCTCAAAATTCCTATCCTCTTCCCTCGGCAACACTTTATTCCTAACATGCTTAATCTCCTCTTTCGTCAGCCCCGCCTTCTTCATATGCACTCTCTTAGCTCTAACACTCTCTGTGTCCCTTGTTCCTGAAACGCCAGGTCGGCTCCTCATTCTCGCCTCCTGGTCCAACATTTCTTGTTCGGCGTCGGCCTTCAGGAAGGCGTCCGCTGGGTTCTCTGGGCCCTCAAGGGAGGACGGGTTTATGTTCTTGCCGATCTTGACGTCGTTCAGCTTCATGTTTGTGTTGGCTGCGAGGTCGGAGGACTTGGTCTTGTTATGGCGAGGCATATTGGCGGGTTGTATTGTTTTTGGGTGGTTGAGGGGGTGTTTACTGTTGTTATAACGGAGGAAACATGAATGCGGAGCAGGTCACGTAGGAGAAGGTACATGCCATTAACGTCAATGACATAATTCCCGCCGTCTAGATCACGTCAGACACAGACCTCGGGGATATTTCACTGGCTAGCTTCCGATGCACCTGCCAAATGACGCCATATGGTTATAAGCATCATCGCTTAATGTAATTTCTCAGTGGCTCGCTTGCCCTTGGCACTGGCCCATATGTAAAACAGGGAGTCAGGAGACCATGATAGAAATCCGATCCCATATGCCACATAGGGCATACTACACTTTCGACTCGCGGTCACTTCGTTCTCCAATTTCTTCATCTAGCTCTTTCTCTCACCCTGTCAACTCCTTCCTTGCTTCGAAATAAGTCATGTACTTCAATGAAACGGACGATCCGATTCGGGTCTTAATATGGCATGTAGGCCGTCAGAGCAAACCGCAACACGCCATACGTAGACTCGACTAACCATGAGGAGTTTACCCGAGGCGTAACACAATGAGAAAGACTGATGAGTGAGGATTACGGAATCGATGGAGAGAGGAACATAAGAGAGAACAAAGGCTTGAGAAAGGGTCGACTAGCCAGCCACAAGTCCCTTTTTGCCTGGGATCGCTTTGGTCTAACCTTGTAGCAAGCGTGGCCATTTATCTTGCTACTAGATCACAGGATCTACTGAACTTCGAGCATTTGAATTTGAAACTTCTACTAGAAGCTTGTATGTGGTTCATCTTTGGTTCGGAGACCGGGCCGATGTCTGGATGCTACTTCGTAGAAAATACCCTTGACCAACGATCGAATCGGAAGCCTTTTCCAACTAATGGCTCCTTGTTTGATCTACGTTGTTGTTGGCACACGAATACGTTGCGAGGTATCTCAAGATCACAAATGCGCTGATCTGACCCGGGTATATTCGATAAGAGAGCCGCAATGTAATCACAGCAATGCAATCCCACAGTTCGCCAGAAAAATCGACTTTGTGATTGGATTGGTATTTGGTCGGCGGAGCGAACGTTGTTTATCACCATTCCGCAGTTCTTGTCCCAGTCACTGCTACAACCAAGTAACAGAACCCATGTAATTCGTATAAGCGATTACTGTATCCCAGAACCGACCGATACTTATCACAACCTGACCACCGCCTACTCCGAAGAATGAGCGAAGTTGATTTACTCGTCGGAGCGCTTCTTCTTCTTGCCGCGAACCTTCTCCATTCCGCGGAGGGTCTTCTGGCGGTTCTTGCGCTGCTTGCCTGTATGTGATAGTCAGTACGACTGTTCTCTCCTCCATGGGTATACCTGCGCAATCGGTGCGCGGTCGCTGCTGGAATGACGTACGCTGCTGTCTGGATGGCTTCTCAATCTTGGATGCAACACCAACACGGACGAGACGGAAGTGTGGCTCGAACTTGGCGAGGGCCTCTGGGGAGTCGTAGACGAGGGCGAATCCAGTGGTCTTGCCACCACCGAACTGGGTCTGGAGACCGAAGACGTTGACCTGCTCCTTCTGGCACTTGTAGAGCTCAGCGAGCTTGCCACGGAGGTCGTCCTTGGAGACGTTGGCGCGGTTTGGGTGCAGAACGTCACTGTGCAATTGCTGTCAGCCCTCCGCTCCTGACATCCCTTGTCCCCTTCCTCAATCGCTTTCTATGTATATATTTTTCCTCCTTCGTTATGTCCTCCTCTTTCGGTGTTTGTCGTCGCGATATCGTTTCGGCGTCGATGGAGGTCAACTTACATGACCATCTGCTTGCGGCCCAAAAGTGGGTTGCGGATGAACTTGCGCGTTCTAAGCGTGACTGGTTGCTCGCGGTCGGCCATTTTGTCGATATTGCTGTCTACGGTGGTAGGCAGATGGTCGATTTGTCGTTAGGTCACTGGCGTTGAGATCGAATTCGGTAGCCAAAAGTTCGTCGTCGCTTGGGTAGGGTATTCAAAATTGGTAGCGTGCGTTTCCGTGGGTGCCAGGGTCGGTCCCATTGGCTCGGCTAGCGAACCACTGGACAGGGCTAGCCTTACCCTAAGAGGACTGGCATCAGAGCCGCGTCTCGACCCCGCTAAGTCTAGTCGCAGCATTAACAAAGCCCAAGGACTCTAAAAAGACGCTAGATTGTTTACACTTTCTCATTTACATTATTAAAGCGCATTGCGCTAAATAATCACGTGTCTTTCCGATGTGAGCCGCGCTTATGGCGGCCACCACCCTACCTCACGACTGGGAGCAGGAGCTCAACCACTTTAAGCGCCAATATCTTCAGCTTCAGGTTAGCTTGAAATACCCTGAAAGACAGTACCTCAAGCATGAAGATTTTCAGCAGGCCCTGTGCGCACGGATATTCTCCGAGGATGCCTTGCTACACTTTCCACCACAGAGGTATCAGCTCCGAGTGCTGAAGGAGCTCATGAAGAGAATTGAAGACAGCATCACAGACTTGGAAGAGGGAGTACGGAATCTCATATTTTATTCACACCTTCGCCTTACATATATTTGTCCTACTATCTTATCACTCTCTCACATCACATTCTTGGCTCGTTGTCTTCCGCATTTCATATTACAAGCTCTGACCAATGCAATCAAACAGCAGACCATCTCAGACGACCTCATGGGATGTTTCTCATCTCTCCTAACCACTCGCATGCCCGCTGAAATGGAAGCTGCACAAGAGAAGTCCTATGTCACATATTCCCTTGGTGCTTTGTCTTCCACGGAGCCACCAACAATCACCATTTCCGAATCCCGCAACCTACTGGGCGGCACAGGTACTACCGGATTCCGCACCTGGGAAGCTTGCCTTCAACTCGGCGATTTTCTCTGCTCAGAATTTTGCCCACTCGACCTCAAGAAAACTTCACAGACTATTCTTGAGCTTGGATGTGGGACAGGTTACCTCTCAATCCAGGTTGCAAAACACTTTTCTCCCTCACATATCACTGCCACCGACGGCTTCGACACCGTGGTGGATGACTTACCTAACAACTTCCTCCTCAATGGCCTTGAGCTATCTCCCAGGCTTCGCACTCAACTTCTGAAATGGGGTGAGGGCCAGCTTGAGGAGTTCCGACGTGAACCGACTTTCCTTGAAGGCAAAGCACCTGATCTCATTCTCGGCGCGGATGTGACGTACGATGCTGCAGCGCTGCCAGTGCTTTGTGAAACTTTGAAGGATTTGCTGACTGCTTATCCCAAGACGCAAATCCTGATTGCGAGCACGGTGCGGAACGAGGAGACGTTCCAGAAGTTCTTGAATCTCTGTGAGGAGCATGACTTTATGAGGGAAGAGTTGAAATGGACTCCGAAGGCATTAGATGAGCAAACTGGCCCGTTCTATAGAGTTGATATGCCGGTCAGGCTGTCGAGGATAACTGCCAAGGCTTAGACTCCTAAAAAGACGGGTTAGCATAGACGAAGAGAGTCGTCAGCTACAACTTTACGCATGCAACCATTGTTCCAGATCCTCGATCATGCAATCATTGTGAAGATTACTCAGATCAAGGTAACTAATAACATCTCATGCAAACTGCAGCCCATTCGCTATGCCCATGGTATCTCAGATGGGACAGATGAGCTCTCAGTGTGTATTCCTTGCTCCTGTCGGCTTTTATGACCCGCGTGTTGGTCGACCGGCTGGTAGTTCGGCATTTTGCTCTCGATCACTAGCGGCGTGCTCGCAGTCGTACTCGATGTATTGTGGATGTTGACGCATAATTTCGCTGCCAGTATGTCATTTCAAACTGGTAAACATTGCCCATTTGATTTGTTAGCGTACTCATAATATGAAGAAGCTCTTTATAACCCGAGCATACTCAACGCGAACAAAGACATATTGGCAAGTTTAGGTGGCTGTATCTTTATAAGGTCATGGGAAGGTGGGGGTTCGGATCGGAGGTCTTGTATTCCCTCGCTCTAGCTTTACTCATAACGAACAAGTGTCCGTCGCTACATTTCATAGTTGCTGCTGTGATGGAAGTCAAGTGGTTCGAACTTGTACTTGTGAAGGTACTTTGTTATCGCAACATCGTGTGAATACTTGCTAACAAAATCAGAAGCTAGAGACCACAATGACACGCTCATGACATTTAGACCAAGCGAAAGCACTAACCATCTCGTCCGGTTGTTAACTCTACCGTGTAACTGATATCAGGGATGTGTGAAATAGAGGTGAGGAGGACGCAAGCAAGACAGATCCTTGTCTTCAAAAATGGTATATTATTTTAGTAGTAATACACTTTGCTAACGCATGATTCGTCCAAGTCATAACCACCATCCCATAAGCTGACGGCTTTCGAAGCCTCATAAACCAAACTCCAATTCCTAAGGAAGCCATTTATCCAATCATAATCATTACCCATAACACCACCCTCTTCTTCACCGTCCCTTCTTACAAGCGCAAAGTAGCACTATTAGCATTGCTATCCCAACTCCTCCTCCTCAACTCCCAGTCCTCCCTATGCGCCGCAACACTATGCCTCCTCGCACCCTTCAACTCCCTCTCGGCATCCATCAGCCTACTCTGCACCCATACGCTATACAGCCTATCCTGACGCACACTCTCACAGTTTAACAGCTCCGTCAACGTCGTCTTGATCTGCTGGTTGACCTGCACCAGCTTCTTCTCTTCCTCCATCATCTCTCTTGTCTCGCCACCGTGTGAGGGACAAGAGATTGACTGGGACATGACGGCCGCGGCATTCTGGATGCCGGGGAACGAGTAGGGGAGGGAGGAGCGGCGCTTTTGGAATGGTGGGCGGGTGGCGAAGTGGGTGTGCTCTTGCTCTGGGGTGGTTGTGGCGGACGATGATGCCTCGGAGAAAGTATCAGATGTGGGCGACGCTGGGACGGTGCCGGCGGTGCGGGAAATCTGGGCGAGGTGTGACTGAAGGGCGTCGTGTTGAGAGTGAAGAAGCAGGTACTTCTGAAGGGTGAAAGCTCGCTCAGGCGACTTAAGCGTTGGATTATCGTTGATCGGCATTATGACGGTGGCGATGTGTCAATTGGTATGATTTATTTCGTCAGATGAACCACTGTAGCCGATGAATCACTGTAATCGTAGAACTTGAGGAGAGTGGGTGTGGTGTGATTATATTCGTCTGTAGTGATTGATGCTTATTGTTGTTTGAATCAGTCTTTGATAGCGAAACATCTAATGGTGTTTGGGAAGTATATCTTCAGCACTTAGTCGTCTCCTCAATTATGTGGAAGTTGGCGATATTTGTGTGTCTGAATAGCGAAATAGTTGGCATGATATGTAGGTTGAGTTATAGAGATGATGGAACCAAAAATAGGTAAGCAGGAGAAGGACCTTTGATATATGAACCGGCAGGAACTGCTTCCTCAACGAGAGGTACGTACACTGCACGGAGCACGAAGTACGCAACTTCCTTGGTAGATCAGGCAAAGAGTGCATCACATCGAAGCAGAATAGCGGGGATGCGGATAGCTATTATTTGCTAGGCTTTAAAGCTTTAGGGCTTTAACGCTTCAAGGCCCATGATCGACGATCCAAGGGCGTCTGGAGCTGGTGTGACGTAGAATTAATCATGTCTGACGCCGCTTTTGAGAAGAGGAGCTGCCACACACCCCCTCCTCACTTGCCATCCCACGCCACAACAGCCTTGGTAGTCAACTGGACTTAAATGCCTTGACCCAATGTTTGGTCTCTACAAAGCTTGTTCGCTATGTCTCCTTTGGTATCATCGTAGCCGGATGGCTCCTAGAAAGCTGTGGGTGGTGCTTAGTTCTTCCACGTCCTAAGCGTCGATGCATTCTCTCCGCAACGGCCTAAAACATCCACTGAGCTGGCATGTATTTCTGTCGCTGAAAAGATAATGCGTGAAAATGCACATCACGACATATCATGTTCAATTGGAGCCACATTTCAGCAAATACCTTATCTTCGGGCCCGCAAGTCCACCACTCAGGTGGCACTTTACTTTCGACCTCGTCTTACAGGCGCACAAAGACCTCAAACAACCACAACTAAATCCGGAATATGGACATTAAGTTTCCCCGTGCCCAACGTGCCTTCTTTACCATTCGAATGGCGTCCTCGAGTCAGAGTGGGCAACTGGCTAAAACAACGTCATTCCCAGACCACATCCGCGCGGCTGGCCATATCCACAATTCCATCCCATCGCTCCACCAGAACGGCTCCGTAACGTTGTTCTACTTTGCTGATGCCATTCCACCCGTATGATTCTGACACAGCTGAAGTGCTCCCGATAAACTCAGGGTCACGCGGTGATGCCCCAGAATGCTTTGGATCCCGATTTAGTATCCATTACCATGTTTTGGTGTCAGCCAGCATCCATGCCAGGTGAGCCAGCAAAACGATTGGCACTTACGAGTACACAAAGATAACAAACCTCCAAGGGATCTTCCATGTTTTGCCCATGTCCTTTCACCGGTTTTCCCACGCCCATACAGTCAACTCTTGGCTTGCATTTGGGGAATTCACCACGTTCTAGAACCTCTTAGCACGCTTAGCATTTCTTTCTTCGCGTGTGCTGACACTTGGCAGCGTGAGCTGCCACCTCATTATCACTCTAGTTCTCTTGGCCGTCGCCCATCCGTCCTCTAAGAATCCATTCAAACGGCCCGCTAAGTCACTAGTTTCTGATAATCGCGCTTAGATCTGCGCTTCCCAAACACAGCGAGGAGAGACAGCAAACGCGGTCGTTGAGCTGTGGCTTTTCTTGTGGCTGGTGCGTCATAAATGCAGGGTTGACGACCTGCTTCTGAGAACGTACAAGCATTATAGCGTCATGCGCCACAGGTGGTGTCTCACTTATCCACCTCCTCATGTGTAGATGGGAGGTGTAGCCGATGAATGCTGCTTTACGGAGCACGGGTAGGAGAGGGATCGGGATGTGAGCACGAGAATCGAAGTGTCCTTGGCTCTGAAGCTCGAGATCAAAGGGTGGCCGTTTGGGCTCGTTGTAGAAGTACCTCTACACACAGTACTTGTGCTCGTAGTCGTACACTCTTTCCACCGAAATGTGCAAAGATGAAACAAACTATGACGATGCCCTAACTTTTACGCGAGTCTCCCGGTCGTCAAACATAGTGATGGCTTGTGATTCAAGAGTCTGGAGCGTCAAGGTCAAGATCAAGTTACAAAGGCAGTTACCGGTTTCTCCTAAAAGACGATAGCCATCTCACCGTGGAACATGCCGTTGCTTCCACCTCTCGCTCTGACACTGCCGGACGAAACGAGCTCGATTGCTTCGTCGCGGGCGGCAACAGCCGTCAATAGTGGAGTGCGCGTTTTGGAGGCCTTTAATCATGAGTTGGGGACCCGCCCTGTATACGGTGGCGCACAATAGAAGGATGAAGCGCGGTTTGGCGAGTTTGTTTGTTTGCCATCAAGTTTTTTAATTCTTCGGTGCTTCTAAGCCCTCGACTAACTTTGCTGTATAGCACGAGACGTTCTTCTCTCAGCTCTAGATTTAGTCAGCCCTAGATTTGGTCTTTTTGTAATTTAGGTCTTCTGATTTCTCAATCTTCTCACCTGCTTGAGCCACATATGCAGCCTACGAGCAATCGCATAAAACAGGCAACCAGTTCTCTCTTTTTTTTATTATAGTAATGTATTGGATTGAGACGAACAACAATTATGCTAAAGTATTTCCGAAGGAGCAGTCGCTAAACTGCATGACTTTGAACTAGAACCACAATGCAAGTAATAGTCCTCTTTGCCTTCCATCAATCTCCCAACGCTCCGTTAATGGCCTGCTCCTATGGGGAGATAGGCCACTACAAACTCTGAAGTCTGCATCGCTGGTGTCTTTTGCCCTGCTCTCCTTCCCTCCGCTAGGGGGCCACCATGCTCTCTCCTCTTCTTCCTCTCCATTCCATCCTCGCACCACGCCTTCACCCATACGACGGATCGAAACGCAGCGCAATGACAGCAGAAAATGTCCGAGGAAGCAAGACAAAGTCATTTTTGACAAAGTCTTGCCTGACCTAAGCCAAGATCCATAAAAAGGAAAATAGCCTCATCTAACCCTCACTAATCTCCCAACGCTCCGTTAATGGCCTGCTTCTAGATGAAGATAGGCCACTACAGACCTATGTCTGCATCGCTGGTTTGTTCTCTATTTCCCTCAATTACACCCCATTTCTTTGGCCCTTGGGCTTCCTCTGCGCCGTCTTCGCGCCAAACCTCCGGGTGGAGACTCACCGCAATGACAGCGTAATAATTTCCGAAGTAAAGGACCAAAGTCCGCGCGATTGAAAACTGAATCCATAGATAGAAAGCAGTCCTATTTGCCTTCGTTCGCTCTGCCAACGCTCCGTTAGTGGCCTGATCCTGGGATGGAAGAGGCCACTGCAGACCGGTGTCTGCATCGCTGGTTTATTCCCCCGTGGGACTGAAGATGAAAGAGGGGAGGGGCATAGGAGGAAAGGTAATGGGGAAGGGGAAAAATCAGGTTGAGATGGTTGACCGGTTCTCGCTGTTGCGGTCTAGGAGCCCGCCGCTGGGATTGTATATGGTGAGATGCAAAGCACTCAACGAGCAAAAATTGAGTGCTGTTCATGCCTGCTCGTGGCGGCTACAATTGGGTATATAAATCTAAAACTGCGTCTGTTAGCAAAAGTCCCCAAACCATTTATTCGTCTGGAACCACAAGTGCTGAAGAGCTAATTCAGACAGATTGAGAAGATTTTGTTATTGCGGTTTTTGTAGGCATCACGCGACTGACTAGGGGGTTGGCCCAAGTCGCAGTCAAACGCTCATATGGCCCCGCGGAGTCATCAGGAAAGCCCACTCGAATCCACCAAACCCTAAGTCAAGAAAAAGAGCATACCTTTGCAAACATCTACTCCGGACGAAACCTCCCTTTCCTCTCGCTCTTAAGCGCCTCAACCTTCTTCCTATCCTCCTCAAACCTCTTAAGAAGTTCTCCTTGTTCCTCCTTCCTTCTCTCTCTGCCCTGGAATCTGTAGAAGTCGCCCATTGATTTCCTCTTCGCCTCCTCCTTCTCCATCTCCTTCCTTCTGGCCTCTTCTGCGTCGTGCTGTCTCGCCGGTCCAACTCTGCCTCCTCTGGTGACTGTGATGAAACCGTCTGCGTCAGGCACATTACGCATCCTCTTCGCGGCCCTCGCCGCCTCCTCCTCCCTCCCATTCCACTCCGCCATGAAGGTATCCACCGCATTCTGCAGGACCTCAGTGGACGGGTATCTCAGTCTCTGATGGGCCATGTACCGTGCCGAGCCAAGCGGGGCAACCTTCTTCACGCCCTCTCCCCAAACAGGGTAATCGCCCGTCTTAACAGCTTTTCTTATAGCCTTCAACGCGAGCTCAACACTCTTCTCATCCGCCAACGCTGCAACAGCCGTCGATCCAGAATGATGTATCGGCCTATTCCATACCTTTGGCAGTTCACTGGCACCCCTATTATCCTCCTCAACAACATCATCCTGTTTCCTCTTCTTCCTCTTTTCCACCACCGTTACGCCCGCCAACACATTTGGTGCCGGCGACGCCTTCTCTTTCTCTTTCCTCTCGTTCTCAAACACGACTGTCTCGAACCTGCCGGCGCCGAGCAAAGAAGTGAACACAGCGCGGATGTGTGCCTCAGTGCTATCCACCGGCAAATTAACCAGGAACAGCGACCGCGAGTCGGCCGTGGTGGGTATCTTTGGGTTGTGAGGACGGACGTATATGCTATGGACTGCTTCTTTGGGGTAGGAGGTGCTGGCGGGGATAGTGAGGGGGAGGATGGAGTATTCCCCGACAGAGGGGATGGTTTTGCCCATGCTGTGAGATTTACGTATGTAATAGAGGCGATGGGAATAGTTGAGAGAATGTATCAGCTGTTTGGAGTTGTTGTTTGGAGTTGAGATCGCAGTTCGAGGTTCACTTCACAAGGCTGATGAAGATTTAGGAAAGTTGATATTCTTATCTTATCTTGATTGCGCTAGCTACGACGGCTGAAGGTGGCTGACTAAGCTAATTGGTGTCTAGATGGGCAAAAGTTGTGTTGGGTTTGTCCAACCGTGGACGAGCACATCCTGGTGTGAAAGTAATAACCATTCCAAAAATCCGTTATTCTTCGTCTCCCAGCCGTTCCTTCCCGAGTATAGTTGATGAATGCAGCATCTAGACTTTCTCTGGATCGTTGATTCCACCGTTCGTAATGATGTAAATGGCCTCACGCTCAGGGCAATCTATTATCGCTTAGCACTGTTCCAGGATGGAAGAGGAATGGAGGCGAGAACTTACTCGGAGAGTCGATGATCTTAGCGACGCGCTCCTCTCCGCGACCCTTACGCAACAAGACTCTGGTGGTAGAGGCGTGGGCGAGAACGTGACCACCGACTGGCTTACGACCATCGGCACCAGCAAAGAGAGCACTGGCGCCTGGGTCCGACTGGACCTGGTTTGTCTTTGGAACGTTAGTACTCGCTGATCGGACAAGAGCACATCGAAACTTACCATAAGGACGCAAATGTTGAACTCCTCAGCCAAGCTGCAAAGTCTCTTCAAGAACTGACCAAGAGCCTGCTGGCGCTCAGACAATTCACCACGACCGCTGTAGTCGGTACGGAACAAGGCCATAACACTGTCAACGACGAGGAGCTTGTACTCTCCAGTGCAGAAGTTAAAGGCGAGAACATCGAGAAGCTCCATCTGGTGCTCACTGTTGAGGCCACGGGAAATGCAGATGTTGTCGCAAGCCTGCTCTGGGTCGACGCCGAAGCGCTCAGCAATCTGGCAGATCCTCTCTGGACGAAACGTGCCCTCAGTGTCTAACCGGTTATTAGCGAGGATGTTGTAGAGAGAGCAAGACAAGAAATGTACTAACCAATCCAAGCGACCTTTCCTTCGGCGCCACCCATCTCTTTTGGAAGTTGTGTGATGACAGCCATGGTATGGCAGATCTGGGTCTTTCCGCAGCGGAATTCGCCATAAATCTCGCTGATACTCATTGTCTCAAAGCCACTAGCAGTGTAAGCATGAACCATAGCATTGGCGGTTAGACGCTTACCCCAGAAGGATAGAGTCAAGCTGCTTGCTGCCAGTGCTAATCTTCGTGCACACCTTGCGTTTGATGGCCAAGTCGGTGGCGGTTTGGAAGCCATTTACCTCTGGCTTCATAGAGTTAGCCCAGGGTTTCGTTCGTGTACAATTGATTCGACATACCATAACTTTGGCAGCAGCCTCCTTAATCTTGATGACCTTGGCTTCGGACAATCCCTTGATCTTCTCCAAACGCTTTCTGGTCATGGTCAAAACACTCTTGCAGACATATTAGTGACTTGTATGGCTGGTGGTAAGACTGCCACTTGCCGTCACAGTGTATAGTCCAGCGCCCTTGAGCTTGGTGATGTCGGATGCGCCGACACCTACTTTGATAAGCATGAATCGAACATTCAGCACAGCATCACATACCATGCGCTTGAATGCTATCAATGTCAATGACCGATGCCATCTTAGGTGGTTAGCTGCCAGTCTGTCGCGCAAGAACTCATTTGCCACTCACGTCGTCGCCTACATCCATATCACCCATGACCGAGCCGGCAACCATGATGCTTTGAAGGCGATGAGAATATGAAGAGAGGTGATAAGCGAAGGAGAGTGGACACGGCTACGACGAACACGCTTCTTTGGAAGAGAGAAAGAAAACCAGTGTGAGAAGAGAACCTCGGGTGCCTAATTGGTAGGAAAGAAAGCAGTGATACGAGAAAGATGCTCGTAGACCTGAAGTACGGATTGTAGCACCAGGAGAACTTCGATTGTGAAATATCTAGATATCAGAACGGGGATTTGGGTACTCGATATTTGCTGACGGAAGAGGAGGAGAGTGGAAACGATCTGAGGTAGAGGACGGAAATCGGTCATGTACGGCAGAAAAGAGAGTTGAGGTAACACAGATCCCAATTAGGATAGTGCAGAGCCGCAACGCTCAATTCAGAAGGATCCTGACTTGGCGGCTCCATTAGGCAGAATTTTGAGGACCCTCATTCGGTAAGATATGGCTGCTCCTTAGAGCTCCCGTTATCTTCCTCTTGCTCACTGCATCGTGGACAGTTGGGACAATACCTGCTTTAAAAGCGCCAGAAATTCGTGGCTCAGCAACGCCACCACAGGTTTATAACCACACTTTTCGTCCAGCTTCCGAACAACGAGGCTTACGTCAAGACCAGGAGTGTCCTGAAGTCTTCGACTGTGTCGAAAAGCGACTTGCGGCCGCCAAGGGTTGTCCAGCAGCAACCCCGTCACTCTGGCCTTGTAGCGAGAAAAAGGGAGGCTGAGCGACCGGAAGAGTTCTGGAAGAGCCAGTTCTCTTGCAACGTGCTAAAAGAACAAACAGCTAGGTACAAGATGAGTATTTCGATTCAAATGTGACAGCGAAGAGCCTCTACTCTCCAACAACGCAAAAATGGGCCATGACAGTGACAAATGCGAACTTTGAGCAGAGCGAACACCGGAAAAGCAAAGACTTGCCTTGTCTGAAATAAACCGTTTCTAAGCTGAAAACTTACATGAGAGCTCGACTGATGTTGAGCCCCTCTTTGCCGAGGAGTTGGCAAAGGCATAAGTAGTTGGTGGTAGATTCCCAGCTTTTCAAAGTTGGAAAAGTGGCACCAACCAAGGAGACCACCAATAACATGACGGCCGCCATTGCGAAGATATCCTTCCAGATGTAGTATTGTTGCTTCTGTGTGTTGAAGCTATATGGACTTTCAATGCTTCCCACACTTTCTGTTGACGTCTGAAAGTGGAATCCATAGCATAACCGCTCGTGTCCGCTGTGCCGCACTGTGAGGGAGACTGGCGGATATGGCGAGATGAGCTGTCGCCATCGCCACCTGAGCGTGGAATTTGATAGGTCTGTGGATAGTTAAAGTATCGTGATTCGTGGCTATAGCTGCATAGTATAGTTGTTGTCGGTCTTTGATAGAGTCAGCCACAAACGATTATCACGCCAAGCGGCTGGAGCGGTGAAAGTGTCAGTCCAGTGTGGCTTGAGCTCGGTGGCATCACCTCCAGCGGCTTTGGTCAAATCGCCCACCGATGCGTGAAGAATGGTAAACTGCAGCAGTCGCAATTGGTCAGAATCGCATCCTGGGGCTTCGTGTTGACGTTGGGTCCTCTGGTATCCATCCCGGTCTAGCCCGGAAATGTGCAAGTGCGTGGCGTGGACTCGCCAGTCAGGAGCTGCTCTGGCTTCGGTCGCATTCGGTACAGAACGTAGCGTAGCGTAGCGGAGCGGAAGTCACAGCTAATACCCATAAGAGATTTCCCACAAGCTCCGACCGCCTGAACCCATCAACCACGAAGCACATACCGAACGAAAAACCCCACGAACGTCTTGTTGTTGTCAAGGAGAGAAAGGAGGAATAGAAAGTCTGTCGCCGAAAGAAGCTGATAAAACCGTCTTTATACTCAAAAAGTAAGCAACTATAACTCCCAAAATGCATACGTGGTAGAAGCTGGGTAGCGCAGCTGGTGCCCATATCTCGAAACATGTCATACAGTCGTCGTCGTGGATCTACAACCAGAGAATATACAGCCACAGCTTGTACAGCGACAAGAGCGCTGCAGGAACAGCGGCCTGCAGCTAGACGTGTCTTCAACCATTGTTCCGTGTCACCTCTATCGTTATTCGCTCGATGTAGACGCAGCCCAACCATTAGCGACCATCGGCCGCGAGCCACAAGGCTGACCCAGACGACGCTGAAACATCGAATTATACTGTCTGCATCATAAGTCTATACTCACACCCTCGAGCACTTGATTCACAAGTCCGGCACTATAACCACGATGGCGCAGACATTTGGACCGCACGACTATCTATGACACAACATGGCACCTTTAGACATAATCATCTGCTAACATGCTATCTTTACAGATACCGATCAAAATGGCATCCCTTTCCCGTCGTGCCTGCTACAAGTGCGGTCAGATTGGCCACACCGCCAACGAGTGCTCCTCTGCTGAGCGTCTCTGCTACAACTGCAAGCAGCCAGGACACGAGTCCAACGGCTGCCCATTGCCACGCACCACCGAGGCCAAGCAGTGCTATTCCTGCTCCGGCATTGGACACGTCCAGGCTGATTGCCCAACTCTCCGCCTCGCCGGAACCACTGGACGCTGCTATTCTTGCGGTCTCCAGGGACATCTTGCTCGTGACTGCACTGCTCCACCAGGAGTCGGTCGTGGTGCTTTCGCTCCACGCGGAGGATTCCAGGGAGGATTTGCCCCACGCGGTGCTTTCCAGGGAGGACCACGCCCAACCACCTGCCACAAGTGCGGTGAGCGCAACCACTTTGCCAGAGACTGCAAGGCTCAGGCTTTGAAGTGCTTCGCCTGCGGCAAGTTCGGCCACATCAGCCGCGACTGCACCTCTCCAAACGGAGGACCACTCAGCACCGCTGGCAAGACCTGCTACCAGTGCGGTGAGGCCGGACACATCTCCCGCGACTGCCCACAGTCTCAGAGAGGTCCAGGCCCAATCGGTGGCCAAATGGATGTTGACACCAACAACCAGATCCCACCACCAATGGCCCCAATCGCCTAAATCTCGCGATTAAATCTTAACGACTGGTTCCGATGACCAGAATTTAACGACTTTCCCCACGTTCAACATCGGTTTTTCTTTCACTTGGACATAATTCTCACCAACGCTCGCGGGCTTGGCACGACAACACTTTGTTTACCCCCTTGGCTCTGCATGTTACGGATTGATTATTCAACAAACGGCGCCTGGTCTTCACATCGGTGGTCATGATTCATCGGGCATACCCATCACACGCGTTGTCTAGATTCACTCGATACACAGGCGAAAAGTCGTAAATTCTAAAACTAAGACTCTTTTGCAATGCATTTTTTTGTTCTTGATTCATACCGATACCTGGGAGATACCTTTCAGCACATACTTTGGATGAAATTGGTCACGCGTGGAAAAGAGACTGGGGATTACTGAGACACCAACGATGTAGGAACGGAGTGGGTGAACCATAGGATGGCTGGTGGATGGATTGTGATGGGTGGCCGGGGAAAGGATGAATAGAACAGAGTGTGGTGGGGATGACGACTATGGTGATAGCGTGATCTCAAATCAAGAATGAACGCCGAGTTGCCTGTCTATTGATATACATTTCCGAATATGAATCATGTTGTGGTTTGTTTTACGGAATGTTTCTGGATCGCTACACAAATTCCCTCAGAATTGAAAACTGCCACCCATGTCAGCGTTGGGCGAGCCTGGACTCGAAGAGTAGGGCTTTCCCCATAGCTCTTGCACCCAGCTGAATGATTGAACAGCTGTGCAGATATGGCGAACACCCTTTGGACACGAAGGAAGGAGACGGCCACAAAGGCAAGCACGGGATCAGCATGAACACACCTCGGATTCTGCCCGCCACCTCCGACACCCATCCGTCTTGCAGAGGAGAATCCACCAGCCACTTCGCAGCCTGGGTTTCACCATTTTTTAGACCTCGCGACCGACAGTAACCAAACTGGTTAACCAGTGACACCACGAATGCAAACACATTTTTGCTCAATGGTCTGATGTCAAGATGCTCAAAATAATGCATGCATTTATCTACCGTCTCAATGATATTCACAGGCCGCCCACCTCCTTTAGCAAATCCCAAAAATAAGCAAAGCAACTAACACTATAGGGTATCTCAAAGCCAGCTCCCTGGCCGACCGAGCCTAAACGCCAAGAATTTCACCTGCCTAGTAGCAGGACTTAACGCCGATCCTTGATTTTCTCCTCACCATATTGTTATCCCCCATAAAAAGCCTTACCGTGATGTGATAAAGAGAGAAAAGGACTTCAAGCAACCACTTGGCACTTTAGTCATCATCCAGATCAATAACCATAACATCATTCTTCTTCTCTTCAGCCTGCTTTTTCTCTTTCTTACTCTCCACCATCATATTCCCCTTCATCGCCTCCTCATCTCTAACCTTCCAGCTCGCATCCGCACTAACGACAATCGTCCTCGCCTCATCCGCCTTTCCCTCTTCAACCAGCTTCGCTTTGACGCCTTGCATCCACTCATCGACTCTGAGATTTACCGGTCTAGCATCCGCCCCACAGAGCGGGCATTTCCACACATCCGCAGCGCTGACGACGGCGTTTTCGGTGTCTTGATCATGGAAGATGACACTCTTCTCCCGACGTGTCTGGGGACGAGTTTCAAGGAAGGTGTCCAGATCGAAACACTCTCTGTGGAGACAGTATTGACCCTTGACTGGTGTATTCCAGAGCTTTGCCAGCCATGGGTCTTGGAGGCCGACGTTGAGGTCTGAGGGCCCCATCACGATATCGTCGTCCTCAGCTGTGGTGGAAGGGTTGAGCATCTTCTTGATACCGTCTTCCGTGGTCTTAGAATCAAGCGTTCTCCCCAAGCACTCCTTGACAATGACATCGTGGCGCGCAACCTCTATCTCCTCAATAGCAAAAACGAACTTCTCGTTCTTGCCCGGAATTTTCGACACCACAACATTGATCTTAACCTTCTCCTCCTTCTCCTCCGACTCATAATGATCCGCAATATACCTCGTAATATCAATCGGCAAATCTTTCCCCCAGTGATTCTTCCTGCTCGTAGTCAACGACTTCGCATCCTCTTCCGCCTTGCCCGCAATCTCAATCGTGATATTCGGCGGCCAAGTCGTATCAGCAACCACAAACTCCGAATCCGAGATAGCTTCCTTGTTCTCGGCAAGCTTCACACAGCGAATACGATACAATAAGCTCCCGTGCTTGATCTCCCTTAGATCTGGATCCGTCGGTCTGATTTTCTTATGCGTCGGCAACTTCTCCTGCCTCTCCTCCTTCAAGGCGAACTCAAATTGGTCGTATAATTGGCTGCGCAGCATTGCGGGACCGACTACAATTCGTTTGACGACTTGGTAGTATCGATCATCTGGCTTGCCCTTCTGCTCTGCCTTACGGTCAACCGGTTTAAGTGTTGGGCTACGGAGGTCGGCATAGTGAAGCGCCATGAAATCAGGGTTTGGCAAATGAGGTGCTCGAGCTGGTGCATTTGCAGGGTGCCAAAACACCGGCTTTTTCGGTCCGCCTTGTTGTTGCTTCTGCGGATTATATGAGCCTGCTAACGGGTTCGCCATTTGGTACTGAACCTGATTTTGAGGTGAAGTTGGCTGATGCTGCTGGAACTGATGTCCTCTACGCATGAGCTCGTATTGCTGTGGCGTCGCCATATTCGACATCATCTGTTGCTGGGTTGACATTGGCTGATTTTGTTGCATATGATGATACTGCGGAGCACCGTTCATGTGTGGTGTCATCATGCCGTTTTGTTGTTGTATAGGACCAGAGAAGGATCCCTGCCGATTGATTGGTGTGGTTGCGACGACAAATTGGCCAGACTGGATTGCTAGAGATGGCATGTTCGTTACAGCAGGGCTCGGGCTTTGCATGCTTGCCATGGCTCCACCCCTGAGAGAGGCAACACTTGATGGTCTCCGGGTAGGTTGCCCTCGGGTAGGTTGCCCTCGGGTCGCGAGTTGTTGCTGAGCCATACTAGGCGAAGCTTGAGCAGGCGAACCAGTTCCATTTGCGTTGTGATTCGACGATACACTTGCCGGCCTATACAATGGGTTCAGTGCAGCACTTGGTGCTTGTACCACGGGTGACTGGATTGTTGGTACTCTTTGTGCAGAGAGCTGCACAATGTCATTGCTTGCATAGTGCTTCACTTGCGCATCGCGGAGAGCCAGATACTGCGCCTTTGTGTAGTTTATCGACTCATCGATTTCCCTTTGGGTGGGCGGACATGCAGTATTTATCCTCTTAGATAGCTCAGTGTGCCAATTTTGACCTCGAATAAACTCATCCATCATCAGATTCGCAAACTGGTCGTCTGGGATGGACATCTCATTTCTAACCCACACAAACATGAGTTTCTGCACCACGGGTGATGGTATAAAAAAGGTTTGACAGATCTCGTCTACCATGGGCGGGTATCTTCTCTGGATGCATTGCTGAAGGAATGCTGGAATATTCTGGACCATGGCAACGAGAGAACGGGTAACATCGGCCACTGCAGTTTTGTAGGCATCGGAATAGTTCATCAACTGCTCAAAGCCAGCTGGAAACGTCGTAAACCATCTTCCATATTCCGCTCTGACAGGTGCAGCCTTCGTTGCTATTAAGAACGACGTCATATGGCACAAGCCGGCGTCAAGGACCTTGATATTCTGCCCAAGTTGTGCAATTTTCAACAAGAAGTCGCGGTCTTTGAACCATAGGCAGAGGATCTGATGGAAAGCTACATAGTAGTAGTCGTTAGTTCTGCATGCCTCTGCCAGGAAATAGAAGCGCTTTTGTTCTGGTTGGGTATGGACATGGCTTTGTGCTCTGCATTCGTTCAAAAACCCCTCCAAGATTGGCGTGAATTGGGCCAGAGTGGGCGAATTAGTTGCAGTGGCACGGCGCCTTTTGTTCGGTTGTTGCTGATTCGCCGCATAAGGACGAGAATATACAAAGTTGTTTACTGATGGAGCTTGCGCTGGCTGTATAGGTCGGTGCTGGTGGTAATATGCAGCCTGTGCGCTATTATATGGTTGGCCTGGCTGGCCGCCTTGTGCTTGCATCGACGCTGGCAGTGCACCCACTCCGCTTCCTCGGTTCGACGGTGTACTCGACTGCGCGGTTATGGCAGTTTGCGTCGCTGGAGTTGTATTGCTCGTCGAGTTTTTCGGGCCCAGCGCCGGGCGAACAGGTTGGGTCGCTGTCGACAGCGGACTTGGTTCTTGCGTCGGAGTTGGCGACGGGAGAGTGCTTGCTGCACCTACTGTCGTTTCTTCTTGAGCCGCCCTGCTAAAGATGAGTCAGATTCAAGACATACAGCTGCTAGATTTGCATGGAGAAATACTTCTCACGCGCTAGTCCTTGCTGCCGTTTTAACTTTCGTGGCGATGTTTTAGTGGCGGCGGGCGCGTTTGCCTTGGACTCATCCGCGTCAACCATCCACGATCTACGCTTTCCTCCCAGAAATTGGTTCACTGTGCTGTTGGCGATAGAGATATCGTGCTGACTGGGTTGGCGGGTAGGACGTGGTGGAGCCGGCATTGTTTTCTTCTTCAAAAGGTCGCTTCAAAAGGGTGGTGAGGTCGTGGATGGTGTTTTGTGAATACGCCTCAGCAACTGTTCAGACAAACGAAGTAAAGAGTATATCACCGATGACCTTCATATGAGGGTTGCCATAATATATGACCCGAAAGAGGATGTCCCTTCAGCGTACGCGGCAGTTCTCGGAGTGACCTTTTCTTTCAAGATGTAAACTTGAGATGTGAGATGCGCCAACCGGTCGGTTGCCAGTATCGCGATGCGATGGAAGCGGCAAGGCGGGACGTAGACGTCCCAATCATACCATGACACCTCGCCGCCTGGACCATGCTGTCAATGCCCCACTTCGGACTTGAATGGCACCTTTCCTCTTCGTTAGACATCAAATCTCATTAGAAACGGCCATTAAGAGCTCCTTTCAACAAAGCCTTCTGATTAGGCATAAAGAGATCCTAGACTTTGTTGCCAAATACTCTATGGAAGAAATAGTGACATTTGGAGATTCGCACCACGAGAAGCTTGTTCACAAACAGGCAAACTTCACCACTTTGTCTCGGCTAATGGGATAAACTGGTGGCTTTGTGAAATGATTATAGAATGAGCTTAATGTAGTAAAGATTGGGTTGCATGTGCAATTTGTCGAAATCGATCCGCAAGTGAAGCTCCTTTGCTAGCACTAACTCTTGATTCATTCAAACACCCGGACAAGAGTTCAGATTCCGGGAGACACAATCATGCCCTCAGAAACTGTAATGGCAAGAATCAGCAAAACCCTGTCGAATTACCAGATAAATACTAGATGTTTCTCTACGGCTTCTGTTCTCGACTTCCGTTGCCTCGCCTTTCAAGATCGTGCCCCTCCTCGTGCTACAATCTGGTCTGCTAGCACTATACTAAAACGTTGGTCGAAGAAAGCTCCTCGTGCATAATTTCATCAAAACGGAAGGCCTCGGCTTCGCTGCTGGAGCTAGGGGAAAGCATATACATTCGCTATGCCCAATCGCTTGTCGAACCCTACTGTATTAACCTTCATTTCGAGATCTGTGATTGCTACGCAGTCCCAGCTTTACAACTCGGTCGTTGAACTGTGTAACGGATGGGTGGATAAATATTTTTGACGGCCGGTGTGAATCTGAGCGCTCATGTGTCTCGGATGCATCGATCGGTTGGCAATGCTCATGACAATATCGTCTCTACTTAGTAACAATTTACTCTGTCATTTGAGGCAAACACGATATAAGAGGCAGAATGATGACTGTACCTATTTGGATAACCACTTTAGGGCGAGGCTTCAAGTGGAGCAATCTATTTTCGTATTCACCAATTACCGAGCAGATGATAGCTGTCCAGGTTAACCATGATGTTTCGAAAGAGAAGTCGAAGTGTGTGTCCACAAGCATCACAGGCAACCAGTTAGCACAAGTAGTCACGCCTAGCACGACATCACCCAACAGAAATCGAAATGTATGTTCCCAAGAATCACAACCAACCGGTTTATCATAGCTAGTCACAACTAGCGTGAGATCTCCAAGCAGAAAAAAAAAAGTGAAGCTTTAGAAGTAGTGCTTGCAACAGGTCGGCAAGCTTTGGAGGGGCAGTCCGAAAATACTAAAAGAGTTCCCTCGA
The DNA here is from genome assembly GCA_010623925.1 of Antarctomyces pellizariae. Taxonomy (NCBI): domain Eukaryota; kingdom Fungi; phylum Ascomycota; class Leotiomycetes; order Thelebolales; family Thelebolaceae; genus Antarctomyces; species Antarctomyces pellizariae. Next base: position 281,607 of record WCAA01000007.1, read on the forward strand.
GTTCCCGCGACTTAGAGCTGACGCGGGGTTTATATGATAGCAAGAACGAGCAAAGGGCATCATCGACCTAGAACACACTATACATTGGTATCACAAATCAATTCAGCTTCGAGTACACATAATATGCTTCTATCCCGAGCGCTCTAGTGCCCTAGTGCCCTAGTGCTCTGGAAGTTGAACAATCAATGCCCCCATTACCATTCAAGCCGCGTCTCTGTCTCGGAATCCCTTTAGTCGACCAGCTACAACTATCTTTGCGAAAGCAGTAAGAGGCTGAGTGATTCTTCAACATCTGGATAACCCCTCAATTGAGTCAGTGGTAACCCAGTCGCAACATGTCCCTAACTTCGCAACAATTCGGAAGCACGCCACTGTCTCGCAGCCAGATCTCACATCTTGGTGAACATGGGGGGTACATGTAGCCTCAGTGAAAGCCTAATCGAAAGCCTAATCGAAAGCCTGATCGAAAGCCTGATCGAAAGCCTGATCGAAAATCTGAGGGAGGCCCAGCAGACTTTACTTATTGAGCTGGACATAGTTTCCTGCATGTCTGTTAGCGCACTGTATTGGATAATGCATATGGACTGCCTGCGATGAAGCTAAATAATTTGAGAGAGATGTCGTGGGACGTGATTTTGAAACTTGCATCGTCCGGGAAGCCTCATTCTCAACGCTGGCAGGGCTGAGAGCCGCACATAATCAGGATGGGAAGAGGGCATGTTAAGCAGAAGTATCTTCGAACCATACCGCAGCGTGCATCATGCTTCGATGCAGCTATCACCAAACCGGGCGTTGCAACTTCGCTAACCACCAGGGTTGCATCTAGCCTTGTGGGCTTTAACCGGTTTTCGGCCCCAGCACAAACCGGTATTGACACGATCCTTTTCTTCCTGTCACCGCCCTTTTATTTCTCACTTCCAAAACACAGCCCAAACACCTTGAACAGAAAGAAAATCAAACATACCAGGAAACTGCCCCACCTTCCCTCTAATCTTGCCCACCCACCACTCATTCTCATTCTGCGTCCTTGATACAATCTCAATCACTTCTCCTGTCGTAAAGCTCAAATCCCCCTCAGCCTGCGCCTCATAATCATACAATCCTGTCGCCGTCTCTGCCAGCGGCACGCCACTGAATCTCGCCGGCTTCGGCTTCGGAGGAGGCGGCGCTGCGCCCTTAGATTTCGCGATCGCGCCCCAGTTGCTTCCCGTAGAGTTAGCACGACCGACGCTAGATTTAGTGTCCAGTCCGTACTGAGGCGCGAGATGTGAGCTGTATGCTGGCGGCGGAACCTCGTCCGTCGTTGCGTTCTGACCGTATCCAGCCGCGGCGACCGGCTTCTGGTATGCTGAAGCGCCGCCCCATGTCGGTGGAGTGTGAGTTGCTGTGCTAGGCGCGCTCGTACTGCCGTACGCTGGCTTGTCGCTGATTGCCAATCGGCTCGTGCCAGACTCGATACCCAACCGCCCTGCTGTTGCTCCAGGCCCGTATTTTGGATTCCTCTTTGCGCCTGTTGTCTTGAACTTTGTGATACTGAGAGCCTCAGCCGCGACCTGGATCTCGCCTCTCTTGGCCTCAAATGCCTCCTCAATGCCGAGGGTCAGATTAAAGTATCCAATATCACATCCCTGCATGCGCTCGTGCAGGGTGTAGAAGACGTTGAGTTGCATGTAGTAGAAGGACTGAAATAATGGGCGGATAAACTCGCGCTCAAGGTGAAAGAGCTTGGGAAGCTCGTCTTTGAGAAGGTCGTTGAAATAGTTGAATTCTTGCGTCGCTTGTTCCAGCTCATTTTCCGCCTTGTACATTGCTTTCTCGTCCTTCATAGACTTGTCTTTCTTGTCTTGAAGCTTCTTGAGGGTGGCGCGATGGCGGTCGTAGTCCAGCTGCTTATGCTCACGCTTCACAACACATTTGCGGATCTGCTTAATGATTGTGATGAGCTCGTCTGCTGGCTTGATAATGCGCGAGTCAATCATCTCAAGCTCGGGCTCGAGAGTGACCTGCAGCTCCTTCACAATCGCCTCATATTCCTCGCACGCTCTAATACCCTCAGGATTGCCTTCCGACACAATACTGTCAGGATCCGAGACACGGCCAGATATAGGCTTGTAAATTTCCGCGATCGCTTGGGAGAACTCGATCTGGTGGCTCAGCATTCCATTGATGGCCTCGTAGTATTTGCGGGATTCCTCATGGAGCTTCTTGGTTTCGGTCTCGAGCTCTACGAAACGGCGCTCTGCATCTATAAAGACTGGATCTTTGGTTTGCTCGCCCAGGTTGAATTTTTGCCTGAAAGCTTGCGGTGCCTGTTGATCAGATCAGAACTTGCCCCGCCATCTTTGGTGAAACCATATTGCGAGAGCTTACTCGAATGACACTCTTCTGGAAGCCCTTGAAACTCATGTTCCTCCGCTGATCAGTTAGTTATTATGAATTATCACTGTGGTTCTCTAGGCGACTCGAGGACTAGGGTTGTTTTGATGTTGTCTGCGAAAGAAAGTCTAGATGGTGGAGTCGTGGAAGACCGAGTGGGCTATGTGCTGCGCGCCCAGCAACGATGACGAGGAACACTCGATGTCGGCCGTGGCTGAGCTTACGAGTGCGATCGATGGAAGAGGTGTGGTTGGAAACGGCCTGTAAGTGTTCACTGCGCCAGTAAAATATATTCTTATTATGCTGCGTAGTGTAAAGACTCTATGTTATATTCAAAGTGAATAGAAGTCTGCGCAGTGTGAGTATACTACGGTGGAGTGATGTCTATGGCGTTCTAAGCTGTCAAAATACTGTAGTGAAGGCTGAAGCTTGGAGGACCCTCCCGGCGCTGTTCCTGGCATAATTCAGAGGTTATGCACGATCCGTCCTTCACTGAAGCACACCAGCGTCATTCCCCGGCTGAGCCGGTGCTTGTCACTTTGTCAGCGTGCACAGGCACAAATCATTGAAAGCAGCAAGCAATTCAGAGTTAATCACGTGTTTCAAGCTGATGTAATCATCGATCACATACAGTCGGGTAATGCGATCCACTATAATTTGCCTTTGCCGCGAGCTTCACTTCTCCCACCATTAAAACCCCATTCTTCCACACCCGGCCTAAGTTTATTACGATGGCCAATGTAGGATCAACAGCCATGCGGCGGGCTGCGCGCCTTTGCACAAAGAATGTCTCTTCAGCTGGTCTGATCAGGAGCGCTGCTCTCCCAAGAGCGGCAACAACTGGACGCCGATACATCTCCGAATCCAAGACAGATGCCGCTATTGTCAACGTCGAGTCAGCCATCAAGGCGGATCAGAAGAAGTTCTTCAAGAAGACTGGTATCAATGCGTCTGAGCAACCTATGCAGGGAACAGCTGCCAACGCAGATGCGATGATGGATCCAATGGCTGGTATGTCAAAGTTGCCACGAGCGAGCTCCGATTGCCCCTCGCCACGCAAACTAATATCAACATAGGTGTCTTGAAACAGGCTACCGTCATGGACCAGGGTGAGAGACCCATCTATCTCGACGTTCAGGCTACCACTCCACTCGACCCACGCGTCCTTGATGCGATGCTTCCATTCTTCACTGGACTTTATGGAAACCCTCACTCGAGGACTCACGCCTATGGATGGGAAACCGACAAGGCTGTTGAGCAGGCTCGTGAGCACATCGCAAACTTGATCGGCGCAGACCCAAAAGAGATCATCTTCACCTCCGGTGCGACAGAGTCTAACAACATGTCCATCAAGGGTGTCGCAAGATTCTTCGGCAGATCTGGAAAGAAGAAGCATATTATCACTTCGCAGACCGAGCACAAGTGCGTGTTGGACTCTTGCAGACATTTGCAGGATGAGGGCTTCGAGGTTACCTATCTCCCAGTCCAGAGCAATGGTCTCATTTCCATGGAGCAGCTTGAGGCCGCTATGCGTCCAGACACTGCCTTGGTCTCGATCATGGCTGTCAACAACGAGATTGGTGTTATTCAACCACTCGAGGAGATTGGCAAGCTTTGCCGTTCCAAGAAGATATTCTTCCACACCGACGCCGCCCAGGCTGTTGGAAAGATCCCAATGGATGTCGACGAGATGCATATCGACTTGATGTCCATCTCCGCACACAAGATATACGGACCAAACGGTATCGGAGCTTGTTATGTGCGCAGACGTCCAAGAGTCCGCATCGATCCTATTATCTCTGGTGGTGGTCAAGAGAGAGGACTCAGAAGCGGCACCCTCGCCCCGGCCTTGGTTGTCGGCTTCGGAGAGGCGTGCCGCATCGCACAGCGCGATATGGAGGTAAGCTTCTTCTCTTTCTACCTTTCCATCCCCCTTAAAATGATGAAACGCTTTCCAATGCATGGCTTTCCGAGCGGCCTCCCCTACGGGGTAGAAGCTGCCATGTGGTCACGGCACAGTGTCTGAAATATAAACCAACCATTCTTGCTCAAACCGTATAGTGCGGACCCAGCTAACCTGTTTACAGTATGACACGAAGTACATCAAGAAGCTTTCTGATAAACTCTTGAACGGGCTTTTGGCTATGGAGCACACCACCCAGAACGGAGACCGCAGCTCTTTCTACCCAGGTTGTGTGAACGTCTCCTTCGCTTACGTTGAGGGCGAGTCCCTCCTCATGGCCCTGAAGGACATTGCTTTGTCCTCCGGCAGTGCCTGTACCTCTGCTTCCCTCGAGCCATCCTACGTTCTTCGCGCACTTGGTAGCAGTGACGAGAGCGCACACTCCTCTATCAGATTTGGTATTGGACGCTTTACCACTGAGGCCGAGATTGACTACGTCTTGAAGGCTGTTCAGGAGCGTGTCTCCTTTCTTCGTGAGCTTTCTCCGTTGTGGGAGCTCGTCCAGGAGGGTGTCGACCTCGATAGCATTGAGTGGTCTCAGCACTAGTTTGTTCGTTTATGGAAGCTGGGCAGCATGGACTTTGCATTTGGATTTGAGCGACTAAATATCCTGGGGCGTTCCGGATGGGTGGATTATGTCTAACGTGAAGCGTATGGCTATCTGGCTGTATGATATTGTTGAGCTGCACATAGCGAATTATGACATCTTTAATGACCTAGTTGTGCCCTGTAGTACTTACTCATTTTTTCACTAGAAGATGTGGATATTCATGAGAAGTTCGGTCCTCTCACTCAGACGTGGAAGAAGCTTCAAGGTCAAGGTGTCGAGGAGCACGTCGTCCTCAAACGTCACTAGCTAAGAATAAGCACTGTCGCGTAAACAGGCTTTGCATTTGAAGTTCTTAAAATGCCTCAATAATAAACTTCAATGACGCCCACCTCCACCTTAATCTCACTTTTAGCTCAGCTGCCGAAAGTTTCCGCTTTGACTAGCTCGTTATGGTGGCCTGCGCCGAACCAAAGCGTTGCTCTTAGTCTGGTTTGGGTTCTTCAACTGACGTCATTTTGGACCCCTCCATAACCCCGCGGGTTGCGTCTTCATCGCAACTCCTTACACCACTTTCTATATAATATTCAGCTTCCCCCATACGGACTTCTCTTCTTTCCTCATATCACATAATAAAAGATCTTCACACACAAACATCACTACCAAACTATAACAAAAAGCAACTACCACTTCACAAAAACCAAACCAAATAACAACCTAAAACATGTCTAACGAGAACACCTCCACTATCCAGTCGACCATCGACAACATCACCGGCACTGTCCAGCAGGGTCTCGGAAACCTCGTCGGCAACCCATCCGACCAGCGCGCTGGCCAGGCCAAGCAGGATAAGGCCAAGGTCAAGGACAACCTCTCCCACGCAACCGTCAAGGCACCGGGCTTGACTGCCACCGCCGATGGAGTTGTCCGCGACGACCCAAACAGACAGGAGGGTGCCTGGAACCAGACTGTCGGAGCAGGAAAGGAGTTTGTTGGTAACCTTGTCGGCTCCGAGGTAAGCCTTACTCCCTCACTCATCCTAATACAGCTTCATCTGGGATGATAGCTAATTTGACCACAGCAACTCAAGCGCGACGGCCGTGAGCAGAACCTCGCTGGCAGCGGCCAGGAGGCCAAAGGACAGCTGAACGATCTGGGATCCGGCATCGCAGACCGTGTGGGTGGTTCCGTCCAGGGCGCCTTTGCGGGCGTCACTGGCGATCGCCAGGCACAGGCTGAGGCACAGCGCCAGCACGACTTGGGCAAGACCCGCGAGCGTGGTGCTGAACACGATATCCAGAAGCAAAACCAGTAAATCACATGCTGGGCTGAGGGAGAGACTCGAGTGCTTGCCAATATGATGAGAGGAGGATGGGGGATGATAGATGATACCTTTTGAGTTTTGCTTTAGCGTTGATAGGACGAATTATGATACCCAGTTTCGCCCCGTACGTCGCCATTTTCACCGCTACCTTGTGCTCTTGAAACATGATTTATTTCGGCGTCTTCTCCACAATGAAGAAAATCGCGAATTTGAAACCTACCAGAATTAGTTGGTAATTGATGAAGATATTATCACCATTTTGCGACCGTCTCCCGGCCATCCTTGGGTTGACGAGAAACGATAGTAGGTGTCGTATCGTCCACTAACTGAAGATTAACGACCAAGGCATATTTGCCAAGTTACTCAACCTTCTGTTTTAAGCAAGCGATGCGAACGTTAAAGTCATGGGTAAGCAAGCGCCTACGCCGCAAACTTGCAACTCCGGTTCCGTTGGCATGGCAAATAGACGCGTGACAGGCGTTTCACCCTCTCATCAGAACGACTCGTTTTGAGAGGTTCGCGATTAAAAGACGGCATGAAACTCAGATTTTGTTGGACGGCGCGCAAGCGAGCGGGCAATGGTATGCTCAGGTACGATCTCTTAAACTGTCTGGCTCTCACCGGCCCGCTAAGTATACTAAATATGCCATCTCCGGCTTCATCGCATCTATCTCGTAGGGTCTATCTTTGGTACATAATTGCGCGGACTCTCTTACCAGCATTCCTAAGCCGTATGTCGCTTTGCTGGGAGTTGCTCATGCTCGTCTTGTCCCCCGCGCTTCGAGTACTCTACGAGCATTGCGCCCTTTAAGATCCCATTTTGTCGAGATGCTATTTTGCACATGGGATACATACTCGCGCAGCACCACAGCTCTTTCCTCTCACTTCTCCATTCTTGGAGCCGCTGCTCTTTTTCCGTCCTCTCCAGTGTCTCCATTTAGCACCTCACTTCAGCTCTCCCAACAATAAGTTGCGGTCCGTCGAGCCTGTCAGAATGATTGGTTCTCCTCCTGGAGAAAACTCTGCGCAGTTGACCGTTCCCTTGTGCCCCGGCAACTTGTATAGCAGTTTCCCTGTGTCATCCGACCACACGACTGTCGTTCCATCCGCTGAACCCGCAGCCACCTTTCGTCCATCTTTGTCCCAGCTGGCTCTAATGAGATTTTTCTCATAGCCGTGCTGCGCCCCGTCAAATGTCTTCAGCAACCTTTCGCTAGGTGCAAATGGTCTAATATCCCATGTCTTGACCGTGTTGTCCATCGAGTTCGACAACAGAGTCTGACTGTCTGGCGACACTCTCAAAGAGGTGATGGTGTCTTGGTGTCCCATCATCGTGTACACAACCTCCTGCTTCCTCACATCCCACACCTTGATATCATTATCCACTCCGCCAGAGTAGATTTCATTTCCAGCCTCGTTCATGGCAACCGCCGTGACTGGAAAGTCCGTCTCTATGAAGCTCACCGCGGCTTTCGTCCTTGGATCCCAGATGCCGATATAGCCATCGTCGGACCCGGAGACCAGAAGTTCCTCGCCTCGCCTTGAAACATCCATACAGTTGATAACTTCTTCATGACCGACATGACGGCGAATTCGAGTGCCGGTACTCAGGTCCCAGGATGCCAGGTGCATGTCTGCGGACGCAGAGAAGAGGATGCTGCTATCGCGAGACCAGTGGAGATCGAGAACTGCTCCTTTGTGTCCAGTCAAGACGCCGTAGTTTTCGCAGTCGCCGTATGTGCGCCACAACACTGGTACGATTAGCCCCTGCGGCATTCGTAAATTGGGTTTTTGAGAATGAACCTACTTATCGATCTATCCATGGAGCCAGACGCTACGTAGCTTCCTTCTGGGTTGAATTTTGCTGCAAACACCTCTCCACTGTGGCCTGACAGCTCCATGACGGGCGCTTTAAGGCCGCTGGTGCGCGGTTGACCCTGAATAAGCGCGCCATTGGTTCCTGAAGTTGTTGCGACTTGGCTTTGTGCTGTGTTATTGTTGCGCCCGGAGAGGACCATTTGCGATGAGCCAAAGCCCTGCGATGAGCCAGCTGTGGACATGTTGCTTATTAGGTTTCTTTTTTTACAGGGCGAGATTCCCGGTTCATGTACGAGAGAGCGACGAGATGTACACTGATGGTGTCTCGAGAGATGTTGGACGATGCTTAGCTATTGAGTTTCATGGGCGATTATTTCGTGGTCGCGATTGAGTACGGCGCGCTAGGATCTTGCGAGCTTGGCGACTTTCATGGATGTCGTCGAGCTTCAGCCGCGCGCGCGAGGCCGAGACAACCTGGGCGGACAAGACAGTAGTATCCGTAACCTTGACGTCTCCGGCACGAACTTCATAACTTCACGGCTCTCTCTCTCTTTTACTGTCTTTTCAAAGAGATGGCCGCTGCGAACAAAGCTGCAAGACTTGGGGAGGAGTGAGTATTTGAGTCGTCTTGTAATACCAATTCACAGTACTAACATGCTTGTAGAGTATGGAAGTGAGTCCATTGACGCTCACAAGGCATCGAAGCCGTGCTAACCCACAAAAGGAGTCGCATCGATAAAGTCAACGCCGAGCTCGTCACCCTGACCTACGGTACAATCGTGGCCCAATTATGTCGCGACTATGAAAGTGACTACGTCGAAGTCAATAAGCAGTTAGACAAGATGGGGTACAACATTGGATTGAGGCTGATTGAGGACTATCTGGCGAAGAGCAATTCGATGAGAAGGTGCGCAAACTTCAAAGAGACGGCAGAGATGATATCAAAGGTACGGTTTCACTTGGTATTTCGATATGACGGCAGGAAACCCGCGCTTGTAAACGGAAACGAGCGGATATGAAACTTACAAAGCCCAGGTCGGTTTCAAGATCTTTCTCAACATCACACCGACAATCACAAACTGGACCGCGGACAACAAATCATTTTCTCTCATCTTCGAAGAGAACCCCTTGGCGGACTTTGTCGAACTCCCTGACGACGGTAGAGCGCAGGAAGAGTTGTGGTTCTCGAATATTTTTTGTGGAGTGCTAAGGGGTGCTCTGGAGATGGTGCAGATGCAGGTTGAGGCGAGGTTTATAAGCGATGTGCTGAGAGGCAACGATACGACTGAGGTCCGGGTTACGCTGATTCGCTATATCGATGACGAGATGCCTGTGGACGACGAGTGAGAAGTTTCCTGGACGACGTGACGAGTAGTATAGAACAAGGAGGAGTTTGGGCGTTGGGCAAGCGGCATAGCGGTGCAGCAAGAACAAGGCAGAGACAGTCGTCGAGATTTATCTTGCAGAGAATTCGCAACACCTGCAGGGAAGACTAGAGCTTGAAGAGGGCTCTAAGTTTAAGGGGAAGAAGAGCCCAGCTGAGATAATGGCATCGCACAGAAGACTGTTTAAGTCAATATAGAAGGGGTTAAGGAAGAAGAAGCGAGATTAATTCCGACCGCTCATCGAGCACGAAGTATCCCAATCTGCGCTATTGCGTTCTTCGGGTATCTATTTTTCATCTCTAGGGAATGCCTATCGCGTCTTGAAGTGAGAACTGCGGCCAGTACATACACCAATGCAAACCGGCCAATTTCGTTTAACGAAATTCATCTTCCACAGGGAAGAATATTTGGTATTGTATGATATTATGGTAGTCTGGCCGTCTCCTTTCGGATTTGGCCCATAGAAGCCTTTTGGCAAACTCTCAAAGTCATGCGTCGAGCTCTTTGTGCCAATCGAAGAGTAGCTATCAAAGTGTAGTCCGGACATTAATCCTCATACCGACCTCCTGGCATTGATCTTCCTGTTTGCCGATGAAAACCTGTGATGCGACACTCGTCGTTTTCTGTCGCCGATCGATAGCGGGAGGTCTAATTCTTAGCTAGATTTTTTTATGATGGCCTTGACATTTCTCCAACTCTACCGCGGCGCGTTCTCCTCCACCAGGACCTGTCAACCGCGGCAGCTTCAGGGGTGTGACATATATTTGGTGGCGGGCCGGATGGACGAGAGGGCCTGACAACCACGAAGCGCTATATAATCGCGTATTCAGACAATCGATGCCTTGGGAATTATGACATAACATCTCCTATGATTCATTCTTTATAATCGGCCACAACGCGCGGCTAAGTTTGCTTTCGAGTTCTCGTCTCTCGCTTAGCGCTTCATCCTACCCGTCAGATCCTGGAAGCGACCCCAAACCGGTTAGCCTTTCCCGCCCGGCTCACTCCACAGCTCACCAGTCGCCCTTCTGCCACAGCAGAGCGACACCCGCCGCCCGCTGAAATCCTTCCCTTGAATGTTCCTGAACGTCCACCACGTCCGGACTGAAAGCCCCTTCAGAGGTGTACACACTCCGATAACACGACAACACCATCTTTCACTATACTCCGCGCCACCTGGCGACAACGTATACCGAGTTCCAGTCACCCCAGCGCCAGCAGTACACTCAGGCACGCGTTGGCAGCGTTGGTCACATCTGTCGTCAGGGTCCTCTGATTCCCAGTGAATCTCTCCCCACCAACGACGCACCAGGGATCCACACAGGCGTGATTTCGTGCTCTTTGCCTTGCCCGGCACCTCGCTTCGTCTAATCACGCGACAATCTTCAGGGAATCGAAGCTTGGAGAGCGCAGCGCAGTGGCTCTACCTCTACCGCCTCAACTTACACGACGTAGCCCCAAATCAGATAAGACGACAACGTCGTCGCCATTGAAGCAGGAGTATTGTCGCTTGCATCACCTCTCGCTATCGTCTGCAATCAGCACATTGTATCACGAAACTCTCTGATAATTCTCCCTACCGTAAATAGTGGCTGGTATATCCTTAATCTAGCTCGCAATCTCAATCTTTGGGCGACATATTGGACAATACCTGCGACGGCACTCGGCCTTTAGACGCCTTTGCGTCACCTCAATACACGCTGGGTGATCAGGCCATCGCGACGATCACAGCCTCCAACATCTTTTATCCAACATTGTCTCCAGTCGCATACTTTGTCTGGAAACGATGAATAATAACGTCAATATGGCGGCGCTAAATGCGATGGGTGCTCCAGCGGGATTTGCACCGATGATGAACAACGGCCTGCCAGGAGGCCCACGGCAGCAACAGCAGCAAGCTCAACAGCAGCACCAACAGCAGCACCAACAACAGGGCGGCATAGCGGCAGGTGGCGATGAGAAGCAGGTTATGTTAAACACATATATTTACCAATACTTTCTCTTTAATGAGATGTGGGATTGCGCCAAGGCTTTGTATAATAGCGACGCAAAACTCACTCTTGCGGAGGGGGCCGCGAGTAGAGGCTTGGGCGATGATGCAGAAGATTCGAAGGATGGAATGGACTTGAAGCTGCCACACGGCTTGCCCGCGCCACAGATACCACCAGATTGTCCGCAAAGCTGCTTCTTGTTTGATTGGTGGTGCGTGTTCTGGGACATGTTTCAAGGCCAGAGAAACCATAGCGATGATGCTAATGTTAGGCGCTATTTGGATATCACCCAGGTAGGTTGCGCTGCTCTGGAGCCCAGGAACGAAGCTGACAAACAACAGGGCCAGTCAAGAATCAAGCAACTGGAGCAGCAGCAATTACTCCGTCAATTTAATCAGGCCCAAACAGGGATGATGGGAATGCGACAACCGAACGGAACATCAATGGGACAAAATGACCTTGCGCGCAAGGCGATGCAGAATAATGGTCGCAATCTGTAAGTGATCGTTTCCCCAAACCTTGAGCGAGGTCTGACGCAGTGCAGTACCCCGCAACAGATGCAGCAAATACATATGCTTCAGGTAAAACAGAATCAGATGCAAAGAGATGGTTCAGATATGGATGGTAATCGTCAGCAAAGACCGCATTCACCCATTACCGGCGAAGGTGCACCATCGCCTTCCAAGCGACAACGCCTTGACGGCGCGCAATTCAACGGGCCACAGGGATTGGTAAACAGGGTACAATCAGGAATGCCGGGCCAGCAAGTAGGAGCTGGTCCGAATGCTGGCATGGTCATGACCAACGGAATTACTGCCAGTAATCTAGCCGCTCAACAGTTTCAAAATTTCCCAGGGCCACAAGGCGGACAAAATCTGCCGAAGACCATGCAGCAGTATACCAATAGTCTTGCGCAGCATCAACAAGGTCAGATGCCAAAAGGCATGACACCCAATGGACCACAGTCTCAGGGGTCGCCAGGTATGGTTCCAGGTCAGGAAGGAGCCATTGCGAACTACTATATGGACAATGGCGTAAATGCTCCAAGACAGCCAGGGGTTCCTGCTGGCGGCCAAAGTGGTAGCCATGCTCTGCAGGATTATCAGATGCAGCTGATGTTGTTGGAGCAGCAGAATAAGAAGCGCCTATTGATGGCAAGGCAGGAACAAGACAACACTATGTCTGGAGGTCAGGCCGGGCCTGGGCCGAACGGTCAACCATTCACTGGTACATCACCACAAGGCGGACCACGATCTGTAAACTCGCCTAATCCGGGCGAGCAAATGAAGCGTGGGACGCCTCAAATGGCTGCCGGTGGTATTCCGTCTCCAGACGGGCAATGTCGTGGTTCCCCGGCGTCTATGAACTTCATGCCAAACAGTATGGACCCGAGCATGGCACCCCACTTCTACAAGAATATGAATGGTATGGAGGGCAACAGTGGACCAAATGGAATGCGCCAACCGCCCAGTTCCCATCCGGCGGCATTCAACAATGGGCAGATGAACCAGCAGCAGATGATCAACATGCAACGTCAACAGCAGCAGCAACAGCAGGCCAATGTTGGGCAAGTCCCGGGCTGGCCTTCTGGACCTAACGCAGCGCCGATGATGCAGCAACAAGGTTCTCACCAGGGTGCTCCGCCAACGGGATCAATCGGCACTCCTCAGCAGAGGTCGATGCCGCCGCCTTCAGTCCCTGGCCCTACCCAAGCGGCGAATGGGAGAACGCAGCCATCAAGTCCACAACAACCTGCTGCACCTCCAACGCCATCTCAAGCTAATAAGGCTAAGCCGAAGGCGAAGAAGGATACGAAACCTAAGGTATGTGATTTCCAGTTATAATTTATGATAAAATGTGAATATTATGCTAACCCCGCATAGCGGAACGCAAAGGCGGCTGCCACAACTGGTGTTACGCCAGCAGGCGACGCGCCAACCGAGCCAGCTACACCTACTCCACAAACTCCAGTTACGCCGATGCATCCAGCAAGTTTCAACAAGAATGGACAGCAGAGCAACAGCCAGGGAGGGCCGAACACCAACGCTAACAGCCAGCCTGCAGCGCCCGCTGTTACTCAGGCGCCATCAACCTCCCAGCCGGCGGTTGATCCTACCCAGAACTTTGCGATGGATGATTTCTCTATGGTATGTTGTTATTTTTCCAAGCAGTGTTTCCTTGGACGCGAGTACCAGAAGTTGTTGGACACTGACCGAGAGATAGAATCAGAACATGAATATGGACTTCGCAAATCCTGCTATGAACGGCGACGTGCTGCAGGACTTTGACTTCGATTCGTTCTTACACCAAGATAGCGCAGACGTTGATCAATTTAATTTCGATAATGTCGGTTTCTTAGGCGAGAATGAAGTTGGGGCCGATTAAGATCAGCAACGATCAGGAAGGAAATATACGAGTGTTCGTGTATGTACCAAGCTGGAAAGCTGAGGGAGAAGGATTTTGTTTTTTATGGGACAGGGTTTATTATACAATCATTTGATTGCGGGCAGGAAACAGGCAGGAGTCGACACACATACACACGCACACGAACGCAAAACAAACGCACATCTCGACATGCGGTCTGGCAATTCGACACAGACATACAGAGGCGTTCATCTTTTGCGTCGAGATTTTCTCTTCAATTGATCGACTCGCCATGCGAGGCCCGGGAAGATATTCCATTGCACAATACGAGCATGAAACTTTATGGTGGGGTGCGAAAATAATACCTTTGATTTTTCTGGTTTGATTTTGAGCTTCAATGCAGGCGGAGGCTTGAGTTCGGGAGTTAGGTTGGCGGATGTTTCGTCTTATATTTCTTTCTAGCTGAGATGGGAACATGGTGCTGCTTGGTAGGGAGCGCTGCTGAGGATGCTGTATCGTAGTTTTTATTGAGACGAAGATGAGGCCAGAGTAGAGGAAGAAGAGAGAATTTACGGAGATGAGATGTCACATGGGACGCCAGATAAAAATGAAAGATATTATGGCCTCTTACATGCTGATTCAACAGACGTGCTGACACGTTCGAGATAGAGGCAGCGCCCGACAACTCCTTTCTATGGTCTTTGAGGACTCGAGCATTGCATCCGTGTTCTTTCGCGCCGCGAAACTTGGTGATTGCAAGGATCCAGGCTTACTGTTTGGACAACCCTTTCTCTCTTACAAACCGGAGATATACACGAATCAGCTCACCGGCGAACCACCGGACCTTCTACGAGGACAGGGGACGAACGGCCTCATCACCGACACCGATGTAGACCCTCGAAAATAAATTACAGTGCTGGCGACTGAGTCTATACTCACCATCCACCGATACTCTGCCGCGGAAGTAGAATTCCTCGTCGCGACTATCGTCACGGTTTGGGAGGCCGTCCACGGCGCAGCAACTGTCATCATAATGGCTCAATGAGGCCCAAGGGCGGCAAGATCGACGCCTGTCTCTAACGGCAGATCGTTGGTTATGGTCTCGACATTTCCAACCATAGGTGGTAGTTGTAACAGCGCGATCCTGTCCTCCCTCGTGAGTATCTCGTGATCGAGGCGTGACAAATCAAGTGCTCCTATCGAATGCCACAACGCAAGGCCAGTGTGGCACACTCGCGATTCGCGAGTCGTGATGGAGCCATCGAATCACTTGCTGAGATTACAGTTCACACGCATACAGCTTCGTGCTACCTCCTCGTCGAGCCACTTATGATTCAACATCTCAAGTTCAATGGCCATCGAGAAAGCATGGAAGGTTTCATCAGATGGATAGGGCATGATCCCTGGGAAAATCTTGTGCGTTGCGCGCATCTCCTGCTGTCAAACCTCGATAGAGTCGTGAAGCATCACTACTTGCACGAGGTCCGACAACCATGCTTCGCAACCCTTCAGTCTCTCCTTCTCTTCCGACTTCCACTGTGCAACTGCAATGTCATATCATCCTGTAATCCATGACCTCTGCCGGACATTCTGGCGATGATCCTTGATCGTAGGAGAGGGTGTGAAAAGAAGGTTGCTTAAATATACAAGACATAGCTTATGCTTCGCGCCGACGAGTACATGCGGGGTTGTCGTGGCACGTGCATGGGTTTCACCGCCGCTGGAAGGCTAGTGGGAGCAGACGATGGTCGAGATGTTAGAATGTTAGAACGTGGGAGCAGAGGCTATTCTGCAGAGCGGACAGGTAGGTACAAGGAGGCTAGGAGCACTAGCCTAAATTTCGTTTATGTTACACGAGTCTCCGCTTTACCTTTCAAATTGGTGCCTGAAGATCATGACTTGTGCTCATTTTGAGGTTGGTGGTCCTTCTGCCATTCCGCGATGATGGAAAAGTTATGCAGAATCTAATACCGATTTCAAGAAAGGGTAGCACAGCAGTGAAGCGGTGTGACGTTGGCCGTCGGTCTGAAAACAAAAGTGTGGTAGTACCAAGGGTCCTGGTTTTAGCGCAGAAATAAAGACCTTCGAGAAGGCCTAGCTTGGAATACTCCGTAGGCAATGTTGTACAGGTTAAGGGAGTGTTGTGCAGGAGGTATGTCCTTGAACGAAGTTGTCGTGGAAAGTCTTGCCGATATCAAAAATATGCTGCCAGGACACTGGGGCGAGGTATTTGTGTTGCTACTGCATAGTGCAGAGGATTAAAATTAGACAGTCTGTCAGCGAAGCAAGAGGGCCAAAATATTAATTGATCAATTCATTGATTTATTTTATCTCGAATACAATAAATCCCGAAATAAAAGCTTTGTGGAGCCTAGAACAGTGACGGCGCTTAACAATGTCGTCATCGCTTTGTAGCAGCGGCCCATCCCGCATTTCAGCCTTGCGCCCTCCACCATATAGCTTCACCCCGCAGTTGACATATCACCAACGCCTCATTCCTCTTACCAGCCAATCTTCAGTACAACATAGCTACAATTGAATTGCAGGCTTAACAATATCCAGTGCTTCACTATTCTGTCTGATTTCTGAGTATCTGCACATTATCGAACCACTTTGAAGAATGAATTCAAGCGTTGGGTTATAGTAGGCTCAGGCACTATTATTTCTTGCCACATCTTAACCCAGATACGGCAGCGCGGGATTGATTTCTCAGAGACCTTCAGAACAACATGGACGACTTCGACGATCTCATACCCATCAACCGGAAGCACTCGGCGGCTTCCGACCGTCCGCCCTCTCCGACTTGGGCGGAGTCTAGTGGGCGCAATATAACAGAGGATAACGAGCGTCCTCCATCACCCTCATGGTCCGCCCCTCTTGCGGCCAATCCAAGCGGCACACCAGAAGAAGGTGGTTTCCTCCATCCACCACTACCTCAGCCGCAAGTCAGCACCTGGAACACTCCACTTTCACCGCCCACTTCCTCAGTAATCTCCGCAGGCGCAACGCTCCCACATCCTCGCTCGCATCCACTACGACCTGGGAGCAATAAAGAGGAGGTTACAAGAAGATATATAGAAGATAAACTGCTTAGCGTATCACGACGATATGTCAAGAAGTTCGCGCCAGCTGAAGATGAGACATCTACTACACCAGGCTTCGGAAAGGGATATGGAAACTTCAGTGAAATCGCAACGGATTTAGGTGATGTTGTCGATGTACTGTGGAGGACTGGGACATCTGGACTCCAAATACCATACCTGCTTAATGTAGCAGGCGCTGTAGGGGATTACTTGGGAGCGTTTCAGCCGGCACCTGCATCCACGCTGAATTTGCTCAGAAAACTGGACTTTGCGTTCGCTAGTTTGTTAGAGGGAAAGGATGCCGATACAGGTGAACCTTTGCCTGGATTTGGGGATGGGCCCAGCGCCGGGCTCAGCAGGACAGACATGGTGCGCTTGAAGAGTCTAGTCGAAGGCACTAGAGTGCATGTTCTAGAGGTTTTGTCACGACAACCAGAACAGACCCATAGGCAGGCTCAAGGGCAAGACACTCCGCAGGACACAGATGTGGATATGGACCGCACAGATACGGAAGCTGAGACTAACGATGAGTATGAACACCAAATATGGGATGATGACGAGGAAGGAAACATGGATATTGCTAAGGTATATGAGATGACCCTTATGCGTATTGATGAGAGGATGAACATGGGAACTATGTATGATGTCGGCGATGCACCGACTTGGGAGGAGAGTGGGACACATGGCTGAAAGGGCTGCGATACGGACGAGATGAGAGTGACCAGCACGGCTTTCTGTTTTGTACCTCGGGAAGAAGCTGTGCCGCGGTGCTCGAGCAGATCAAACGCAATGTATGAAAGAGATGAGCAGAAAGAAACTATAAAGTGAAGACTCTGACATAGCAGGATGATCTCTGTATTCATGCCTTGGCAGCATCTCTGCAGACTATGCTAACGTCTATGATCACGTTTGGGGTAATCGCCGCGATCCCGATAACGGTAACTGTCGTCTCGCATCCTGTCATCTCGTCTCTCGTCCCTCCCATACTTATCTCTTCTGGGACTCCTATCCCTTCGAGGACTCCTACTCCTGCTTTTCGTTCTCGTATCCCTTCTTTCTGGGCTCTTTTCTCTGGTGCTTCCTCCGCCGCCTCTTCCGCTTGCTGCATCCCTTCCGCTTCTTCTTCTAAGCTCTTCCTCGTCCACAACATATCCATATCTATCTCGTCTCACCTCCCTCTCGGCCTCACCTCTGTACTGCCTCCTCTTCTCGAGGCCTTCGACTCCTCCCCATCCCCCGCCTCGGCCTTGCCTCCTCTTGTTGTTCGTCGCATCTCTCCACGAATCACTCAACTTGCTCACGCTTTGAGAGAAGTCGACATGTATCCTGTGATCATCAATAAGCACCTCCTGCATCTTGAAGTACGCCTTCGCACAGCTATCCTTGTCGGCGAACTCAATGAACGCATACTGCAACGAATCGCCAGTCCTCTTATCTCTGATCACTTCACAACTTAAGATCGTGCCGAACTGCGAGAAAATGAGCTGCAAATCCTCATCACCTGTGACCGGGTTGAGCTTGCAGACAAATAAGATATTCTCAGGTGGCTTGACCTCGGCGAAGGGAAGATCGCCAACCATTTCCAAAGTGAGCGCTTGTGCGCGGGCTTCTCGTTCGCGACGCGCCTTCTCCACAACTGCTTGGTCCGTTTCCTCGGTGAAGTCTTCATCTTCTGCAATTCTGACAGTTGCAAGCTGTGCTTTCGAAGGTACTGGTGATTGGGGTGGCTCTATTATACCGATAGGATCGGGGTATGGATCATCGAGGACGACTGTGTGCTTTATCCTGATATCTACTAGTGATCGACCCTTCTCATCTATGATTGCTGTGTTGATCTTCTCTAGGACGTCGAAGCCTTCTACTACCTTGCCAAAGATTGCAGCCTTGTCGTCTAAATAGTCAAGGTCATCGCCGAGGGTGATTAGAAATTGGCTTCCTGCTACTCTCTCTTCTGGGTTTGATGGGTGTGAAGCGGTAGCCATTGACACTGTGCCGCGCTCAGAATGCTTCAGCTTCGGGTGCAGAGGCGCAGTAAATGTGCGTGTGCCACTTCCCAAGACACCCCATATAGAGCTACCGCCATCGCTATCGGGAGAACCGCCGAGGGGATCACCTGTCTGAAAGGCGAAGTTTGGCTGGATGGTAATGACGGGAGAAAAGTTGTAGTATTTTATTTTACAGAGCTTGAGGAAGCTAGGGTGCGCTGTCAGAGAGAGGAGTTCAGCCTTGCTTGCGACGGACAGTGGGGAGGAGGACTTACTTTTCGCATAGAAGAGGCGCGTAGTCGACTAACAAGTCAATGACGATATCGCCCGCCGAGGTCTCGAGGAGTACGCTCATCGTGGCGCTGCTGTGTGCTTGGTTGTGGTGGATATATGTTGCGTACTGTAAAATTCGGGAGATCTTCGGCGGCTGTTAGAAGTTGATGTCGGCAAGCAACGATGATGTTACGCAATTGTGGCCACTATGTTTCCTTATGGGCATGCGTGCTATGGAGATGCGATGAGGCAGTAGCAACGCAGGGAGTTTTGTTGATCTTCCAAAGTAGATATGGAGTTTTAGGAGTGCTGCAGTGCTGATGGCTGCCGCCTTGACGCGGGAGTCGCCAATCGTGGAGGCGGGTATGATTGGCGCACTCCGGCGCCTATTTTTGATAGCGGTCACAGACAACTTCAAGCATCTCGACCACCAACATTGAAAAATTGGTATGCACCTACTCCTCTCTTAAGTGGCACCTTCTTCTGTCCTGTCGTTTATCCTTACCGGACATTTTTATTCTCCCACCTCGTTCATTTTTTTATATCTCCTCCAAGTCTAAGTGGACCGTGTTTCATCCATATCCTTTGGAAGCTGGCTGGCCTCTCCCTGTCTCACGACTGCCGAGAATGGCAGTGTTTGCCTTGCCTGTCTCTCTTTTCACTTGCAGCCAGTCGTTCTCCTATGTCTAACGGAGACACAGTTGCAATGTCACTTCCACCAATTGGATACAACAGTTTTACGATAAGCACGATGCTCAAATCAGAAACATGAACAGATACGGTGTAGTACACCCTTGCATGTGAACTGTTTTTGTCCCATGTTAGCCAAAGATCTCAGAATGGGATAGCGCCGTTCTCAGGCGACCACCGAGTGAGATTCATGGGAACATCAAGCCTAGAATTGCTTCTCCGATTGCTTCTCCAATTGCAGTGCGGCTGTAGGTGCATATGCATGCGTTGTCTGCCACGACAATCGGCAAAACCTCCTCAATAGTATCATCGCAGTGTCGGCCGCCCTGACATGGTGCCCAGTTTCAAGCTCGGGTAGCTGCATGTATCCGTTGTCAACAAGCAGCTTCACCGTACTCGTAATACCCCCCCCTGGGAAAAGTACAGAACCGTCCATGGTACGAGTACCGTTTGCTGCAAATCCTCCGCAGATTGCAACTTTGCCACTCCACGTGGAAGAGGGCCGGCGGAGGGAAACTTCTGTGTTTTACAATGTGGTCGCCGTATTGTCACCTCCACGCACTTAATCACGCGCGGGGAATCAGACATTCCCCGGTGGGGCTATTCTTCTGGCCTTAGAGACAGTCCCTACACGTCTAAAGACCCAATGGTAGAGGTAAGTATGCCGCTATTACTAAGCGGTGCAAAGGTGCTCGCTCTGGTATGGAGTCATTTGCAGGTTCTCTGGGCATGTCAGGCCGGGTTTGCTGCTTTTGCCGGTCGTCGCGTGAATAACAGCTAGAAATGTCACTTATCACTTCAGAGGCCAACGGGAGGCATACTACTCGTGCGCGGCAGAAGTTTGTCCCTGACAGGAAGAGGTGGCGACTGGAGCACAGGCCCAAATAAAACTCTTAGGGGTTGCTCCAACAACCATTATGCACGGACCAGGGAAACTTTTGACGAGCACGAGTACCGCGGTAGAAATCTTCAAACCGATCTGGCCTTCAAACGCCTAAGCCAGTCGAAGGGAGATGCACCGTCTCTCTACGATCTTTTGTGTTACCTAAAAAAGGCTCATGATTGCGTTTCTGCTCCGATCCTGGGTTGTCAATGGTAAACGTCGTAGAATCCCTGAGCGCACGTCAGGTCAGGTAGCACCATTCTGCGAGACACAATTTTGTCTAAGAATGATTTGATTGCCTATGCACTCCAAACACTCTGCCCAACCACATAGCGTTAAAGATGGCTTAACTTCTGCACGCTATCTTGTTGTAACCTGTCAAAATTAGGAGATCTTTTGTTTGCATCGCGGATAGACCGCCGGTGTCGAAAACTGCCTCGAGAGGCCATCTATTCTCAACGCACGTCGTATCCACACCCTAAGCGACCCAGTTGCCTGGTTTGCTGTGCTACACCACAGTCTCTTATGGCAGTACTGCGGATTTGATTTATGCAAGCCTTTGAGCCGTAAAGAATTGACATCACTGCGATATACAATTTCCCACCACTTAATGTTGAGGCGA
Organism: Antarctomyces pellizariae; assembly: GCA_010623925.1. NCBI lineage: Eukaryota > Fungi > Ascomycota > Leotiomycetes > Thelebolales > Thelebolaceae > Antarctomyces > Antarctomyces pellizariae. Next base: position 302,911 of record WCAA01000007.1, read on the forward strand.
TTGCGAGAGATCGTATGCCACTCATCTGACCATACTGTCTAATGGTGCCATTACATATACTTCTTGAACAAAACTATGCAATTCCAGGGCCACCTTAAACCTGAGCAATGTCGAACTAAGCTCAATAGGGCCGCAGAGGGCCTTCAGCATGGTTCAGCAAGCTTTTGCCAGCGCGAGCGACCAGAAGCAAACACAACCACTAATCGCACCCCATGCGGCAACATGCGCATATCGTGGCCACAGTTGAACATGATACTACCACGAGATTCAGGGAGAATCAGTGGAACCAGGCAATATACCCCTGTCTTCTTGCTCGACGTTACCTGTTGCGCGCTGAGGCTACGCCGACAACGCTACATGCCATGTTTCAGTTGTACCAGACTTCACCTGTGAACTGGACACAAAACCGTTGCAGCGAATTTATAACAGCTGCTGGCTCATAGAGTGGTATTCAGGAACACAGAGAAAATCAACCGTAAATAGACGCCGCCGTAGCACTTGAGAAAATGGGCGATATATGTCAAACCGCATAGCCAAAGGCGGAGGCGGATTCGTACAGGCGCCCTACTTTGGCACAGGCATCGGCAATTTGAAACACTTAACAAATCGAGTTGTAACGGATGTTTAAATCGTTTGGCTGAACTTTGTTTTGACTCTGCTGCTCCAAATTTCGCCGCTAATTCCGCTCAACTGACAACTGACTATGGTTCAGTCAAGACTCTAAAGGTCTGGTCTTGTCGGCTACGACTCAGGCTCAAATCAGCTGAGTAACATGAAACCGATGGTTATCTGATTATTTGTGGTCCATGTTCGGACATAGGTTCCAATGTTACAGGGCGATCTTATTCAAATTGAGATTCTGCGTGAAACTCGGATGCACAAAAGGATAGTTGCATCTTGCCTGCTGTACTCTGAATGCTCAACATGTCTAGACCAAAAGGTGCACAGCAAGTATTCATGCCATCAGAACATGGCTGAAGTGACATATCATTTGGGGTTCTCTTTATGAATTACTGCGCAGCCAGCAAACCCGGGAGCGAACGGAGGAAGGTGCCTTTGAACCTGGAAATATATCAATGCATAGATGGCCTCCTCAGCTCCACGATTTGAGGCATCTAATTTACACAGAACTACAAGGAATCCAGCCAGCGGAGATCGGCTCGACATTCAGTCGCTTGACATCAACCTCGAATATTTCTACATCGATACTATACGCCTGAAGAGTTAACTCACCATCAACACATCGAGGCAATCAGCAACCAATCTGATGCGGAGTAACCTTCATACGATGACGCGCTATTGGGATCAAGACATTGAGCAATCGAGTATTACCCGGACCGGCCGAAATGGCTTGCCATATGCAATCCACCACGAGAGCAGATATGTGCCGTCCAATGCTGATCGGCCGCGGAACGGTTCTCGAGGATATCAAGACTCAGCAGAAGAGAGTGAAGACCAAAACAAACAAAACCAACGCCGAAGAATACCAATAGCAGTAAGTTATACCCGGGGTTTAGTCTTTTGGGCCGGTCAGCTCGTGCTCACACTCCTCAGTGTGGTCGCTGCAGAAAACGTAAGATCCGATGCAGCGGACAGCAAGGAGATTCAGGTTGCCAGAATTGCAAGACGGCTGGAAACGACAATTGCCAGTTCAACCGAGTAAGTCTATTCGACGACTATGACGCTACTCAACTTACCATATTAGGTTCAATCAACAGAGATGCAGTTGAGGACTGACAACCTGTTTGCTTATGATACGATGGCCGCCGAGAGGATGGGCATTCGCGGTCCCCAATACCATATGGCACCCGCTTATGCAACGATGCCCGGCATGGTACCACTTGGTAGCAACATGCCACTCCGTCAGCTTCCATCAAACTATCCATTTCCAATCAAGCCGGCCAGCTATGGCAGTCAGTACCCCAGCCTCGATTATTCCGAGGACATGAGCGACTATAATAACATCCCCTTCCATCAACCGCTCCATCACGAGTCTGTCGATGTTGGGTATGGGAGCGGCAATGTCCCGCCTCAGAGAGCATTGACTCCCCTCCCAGGCCACAAATCGTATAATAGCATGAACTTTTACGAACCGTCCGGAACTTATCCACAGGTAACCCAACACCCACAGCAGCTCTATCATCATACAGGTCAGGGCGTGGCACTCCCACTACGCAGCAGTATTAGCAGGCCTGACAACCACTTCAACTTCAACAATATGGCAAGCACCCTACCAGTTCCGAGTCCAATGACGAGCCACGTACGAGCGCTTCCTATGCCCATGGCTCGGCCAGCACCACGATACAACGATGGAAACGTGTATAGCAACGGTAGCATCATGAACCTTCCACAGCCGACTGACCCAGCTCCAATGAAAGATATCAACACTTTGGTCGGACAGTCGGGTTCGATGAACAACAATAGCGGGTATATGGGGCTTTCCACCTCTCCAGATGGCACGATCACTAGTAACTCGAGTTTCGAGTCAAGCTCTAGCCATCCGCAAGGCGATAACATGTACTCGAGCTCAGGCGAATGGTCTAATGACGGCATCCCTGAAAACTCGGCGTCGAATAATTCGCTTGCACTGACACAGCATCATATGAACTCTCAGATGACCCCCCAGCAAGACTCGCTGCCGCTCGCCACTCGCCGCTCCCACGCTGATCTGGAAAGAGAGATTGACAGTTACAACGCTGCTGCCTACAACACCAACACGGGCATGAATACCAGCAACCTCAACCCCTCCATTACAAGCTCTATCCACGACAATGATAACACTCCTTCGTCTTCACAGCCCTTGGTCCAGCACGTGCCCGCAACTCTTCAGGGATCACAGGTACCACAGCACGCTGCCGTCAATGCCCGTAAGTTGAGCCACAGTCACAGTCTTCAGCATGCGTCATTCATAGGTTGGAGAAGCTCCAGCAACAGCCTACCTTGCTAAAGGTGGACTTATTTAAGAAGGGATCCCTACGTCTTGAGAATACGGAGGCCAGACATTCCTGTAGAAGACTAATACATAACTTCAAATGCTTTGTTTGTCCTTGCTTTGAATAGTGACTTCGATGTGAAGGCCAGGAGTCAAACGGTGTTAAAAATACGCGTAGCACAAGCAGTGCTCGTCAATGAAGGGATGCCATTTGGCCCCTGATCATGGTAACCGTGGCTGAAGTCTAAAGCAGCCAACAGCTAGCGATATCTTTTCTCAGTGTTTCTCCAAACAAAAAGCTGCTGTACGTAGCACTCAAGTTGTTAAACATACAGAGTCAAAGGACCATAAGGATGGCTTCTACCAAAGGCTTGTACGAGTACGTAGTAATTTTATGAGACGTCCAGCGGGTGGTGTAAACACGGGTGTTGCTCGAATTCTACTGTATTGCAACCTTGCACAATCAAGACTGAATCAGCTCAGCTGAGAATGTGGACAAAGGTGAGGTCTCGAGCATAGACATCGAGAAGTCGGGCGAAGTGGGAGAGAGAAGTGCTGTGGAAAGAGACATTGAGAGAGACAAAGTTGCCATATGTGAAGTCGGGAGCTTTGACTTCTAGAAGTCACTTTCTCTACTGCAAAGAGAACAACATAGGTGCGAAGAGAGGAGGTAACTTGTATTCGCTGGCGACACATCTTTTGGCTTGAATCGGCATGGAGAGGCACAGCAGGCAGAAAAGGAGTGAGAGAAAGCAAAGGGAGGCGAGAGAGATGAGAGAGAGAGAAGGTACCTTGTAGATGCTCGAGACACTTCCTTTGGCCCCCATCTTGCGATGTTAGAGTTGAGGAAAAGGTACCGTGTGCGAATTGATGCTCTTGATGCGACGCCTCACAATAACGGGTGATGCGACAGATGTGGCTTGACAGCGACGGATCAGCCACAGCAGCCACAACCATCAGGCTCCACGGAGTACTTGGCATTGTTTACATTGTCGCGATCCCGCATAGCAACACCAAGGTAAATCGCAATCTCAACACTCCTAACAAGAATTCACGAACCCACGCCTAGCCCTTACATAACGCTCAGCGTATATTCTCTACCCAATCAATATAAACCGAAACTGGCGACTGGAGCTTTATCACAATCATCCCGAGCCTCAGCGCTCCCGAATCCAGCGCAACATGGACGATACCAATCTGCGCACCGCCTCCGTATACATCAACAACCTCCTTCTCTCACGCGGCCTTCTGCGCAATGGCCAAACAATTAACTTTGCGCATCCAGAGCGCGGCGAGGGCGGCGCAGATGGGACGATGGGGCGCATAATGGGTGTGGTCAACGACTTAATATTAAGGAGAGATCGCGATGCGACACAGCGCGAAAGTTTATCAAATACGTTGCGCACGGTCAGAGTGGAGAGCTTGCAACAGACGAGCGAAGTAGAGCAACTGAGGACAAAGCTGGGAGATAATACGAGGAAGCTGGGGCTGGCAGATGCTAGTGAGAAGGCGTTGAAGATGCAGTTACGGAGTGCGGAGGCGGCGGCCAAGGGACTGAAGGAGGAGATTGCGCGCATGAGGAGTTTGGTGGCACAGACGAGAGCACAATGCGCAAATGAAGTGCGAAAGAGGGAGAGGGCAATTGAGGGACTGAAGAAGCACGTTGGGGAAGGTGGAAGGGCAAGGGGGAGGGGAAAAGCAATTGGGGTTGCGACTATAACCGTGGTGGCTGGTGTTGGTGAGAAGGAGGCTAATAACTCTGTGTCGCAGCTTGGAGAGGAGTATGATCTCAGGTCGGAGACAAACGAGTTCTTGACCGAGCTGGCAAGTGGATTGAGCGAGGACAATGAGAAGCTGGGAGTGTTGATACGGCGCATGGTCGATACTTTAAAAGCGTTGAGTGGATGGGAGAAAGAGGGCGAGCAGGAAGGTGGACTGATTGTCAGCACAGAAGAAGGATACGAGGCGATTGCAGCGGAAGCCGATAATGTAATTGAGCACCTTCGCACACTACTTACGAACCCTTCGTTCGTACCACTCGAGGAGGTCGAAGTCAGAGAGGAGGAGATCTTGAGGTTGAGGGATGGCTGGGAGAGAATGGAGGCAAGGTGGAAGGATGCAGTGAAAATGATGGATGGATGGAGAAAGAGGATGACGAGCACCGGCCAGACTATCAACCTTGAGGAGTTGAGGCTGGGCATGAGTTTAAGCCCCGTAAAGGAAGGTGATGCGGAAGAGATGTATACCCAGGATTTGGAGGACGAATATGAGGAGGGGGATACCCAGGACGACATTGATGCTATGAACGACAGTGGTGTGCCGCTTGGCGACCTCGAAGAGATGAGCGAGACAAGCTCATTCGAAGAGAGGGATGACGACGTATTGCAGCCACAGGAAGCTGAGTTTGAAGAGGCCTACCCACAAGTTGACGAACCTGCAGCGGCTGAGGCAGTTGACGCGGAGTTCGAAGACGACGATGCCATCGACAGCGACGATTCATGGGCGGTAAAAATTAGCTTAACGAGAAAGGAGGCTCGCGAGTATAGAGAGAGCGATCAGGAACTCCTGGACCATGCACAATGGGCAGTTGACCAAACCAAAAGGAACCGTCAAATGTTGAACCGCACTCTGGCGGAAGACAGAGCATATGAAGGGCAGGAAGAGACAAAGAGATCGCAAGAAGAAGAATATCAGAAGCAGAAGGAGGCGGAAGCGTTGGAGAAATCCAAACCCAAAGTGGACCGGAAAAGATTGGAGGATGAAAGGGCCGCAAGACTGGCGAAGGAACGCGAAGCAGCCAACGTGAGCGCAGAGGAGGATAAGGAGATGCGAGAGATTCATCGCGAGTCAATTTGTGAGCAAGAGGAAGCGGGAGACGAGGCGCACAGGCTGATGTTAAGGGAGGAGAGACGCCAACCGCCGCCTAATACTTCTGCAAGGAAGCGTGCCGCTAGAGGGATGGAGAGATCTGAATCTGGGTCTCGCCCACCTAGGCAGCCAAACTTCTCACCTCAAACCACCAATGGCACTAGCAAGGCTTCTAAGGAAGACCGACCAATGACTGGCAGCCTGATGGACAATTTACTTGGAGGTGCACCAGCTACTCTATGCAAGTTTTCCACCAGCAATGCTGCCTCTGCCACAACAGCTTCGCAGCCTCAAACTGGCTCGAATCAGACGCCGACTGTTGAGTTCGCGCCAGAAACACAGCCCGGTTCCAGGAGAAAGCGCAAATCCGGTGATATCCTCGAGGGAATTGTCAAGAAGCGGGTAGCTTCAGAACCACGAATGAAGCAGAGAGACGAGGAGACCAAGGCGCAAGATTCGGATAGTTCACACCTTCGCAATATGAGTGAAGCGGAGCAGAACGAGGCGGACTCAATCCCAGACGACTTCCCAGCCGACCTCTTGGAGCCATTATCGACCGCCCCAACGAGGTCAACAAGATCAACAAGGTCTCAAAAGAAAGACGTCCTTTCTTCATCGCCACTGCCGGAAGTGCCAAAGCTTTCTCCATTTCGCCAAGCGCCAGTCAAGGAAGTACCAGTCAAGCATGAGCCAAGAGACATGAGAAAGAATATACTTTCATCTGCCACAAACGAGCTTGAGTCTTCATTACGATCGATCACTTACGAGCACCAATTCTCGCCCGCCAAAAAGTCATCTTTGTCTCGCGAATACCACCCCTCACCAATCTTCTCTGCACCAACATTAGCACCACCAGAGCCGGAAGTCCCACAACGCAAATCAAGCCGACGCAAGAACGAGAAGCCATGGGACGAGAACGTGGCCTTGTCACCTGTCAAGCTGACGAATACCCCGATATCTAGCATGAGTCTTAAGTCGTTCAAGTCGCCTGAGAAACTGCCGAAACCGGCCGAACAGCCACCACAGCAAAGTCCACTGACAATGGCTGGCATAGCAGCCAAACTTGCTGCAACGGAAAGAGAGGCGGATGCGGCGAGAGTGAGGGCGAAGTTGAAGGCGGCCAAGGCGAAGAGGGCTGCTGCTGCGGCTGTGGCCGCTTCGACGACTACGACGAAGGTTAGGGTTAAGACCGGGGAGAGCCCGGTGAAAAAGATGGACGATGCAACTCAGAACATGGAGGAGGGCGAGGAACAGCCGAAGAGGAGGAAGCCGATGTCGAGGGAACACAGGAGGAGTCGGAGGAGGAGTACGCTGAGTCCTTGGGAGTTGGAGAGTTTGATCCTGGGTGGGGTGCAGGAGAGTCCTAACAAGTAGAATGGAGAAGGGATAGGCATTCTGAAGCGTGGGTAGGGTTTCGAAGGAAGTGGCGGCGCTTGATATCCTGTAGCAGGGGTTTACGGTGCGCTTGTATAGCAGCAGCCCCGACTAAGTTGGCGGCGGCTGGAATAGCCTCTGATGGAACGTGCCGTATTGTTGTGTCCTAATAGACTGCTTTGATAGAGCAGCCACCAGGAATGGAATCCATTTCTCCTCAGCCTTATTCTGGTGGCGTTCCGAAGTGATTTTTTTCACATTGTAGCGAGCCATCTACAGCACGTGAGGAACGGATGCCAGAGGAAAAAGGGCACATTATTCTCGCTATGATGAGAAGCTTTGTTGCGGTGGCAACACTTCAACTGTCCATGGTTGTCATAACTATCACCATCTAATTATTTCTATCTCAATGCTTTGCATGGGTATCTTTATCATCCCTTCTAGTGTGGACTTGGTCCAGTCTGTCCATGCGCGATTGAACAACCGCTCGCGCTCTCGATCGGCGAAAGCGCCTCAATCTTCTCCCCCTCTTTAGACTGTTGCGAACCTTCCGAGTCCTCCACGCCACCAGGAATTAGCTGTCTAAACATTTGATCTGCCTCCCAGGAGGTCTCCAAGAACTTGATTCTGAACTGGTCGTCCACCTCAACCACGGTAGCGCCGAGACCTCGATCAGCTTGTGTGCCTTTGCGACGACGGTGCGGCTGGAGTTGAGCTTCGGGCGTTAGCTGCCGCTCATGAGGCTTAGAGACACTGGGGAGTATGCGAAGTGAAGATGAAAGGAGAAGAAAGCTTAGCCCAGTGCCTCCACTTGATGTTGACTTTTGGTATGCCACCAAGCACCTCCAACACCTCCCAGTTGAACATCTTCATGGCTCCTTTAAACAGCTTATGACTAGTCGAAAAGTCCATGGCGTTCGTATCATACACACCGTCCGCACCAACTAATGCATTGTAAGTGACCATCTTGAGCATGTCGTCGGCGTTCATCCTTGGCTCACCGTTGAGGTGGACTGAGTAGGATTCTTGTGGTGTGGTGCGCCATTCTTCGGTTTCGGCCTTGTAGGAAGTTTCCTTCTCCTAGCTCTTAACTAAGTCTTGGATGAGGAATTCGATGGAGGATGGGGCCCAGTTGGTGGACTTGGTGGATTCAAAGGTTGTGTCGTTCAATGAGTAATCTGGGCCCTTCTTCTAACGCCACTGTGTCTCTGGAGAAGATTGATATGAGCTAATGTTACCAAGGGGACAAAAAAAAAGACCTACCGTCGGTCAAGGCGACGTTGGGGCCCAGGAAGAAGTCTGGTAGAGCAGCAGCCGGCGCCAGGGTGTCAACTTCGGTGGTCGCCATTTTTTTGGTGGATGAGAAGAAATTGAGGGACAGTCTCTATGTGAAAGGGAAGGAATACAACATGGGTCTCACACTCTTCTTATCAACAGTTTAGTTGAGGAGTGCATGAGGTACTAACGCTGGCAGCTTGAAACGTTTGGCCTCGAACCATCTGCAGTCAGCGAGGCTCCACTTGAACCCTTCCGTGCTCGCACAGTCCACTTAGCTCGTCTAGGCCTCTCACGTTTGCCCTGATGTTGCCTTATCTTGGTGTCTCCCTCGGTTCTCTGTTCAGTTGCATTTTAAGATGGCAAGCTTTGTTCGCCTTTTAATCTCACCCGCTCCCTCAAATCTACGTGGACCAATAGTTGGCGAGCCAAAACAAAGCATGAAGGCGCCTGAAAGTCGGTTTAGACTGCCCAGGTTCAGCTCCTACTCTGGTCATCTGCCTTGATGCAGGCGAGGGGCTTGATCCGCCCATCTCTTGAGTCCTCTGAACTTCTTCACATCCGCCGCGCAAATAGGTTACCAGAGGATGCAGATGGGGAATGCTGCGTAAAGGCTAGGCGAGAGTGTGGGATCGGAAATCTGCTGGCAATTTGCCATCAAAGCAGGGCTATGACCTTTGAGGAGTGGAGGTGGTTCGTGTGGGCGGGGATAAGGTGCATTGGAAAGTTTAGTGAGTGTAAGAGGATTATTGGGAGTCAGTGGGAGCTTTTAAAGAGGGGAAGGGGTTGACGAATGAGGCGCAAGTCAGCCGCTGAAGGTAGGTCAAAGATAGGCGACGAACCAAGCGAAAAGACTGAGAACACATAGGCAATTTAAGTAAATCTCTAGCCTATTTAATTCAGTGCAAGAGGCTAAAGCCGTCTACTGCAAAATCGGCCTCAGCCGAAACAAAAGGCATCATAAATCAGAAAACGTGGCCGTCCATCTTCCATCTGCATCGTGTTTTTATCACCTCGCTCTTAGACCATCTCGTCGGCCTTACTCCGACCCAAGCCTGCCTCAATCACTTTGCCCTCGTGGTCCTCCCTCTCAGCCTCCTCTTTCCTCTCATCATCTCCCTTATCACTGCCTGCTGATTGCGTACTCGGTACAAGTCTGAGGTCATCAATCCGATCACCGTTCTCCATCCAAATCTCACTAGTAGCCTCAACGGGCCAAATTTTACACAGCCCCCGATAGACTACTGCAGCAACTATAAACCCCGTAAAGTAGTTGAGGTCGTAAATGTACTGGGCACCAAGTGTTGCAGTGTTGCGGCCCTTGGTTGGCTCTTTAACAGCTCCGACGAACCCGACAATGTTGATCAAGATGCCACAGATGTAAGCGACGTATGCGCGCCAATGAAATCCGAAGGTGTAATAATATGGCCCGTTCTTGTCCCCGCTGTACAGGTTGACAATAGAAAGGTAGCCCTTGCGGACGAGGTAGTAATCGCAGACCATGACTCCTGCAAAGCTGGACAGAAAAACGGAGTCAGCAGAGAGATAAGTGGTGAAGTTGTTAGAACTCGAAAGCAAGTTCCAAGGACGCATAGCTAGACCGACAACTGCGCATAAATAGCCACCTCTCCTAATATTTATCCATCGTGGCATCAATGCTGTGAGATCTGTGCCAGCTGATACGGAGTTCGCAGCGGTATTTGTTCCCAGCTGTGCAAGGACGAAGGCTGCGGCAATGAAGAAGACTACTCCTCTGTTGGCGGATGATCCCTCACCAGGATCATTGAGGAATTCCGAAAGTAGGTCGAGAGGATTCCAAATTGGCTCACCGCCGAAGATGACTACGGAACAGGAGGAGACCATGATACAGATGAATTATGTGACGCCAAAGCCAATTGGAATCGTCAAGAACTGAGGGAGTAAAGCATCGCTTGGTTTGCGAGCGAAACGGGAGAAATCTGGGTCGTTGACGATCAGAGCTGCGAAGTTGGCGATGGAGCTCATGATGCCCTTAACGATGGACCAGGCAAGAGGAGAACCAGAAATCGAGGCTGGCTGTTTGATGACCGGCCCAGCACCTTTTGCGCGGATCATGGCCCAGATGAAAAATGCGATTCCGGCAGTAGGGACGATAATGGATTTTACAGTGAAGAGGTGGCGGATCTTGTGGACTGGTGGGTAGATTGCTGGGAGGGAGATGGGCCAGAAGAGGAAGAAGGAGAGGAAATCTCTCGTCGTCGTGCCACTCGAAGCCGACAATCCGTTTGGTAATCTGCTGTAACTAGGCTAGATTGCAGAAATCGTGAGTGTGATACATTGCCCACCTATCCAAGATTGGACTCCGTACCAGATGCATGCCATAACCGCGCGATTTAGCACTGCCCATAAGCCTCCCCAGATGCCAAAGCTGGCTCTGCTTGCTACTGGAAACCCGATGTAGTAGACTGCTCCGATGCGTCCGGTGGCACAAATGAAAGCCGCGGCAAAGGTGTAGCCTTTCCATACACAAATCTAGGCTTGCCACCAGGAGACACCAGCAACGACAGCCGAGGAGGCGATCATCCAGGTGTTAATGTTAAAAGAGTCGGCAACCCTGAAGCCGACAAAGTTCCAAGGACCCCATTGGCGGCGATGTGGCTCGACTAGATCGCGTTAGTGGTGGTGCCCATGAAGATAACACGACTGAGAAAGGAGATGGGAGGCCATCGTTACGGGGGTTGTGACGCCGGCTTGAAGTGAAGTGTACAACAAGCGAGATGTGCGCCAAGTCGCTCACAGTAAGAAGCGAAGGTAAAGAACATACCAGGCTTCAAATCCTTATTCGTGAGCATCAACTGAGCCGAGCTCAACCCAGGTTCAGACTCAACAGCAAACTGATCTATAAAGTTTCTCGTCTTTCGCGACCGATTGGTCGAGCGTAACGAAACCGTACTGTCGGCCCTTCTTTGAACATACGATCCAAAAATGAAATCGCTCAAATGCAACCCAGTGGTCGCCCTCTTTATCAGCCGCTATTTGTCGAAGTGCCTAAAAACCTGGCAATCGGAACGGTAACAAGGTGTAGTTTGAACGATATTGCGGTTGTGTTGTAGTGATTACTCGATCAAAATTACACGATATATATGGTGGTATAGAAGCTAGGAGTAACGCGCGTATAACGTGGCAGTAGGCGAGCAGTTGGAGGGATTTCTTGGGATGGCATGGGAGCTCTGATAGTGGTGTCGATCGAAAGCGTGGGATTGGAGTGTTCCTTGTCACAAAGAGAAAATGGAAAGGATGAGAAGTGATAGATAGGTACAAATTTGGAGTAGCTCCGAAGTTGACAAAAACGGCGGTGATGAGAAAGCGATGTAAGAGAGTTTAAGAACAGGACTTACCACTCTATATAAGAACTCACCATGGGCTTGGAGATTGTTGTTGACGATAAGAGGCTTGATCAGATGTGTATCCAACTCCTGGTACATCTTCTTCCCAAGAAACCGACCCCAACATCACGAAACCAAGGTGCAGGATAATGCTGCAATGAACCATAGCGGCGGTGACCGTGGAGGCTGGCGTGGGATGCGTAGTCTGGAGTATCAGTCGTATGATCGCCAATTGACACTTGACATCAGCGCTCTTGGCAACTCAACTGACATGCAAAGCCAATCAGGATTCAGCATGATTGAAGGGGGCTTGCGCTACCATAGCGGACGTGTGAAGTGTGAAGGTGGGGAGGATAAGCGCGATAGCGATATAGAGGCTGATAAGATTAGCGACGGCGCCTTGGGGGGTACTTACAATATCCCATCGAGTCACACACGAACACAACTAAGACAACATGGGAATCGCAACTTTCTGATAACGCATTGAGTTGTAGATAATCGGCGCGGCTGACCACGAGTTTGACGATATCCGCCGTATTATCTGCCGCCTAAACCCAAGCGTATTCCGACGACACGGCTTATCCCCAAGAGATCGGGCCCCTCACTTGGTGCCACCATGCCTTGTCCGTGAGACAATTGATTTTAGGAGTAACTGGGAGAAGGGTTTCGGAGGTTAACTGATTTGTTGGACGCCATGACCTAAATAAAAGGCAGCACCATGGCTAAGACAAAAGGTCTTGCCAAATACATGTGCATTTTGCAGTGCCGCCGATCTATCTGTGCCGTCTTCAATCAAATTGCTAAACCTGAACGCCTAACGTAACCAATGTGGTCGATATCCTATTGAAATGCTTCCAGCTTTACCTTTTTTGCCTCAAGCTTTGACAGCGAGACTACAGATACCTCCAAACCCTCTCCCACCAACTCATGCGGCCGTTGTAATCGTATTGCCACTCAATTTTCTCGCGCTTTTCACTGTCAATCTTAGCCTCATGCTCTTCATTGTGGATAGGCGTCAACAGCATCGGTGGCAGGCAAGCGCGCCCTCTTTCTTGTTCCTGTAACCTATTAGCAGTCGTCTTTTCCTAACCGTCATGGCAGGCCGGAGCCAAATGGCGTCACTTACATCGTACTTCCACTCATTCCTCCCCATCCACTGATCCCACAATTCTGCCGCCGCATAAGAGTTCCGCGAGTATGTGCTCTCCGCCCAAAACTCTTGACTTTTCCTTCCATACGACGATTTCGCGGACCGTCCGACCTCGTGGCGAGGACCAGAGTTGAAGAACTCAGCTGCTTCGTCCCCTGTATACGCATGCTCCACATACACCGGCACCGGCGCAGCCACGACCTTGAGTCCATGCAGAAGTGCCGCAGTCGGGGCCGCCATTTCCTTATTTAGAAACCTGCCCGCAAGAGCCTCAGCATGCATGGTATCCAGCAACAACTTCGAAATCAAGAACTCCGTGCCTGCGAATGCGCGGCGTGGAAGTTGGCCTTCCATTTTATATCCCAACACTTCTCCTCTTCCTTCCCAACTAGTTGCGTTGGCGTCAAAGATTGGTGCTAACGTAATAAGATCTGCCTCCTCGCCCAAACCCCACATATAGTGTTCATTTTCTGCCAGCTCCGGTGGCGGACGAGGGCCATGTTGTTCAAACTCCCCACTTTTCGGCGCCTCCCAGACCACGCCTTCAGGGTAGGCGACCTGTTCATTCACAACGTCACGGAAGCCGCGGAAGTAGTCCCCGTGTAGGGAGGGAATATAGAGACGCTCGCTCTTCTCCCAAGACAGCTTGCGTGGGACTTTGAGACCGAATTCTGGGAGGGATTTCAGAAGGTCGTACCAATGGCCTGTGAAGCGCGTGTAGAGGTCGGTCTGGAAGAAGTATGCGAAGGATGGGTTCAAGTGTGCGAAGCGCTGCAGTGCGAGGTGTGAGAATTTAGTGTCGAAGTCGTCGCCATGAATGTCCCTCGGTAGCTGGTGGTACCATGAGCGAAGGAGGGTCTCGGAGTAGATATGTGTAATGGAGCGAAATTCTTCAGGCACAGAGCGGCGTACGGCCATCTCGTGATGCGCAGCCGATTTCCATGTCAGGAAGGAGGTGTCGTCTTCGTGGGCGCGGATGAGGAGGAAGACTTGGTATTCGCCTCCGGTATGGATGCTCAGCTCTTTGATGAGTGCACGGAGGTTGAGAGTGTCGCTTTGATGCCAGTGCGTCTGGTACGTCGCCCTAACAATGATAGCCGTACGCTTCGCGACGGTGTTTTCCTTCACATCTGGTCCTAACTCCCAGAACTTCGACTTATCGAAATCGGACAAATAGCCAAGTGGTTGTTGGTCCTCTCTTTTGCCCCAGCCGTGGTCGTGTAGCTCGAACCTGTCCTTGTTGAGGTCGAAACACTTCTCCTGAACTTCTCCCCAGTTCACCTTGTCCCAGCCAATGTCTTTCACCTCGCTGTCGTGATGGTTCTCGGCAAAGCTGTATGGTCCCCACCTGCCTTGGCGCTCAAAGCAGATATTTGTCTCCCATCCCAACTCTACTGCGCTGCCGAAAATTGGTGCTGCGAAGGATTTGGGCCTACCTTTGAAGACCCGGATTGTGCTTGGGGCGTTGACAGCTTGCCATGGAGATTGACATTCGAGAAATTTTGCTTCGTGTACTTTGGTCCATTGCTGAGCGTCCCTAGTTGTGTATCGAGGCCTATATGCGTTCGCTTTATAGCCGGTGTATTGCGATGCATCGAAGTTCGTCTGGAGAAGTGCCGTCTTCTCTCTGATCGCATCAAAGATCTCTTCCCTATAGTCCAGATCCTTTATGCTAGCTCTGTATATCGCCCCCCTCCCTGCTCTCGCCGTGATATTCTTTCTCAGAGAAGCCAGCCTCTCCAGGTGTCCCTTCTCCTCCTCCTCATCAAAACTCCCATCATCCTTCACATACGGCGGGTGCCATGGCACACATCCCTCTTCCTGTCCCGGAAGACATATTGGATCTACTGGCACAGCTTGTCCATAGCTTATAACAGCTCCACCTTTGTTTACCACCGCGGCCCTGAATTTATCCTGGCGCAAGACCACAAAAAAGACAACAAATATTATTGCTACGAGAAGGGCGTTGTGTTTCCAGCTTCGTAAGCCCATCTCTGTAGCTTTATTCTATAACCCAATGCGTTGCTCGCCAGTTTATCCCTTGATGGGTGGTGTCAATCGAGGCGGCGCGGTGCCAATGTCGTTCTGTCAAAATATTTGACGGCTGTCGTCGGCTATTTCTGCAGCTACCGAATGTTTCAGTCACCGTCAGGTTGTCGTCGTCAGGTTGTCGTCGTCGTCGATAGGGATAGTGAGAGGAATGGTATCGACAAAGGCCGATCAATGTTGAAGCTTCAGACCATTTCCTCGTGGTTGGATCGCAGCATCAATGCTCAAAAGAGGTTAGTTTGGTGTTTTGGCGTATTCAGGAACCTTGATGGCGCGCCTTGGCGTCGGCTCAAAGCCAGGGGTTAAGTGTGGGGAACGGGAACTTCGGAGGAGAGAATTTTGTCCGCTGTCCGAATATTCTCCATGTGGCAGTCCTTGCTGCACAACACGACATTGAATCTATTCCTCAAGATACATGAAGCAACTCTATGCTCCAAGCACGCGAGACGCCAGCACACTCACATGTCCTGCTGTATTTTACAATACATGTCTCAAATAAGTTTTACCCCTGCCCTATTGGCCCACAACGGATCCACGATATCCGCCTTCCTTCTGAAAAGTTCGGTATGATTATAATTACGTCGGTGCTGAAAAGCTACGTAAAGCGGCCGGATGGTGTAGTTGGTTATCACGTATCCTTAACACGGATAAGGTCCTGGGATCGAACCCCAGTCTGGTCATTCATTTTGAGGTTCTCCACGACGAGAATATCGGTCTTTTGTTGGCGTCGACAAAGGATGAAACGATGGAGTACTATTGAGACATGGCCAACTTGCTTTATCTTGCTGAAAGTTATGGTGATAAACATAGTAGCGAGCAGCCTACCATTTGCAAGTCATATCAAGGAGGCAGTCCGCTTCCCGCTCTTATGGAAAGGGAACTCGGCAACTTGTCTTTCATCAGATGGTAGCAGCATCAACTTCATTTCTTGCATGGTATCATACGAGATGGTCTTCTCTCCCTCAAATTCACTGGATAAACACGGTGCATTCATGTTGATGGGCACTGGCCATCATGCGTGTTGTGCACATCACATCATAGTCACATAGCTCAGAAGATTATGCTTTGCGTGCCACTTTAATTACAACCTCTATTTCAGCTATTATCATCCATATCCATACATATTCCGCTATCCCTTCTCGGTCTATGGCCTCCTCGGAGCTTGGAATTTTCGTATCTTGTAATCTTACAGCTCGTAGGCACTTTTTCATCTACGAAGGTATTAAGTATCCTGTAACTAGTACGTTCGATCTTCCCTACAGGTATCCTCAAAAGGTCGTCAACAACCCATGTTTCTAGGACTCTGTATACAGGATTAGCACTTTGCCTTCCACAGCTATATAAACCTGTGGGTAATCTTAGAAAGAAGAGAAGGAATGGTCAGAGCGGTAAGCAAGCTGAAAATCGAGTTACTCACTTCCCTTGGCTTTGTGCCGGAGTGTCTGGTTGCGGGGGGCTAGACGGCGCAGACAACTGCTGGAAGGAGTCGTCGCCAGTATAATGGGAGGAGGAGCTGGTGGTGGTCTCGCCAGAGATCTGGCGAGACTCCCTGCGGCTGACAATCGGAGTCTGTGATAGGCTCTGAGATTTACTGGCAACACGAGAGGCAGCGAGCGACTCGCGTCGGCTCTGCCTGGCCGCAGTAGTAGGCGAGACATTCCTAGAAGTGCTAGTCGAACCATGACGAGAAGTGACGGGAGGGTTGAGCGAGGAACTACCGACAGACTTCAACCAGATGGCTGGGTGATCCACCTTCTCCTCGCGCTCCTCAAGCGGCTTGACGGTAAAAGTGACAGCTGACCGAGTGCGCGTCGCCTCGTCCACGGCTATGCGATGGCAGTTCAGGCAGAGCTCCCCTTCGATACGAACCATGCCGGTGGTGGGGGCACTCCAGCAACCGGTGCGGGAGAAGCCGGGGACGGAGGCGGCGCGGACGCAGAGGGAGGTCGGGAGACGTTCGCAGAAGTGCCCGCAGAGGGCGAAGTAGTGGTCGGAGAGGTTGCACATCGTGTGCAAGAGGCGAGAAAGGGGTGATTCGAGGGGTGGGTCGTACCAGGTGATTCGGCGAGACGAGGAAAGCGAAAGAGGAAGACGGACGAGACGGCTGAGCAGGAGAGGTGTATATCAGATACTACAGAGAGAGAGAGAGAGAGCGAGAGAGATAGACAGAAGCCGATCTGGGAAAGTCTCGACTTACTGAGAATGGACTGGGTGAAGAAGTAACAAGAGAGGATGAGGAAAGGGGATAATATATATCCATAATGAACAGCGTCAATGAAACATAGTTTCAGGCCTATGAGGCTGTGTGGAGAACAGTGGCAGTGTCTATAAACAGTAAGAAGGCTGGAAGACTCAATCATTCCAAATGCTGGTCTCTGGATGCCGACGTTGTTCATTGTTATTGATAAAGAATAGAGATATTAAAGTGCAGAGAAAGGAACTATAAGTTCGTTGTCCTAAGATGTGCTTTTTGCTGAAAGCCAGATGTGTGGCATGAAGGGATCGCGGAGGCTGAGTCTACAGTCAGTATTTCAAATGGCAACCAAAGTTTCAAATTTGTAATGAGACTCGGTATCAGTCTGTATTTGTGTAAAGCAAATTCATTGTCAGGGTTCTGCTATATTTAGCGAGTTTTTTTGTTGGATAGTGGTCATCGAGGAAGGTGGGTGGGATTGGCTTTGTTACCAGGATTGGCGACTGCGGCATGTCAAAAGCCTTTGGGAGAGGTACCATTTCAGCACAAAGCAACCACATCTTGGCATTATTTGCATAGCAAAACAATTGAAGAAGGGGTCGTGAAGAGCAGGGGAGGTCTCGGAAGCCAATTACCTAAGTCATCTATACACCTAGACACTTGGTCTATGTCTAGTAATCATTCCATTCCTAGTCGGCTTGTTTGAATTCGCTTGTTTTAGCTTTCTTCCCTCCCTGTTGTTCTTCATCTTCTCCAGCCCTTGTCTGCTAGCAAAACCCTTTGGCACCTCATCATCTGCAGTTGGGATGTGGACCGCCTCGCCTTGCAGATCTGGATCGTTCTCCATAGCCTCG
Organism: Antarctomyces pellizariae; assembly: GCA_010623925.1. NCBI lineage: Eukaryota > Fungi > Ascomycota > Leotiomycetes > Thelebolales > Thelebolaceae > Antarctomyces > Antarctomyces pellizariae. The sequence continues at coordinate 320,972 of WCAA01000007.1, forward strand.
GTGCCGTCGTCTTCATCATCGGTGAGCGTCAAGTCGAATATGTGACTCCCCATCGGCGGTTGGAACGGAGAGGACTGGTTTTGATTTCGCGTAAGGTTCGGCATGGACTGACGATCCTTCTTAGAGCGCGTTGCACGAGTAGCACGACGTGGCGGAGACCTCTCGTCTTCGGAGATGAACATTGCATTTGCCTTTTCACGTTGCGAAATGCACGGTCGTTCATTCTCAGAACATGGCTTTTGGACTGTAAACTCGTCATTTTCCTGCTGAGCCTGTGCTGCAGCTGGTGCAGAATTAACTTCTTCATCGTCGGGGTAAGATTCGTCGGCAGCTTCCAGGGTCTTTGTCTTCTTTGACGGTTTCTTGGCAGAAATCCTCACTTTATTCTTCAGCGATGCCGCTTTGAGCCTGTCTTTCAGGCTCATGAACTCCTTGGCAGGTGGTGGCAAAGACTTCGTCTGCTGATGTCCTTGCGAACGCGAAGATGATAGTCTAGATTCATTCTCCTTGTTCTCGAGTCCGCTGCGCTGAGAAACAGTATGACTTGGTGCGGGGTGAGCAGATTGCCAATTTGGCTTACTGTAAGGTGTCTGGGATGGGCTTGGAAATTCCGAACAAGCAGAAGCAGGTCTACTAGGTCTCTTGGGCGATAGGGACTTCTGAGCAACAGATGAAGGCCGAGATGCACGGAATTGAGTCATCTTTGCCGCTTCAACGGACCGACTGCCAAGAGCACTTCCAGGACGGCTCGCAGCATTGCTTTCTTTCGTATGTCTAATGTTTTGCGTCCACCATTGCGAAGGGCATGACGGCTCGTCGAGTTCCTCATCGCCCTGGAACGTGAACGCATCATTTGCGCCGTCAGTATTAGCAATACTAATTGGAGCTGAAGCTGCCGTGGCTTCTGCGTTGGATAAACGCTCGTTCAGCTCTGCCGTCTGACTCTCCAGGAAAAATGGCTTTGGCGCCGAGTTTTCTGTGGAGTGTTCGTCATCAAGGGCGCCGGGCACTGGAGATGAGCGCGACACAACGAACGGCTGGGACTTGTCTGTATTGTCCGCCATAGATCCCAGGCCATGGAACTTTGGCGAAAAGTCAGCGGGGGGTCGCAGCGGATTGGTAGGCTCGTCGGCTTGAGGGGTATGCTGGGCTTCTTCGGCTGGAGCCCCAAGAGCTTCCATCTCACCATCCATAGCCTGTTGCAATTGCTCGATAAGCTTATTGGCGGCATTGTCAGTTGACACAGCAGCGACTTCGGACGTTTCAACGATGGTGATGGTGGTTGCTTCAGCGGCGACATGGGCAGTCGGTGTACCAGCAGTTGTAGCGGCATTTTGGAGTTGACGTCCCTTGCCCTGAGGGGATTGATTTCTATCCTGATCAGCGGCTGCCTCATATTGAGTGGAGTCTATCATCTCCTGGTCCTCGGTTTGCTCCAGGGTAGGTGAATCATTGGCGGCAGCTTTGGCGGGTTCGGTAGTTACCTCGTCATCCTTATCTGATTCCGCGTCCGTAGCAGTGTCGTCCTCGGCATCTTCAGCATCTCGGGGGTTCTCAGCTGCCTCAGACTCCATAGTCTCTTCAGGCGCTTGTACAAGTCGCGGCTCCATGAACTCTCCAAACTCCTTCGTCCTAACTCCATCGTCTTCGAACTCGTCCTCATCGTCATCGACAGGCATATCGAACTTGCCATGAATCCGCTCGCCGGTTTCTTCGTCGTAGCTTCTGACTTCACGGTCTCGTACGGCAAGCACAATCGTGACTGCCTTGAGACGTTCGTCGACACTGATGATAACTGCAGTCCGCCAACCTGAGATGACTGGCTGCCAGCCTGTTTCTTCCGAAATTGTGAGCTCCTTGAATGCGACAACCATACCTGTCTTCATCTCCTCTGGTTTAACAGCTGGCAGCTCCATTGGATCTTCGGGCAGAGCAATCAAATCTTCCACCTCCTCTTGCTCTTGCGCCTCCTGCATGAGCTGTTCATTTAGGCCTTCATCGCCTTCCTCATCATAATTTAGCACTGTATTATCCACATTGTTATCGAAATTATCTTCATCTCCGTGCATGCGCTTGTGCTTCTTATGAGACGGTGGCTCATCTTCCTGGTAATATGGTTCTCCCTCCCCATACTGTTGTTCCTCCTCTTGCACCCTTTTGTTCTTTCCTTTCTTTCCCTTCCTGAAGTTTGATGGATGCAAAGCGCTAGTCTCAGGGATATACGATTTCTGCACAAATGGAAATGACGGCTCGTTAAACACTTCACCCCTGTGCTTGCTTTCGACTGCTCTGTATATTTTAATGTTCTCTCTCCACGAGTCGTCAATAATATCCTCGGATGTTGCGGCGGCTTCTGGCTCCGTAGGTTTGGCAACGACTGGTCTGACACCCTTCATCAATTTCTTGCTAATGGCATCTGCTTCCTCCTTATTCTTAGGAACTTTTTGGCCAAGTCCAGTAAAAATAAGTCTGTTAGCAACAGCATTCGCCTTCCTTTCCTTCCTCGATTTGACAGGTTCTGCGGCTTCCTCTGTGAGTTTAGGCTCAGGTGCCGTAGGATTGACATCGATGCCTCCAGAGTACAGCTGTGCAATCATACGTTGTCTTTCAGCCTCAAGCGCCGCCTGTTTTGCCTCCTTCGTCTGCTTTTTCTTTTCCGCTTTCTCTTCACCGCCGTTCTCCTTGCAAATGGCAGCCAAGGCCTCCGCAGCGGCCTCGGGCGATGTGTGATCATCGACCGTGTCGAGCTTCATAAACTCAGTGAGTGTCGTGCCGGCAGGCAGAATGCCTTTCTTCTGGAGTCGCTGAAGCACATTTTGTTTCCTACGGCGCTCGTTGCGAGCTTTTGTCCTGATAAGACCTTCTCCTGGAGGCGTAGTTGTACTAGCAGAATTCGAAGCGTTAACTGCTGAAGGCGGGGGGCCGGCTTGTGCTGACAGAGGGGCGGGCTTTGGCTGGACCTTGCTGGAATGCTGCTCAGGCTCGGAACCGGAATCAGGATCAGAATTAGAATCGGATCCCGAGCTTGAGTCGGAGCCAGATGAGCTGGAGTCACTGTCGCTCTCGCTCTCGCTCTCACTATCACTTTCACTCTCGCTGTCACTACCACTAGAGGACGTTCCCGATGAGGAAGTGTCCGAATCCAGCAGATGCACAGCAGCATTTTTGGAGGAAACAATAACTGGCTCGTCGTCGGAGTCCGAGTCCGATTCGGAAGAGCTGCTGCTATCATCGCTGATATCAATCATACCATCGGCAGGCAGCTCGTCATCCCCGGAATCTTCAAATCTGACATGCATCTTTTCTAGCCCTGCGCCCAACAACCGTCCACTAGCATCAATTTGTCCGGGAAGCCATCCATTATCTGCTTTCGCTGCCTCCTCCGGAAAATCTTCATCAGAACCACCATCTTCGTCATCGTCCTCGTCTCCTGAGACATCTGGGCCTTCAATATTCTCTTTATTCTCCCTTTTTGAGGGCCTGGCAATGTCGGCTGCCTTTTCCGGTTGGCGCGCGGACTGTGCGACTTCCTCCTCGTGTTCGGCCGCAGCTTCAGAGTCAAAAAGGTTCCAGATCGCATTCATGATGCCAGTCTTCGACTTCTTGGCTTCAGAGCCGACATTCAGCGCATCGTACACGGTCACCAATTTCGAGTCGATAGGGGGATTGATGAGCATCTTCTCCAGTACTGCGCCCGGCAGCTGCGGGAAAGCTTCCTGAAACTCCTGAACAACACCTTTTATTATGGGCTGAACGGTGCCGATCATTAACCTGTTGATAGTTGATGGTGCCACATTTTGTCTCGTCGACTTTGCGGGGATGTTTTCCTTGTTGGATGGCGTACCAGTCGTTTCTTGGGATAGTTTCGCTGCTGTGTTCTCTTTATCTGACGATCCAGCCTCCTCTAAGAGCCCCTTCAACTCATCGTCCAACATCGAGAGATCGAGATCATCCTCACCATCGTCGTCTCCCGGTGGTTCAAAGTCTTCATCCCCTTCAGAGTCCTCGCCCTCATCGTCTTGGTTCTCCTTCCATTCTGGTTCCGAAAACCTGGCCTTCTTTTCACTCTTCCGACCCACAACATCGCTACCACCATTGTGCGGAAACTGCGTCAACCTTAGCGCCGGAGCAGCCCTTTCCTCCTCATCCTCCTCATCATAGGTCAGCCTCGCCCTCTTCCTACTCGGAATAACCACCGGCGGCCTATTAGCAATCATCTTCCTCTTCGTCCCTCCAAACGGGATGCCGTCAATAATCCTCCTCCCATCCTGCGTAATCTGACTTCTTCCCGCATCTCTCCTCTGCTTTATCTCCCTGGTAGTCAACGGCCTCACCAGCACCTCATCATCATCTTTCAAGAGTGCAATGACGTTTTGCCAATGTAATAACTCGTAGCTTCCTTTCGACGTGCGCAGCTCGACAGAGTAGTCTTCCAGTCCCCATTCTGCGCCAGACTCGAGCGGTATGACTTCGTTGATCTGGTCGAGAAGAGCGGATACAGGTGGATTTGCGAGCTCGTCCACAGCCCAGACGATTGCCGTGTCTGGGAGGGCGTTGCGCTTGACGAGAAGGTGGATGCGCATCGTGTAAAGTGGGCGCTTTGGGCGCGATCTTTAGAGTTCAGATGGCCAGTTTCAGGAAATATTGTATGCCTGATGTTGAATGTAGTTGCGGAGTTGGCAAAAAGATGTTGGGAATTGGAAGGCGTTGGCAAGGCTGAGAGTGAGTTGAGCCTTCTCCGCGAGGCACGCGCATGTGGCGCCGCTATCCAAACCTTAAATTGACCCCTGCTTACTGCCACTTAAGCTGCCATCCAGATGTGTCTGGTCCCGAAGGCGATTCATGCATTGAATCCCCTTTTGTTAAGTCATCTATCCACCCAACATATTTTGCTCCCCAGTCCAGCGCGAGTGCGCTGCTTTTTAGCTCCGACAAAAATCCGTTTCCGTAGCGCCTCCTGCTTCTGGGCCAGCAAACTCTCAACACTGTTTGCGTTTCTAATTCACGACGTCTACTCACAGTAACTTACTCTCATCACCTCCCTGTTAGACACTTCATTCCCAAGCCATCCACCATGGGAAACCATCCAAGAAACAAGACTCTGTCAAGCGATTCCGCAGGCATGGAAGACTGCGAAGAAGAAGGCCAGGCACCGTTAACCTCTACTACCGCAACGCCATCCCGCTATCAACATACGGCGGCCGAGCCGTCCCCCGATCGAAACCTTCCCACTCTTCTCTAAATTTCCACTCGAGACCATCCTGATATGGAAAGCAGCCTTCTACATCTCACCTCCGTCCGTGCAACTAGTCGCTACCGCCGTTAATTTTGCATACTGAACGGGCCGCGCAGGAAGAGTCCCACCGGCCAGGAGCTGGGCGGCTGTCTCGGTTTGTGCGCACCATTCTGGAGAGTCCCAGAAGACACTGATACTCAGCGGCTCTTCAGTTTACCTCAAATGCGGACCCGCCTGGGGATCGAAATGTCTATGGGCCCCAAGTCTAAGATATTGGTAGATGCGGATGTTAGATCGAGAACATCGCCAGATCCCAAGGTATTAGTTAAACTTTACAGGTTCAAGGTGTGACCTCGTCATTGGAAGCTTGCCACTGGAGCAGGGTCGCAACTCTGGAGTGTTTGCGAGATTTCGCAAAGTTCTTCGATGCGCAATACCGCTCTGGCGGGGAGGATGTCGAGTCGATTTTTGGTCGCCATCTTGAACTACCTCAGCACCCGAAGATGGCGGTGAAGAGGGCTCAGGATAGAAGAATTGGAAAGTGACTAATCAATTGTCAGAACTTTATCAGTTACGAAGAACGTATATTTAGGTAACTGGAATATTATCTAACACCTCTGCACCTCAAGGCAAGACACGCGTCTGCGGTGAAGGAAACTAGCTGCAATTGGCGTATCTACTGTATGAATAGGCATCCATTTCCCCATGGTTGTTCTCGTAATAGGCATCTATCTGTTCAGCATCTCCTCATTTTTTTGTCCTGTCATGATACAATTTAAGAGGTCAGCCTCTCATAGATTCTCGTTCCTTCCAAGTTCTTTATGTGTCCTAAGTCAGAAGCCATCATTAGGCAACTCTATGCTCGAATACGGAGCCTCCATAAATATATAATGCAAGCGTATTCCTCTTCGAAGGGCCAATTCTAACCCTGAAACCCGAACTAAACCCCTCCTTTATGCTCCAAGATCACATAAGCACTCGCAAAATTTTCTCAAGCCGCCGAACGCCTTCCATGAAAATGTCAGTCCAGCTGTCAATCTGTGTATAACCGCTCTCTGCCCATCTTATTCGATGCTCGTTGTGTTTATCTCCCACTTCTCTGAGCAAGCCACTGTCCCAGCTCCGGCTCAATATTCATCTTCACCTCCAGGGCCAACTTCGCCGTACACTCCTTAACAAGCTTATTCTTCAATCGCCTAATAAACGATGGAATATTGTACGCCACTGGATCCTCAAGCTTTTTGCGAAGGTCGGCTATGCGGCCTTCAACTCTTTGAGCCACTGCATAATGTTAGGTTCGAAGTCATGAAAATTTAAGAACCGGATAACTTACTTGACCTAGCAATATCCATCCTCTCCGCGGGCCCCCCGCTATCCTTCTCATCCATCTCCGCACCCCCCTCCATAACCTCATAGAAGAATGGCAGGCTGCTCAAATACGTCTCTCCGACCTCTCTTAACCTCGATAAGGCCTTCTCGTCGTATGCGGGCAGGCTAGAAGTGTACGTGATAATGCTTAGACGGCCCTGCGCAACCTCATCATCCACCACCTTAACAACTATCTTAGTGACCATCGGCTCCAACACATCCTTGATAGCCTTCTCCAGCACCTCATCCAAAACTCTGCCCTGCACTTCAGGATGGAGGTCTGCATAATCGGGTGGCGGAGCTATCGACAGATTCTGGAGGCCCATATTGGCAACTCCCAACCTCTTCAGTGACACAGCGTCCTCTGATAAGAGTGACCGAATTTGACGAGCAGCAAGAGAAACGTGCTCCTCCATGCCCATCTCAAAAGCCCTCTCAACAACCTGCTGCGCTTTGCCCGCTGTAATACAGATATCCATGGCCCCACCATAGACCAGATCATCTGCACTGGCTCCAGCACCAAGGATTCTTTCCTCCTCCTCCTCACCGCCTTCTTCGTTCGCAGTGCGGCGGACGAGGTCCCAGTGAATAGGCTGTTCGTCAGCTGGCTTCCTCTCCTCGTCTTTGAGTTCCTGCACAGCTTTCTCGAAGCGGGCCTGGCAAAGCATTGCGCGTTCAAGAGCTTCGTTGAATTTGACGCGCATATCCTGCACTTTTGTGTTGATCTCGCCAGCTGCCGCTAGGTCACGCTGGCTTTGACGCTTGCCAACATCTTGTGCTTTCTTCCTGGTCCACCATGTCTCTACACCTTGGATTCCCCTATTCAAGAGTTCAAGGACCTTGATATAGAGCACATAAGCTTCTTCGCTGACGTCGAGAACAGCGTCAGGAGTAAGATCGAGTCCTTCGTCACCAGCTTCCATATTCTCAAGCACTTTTCCACCAATAAGAGTAGTGACCGAAGGCTGAAGAGGCATGAGCTGTATCCACTTCACCTCTGCAAACTGATGAATCAGATCAACCCTCTCCATAAGCCTGTCCATATCATCTGCCAGCTTCTCATCAGCCGTCATTCCGCTGTTACCTCTGCTACGCGTTTTATCATACGATATCATGTGTTGTCCGCCAGTTTTGGGCGAAGCGGAGCGAGAGCCTGTAAATGTGCCTTGTGGAAGAGGAGGCGACTGCTTGAACATCGCTGGCGTGTATCCCGAGATGCCAAACAGACGGAGCGAGGCGTTGCTGATTGCTTTCGTGATAGCACTAGTAGCAGATATTGGTCTCGGCCTCGCCATCTCATAGCTGGGTTTCTGTCTCGGTTGATTCGTAGTGGCAATCTGCATAGTACTCGGAATCGATGGGCTTGCTAACATCTCGTTGTTCGCTGAAGTGTTTCTGGCATCACCGGCAGTTGTCTGACGACTATTGCTAGGACGAGACCGCGGTGTGGGAGCAGAGTGTGGTTGGCCACTACCACGAGCATGTTGGTGAAGCTCGTCCGCAAAGGCATTGACTTCCACATACCTCTTCTCCACAACTACGTATTCCCTCTCATCCTTGACATCCTGTAATGCACGGTCTCGTTCCTCCTTCGTCATGCCGCCGTCGTCTCGACGCTGGGAAGTCCTGACTCCCCTCTTCTCGTTTAGCAGTGATGATCCTGGACCAGGAGAAGCAGTTTCCTGACTGCGGCGGCGTACCATGTCCACCGCAGTTGGGACACGGCTGTAAGGTGCTGTAGCTGATGGTATCATATTCGGTCGTTTGGTAGGGAGGGACTCTCCACGAGATCCAGAAGGTGGGCCACGATCGAACCTCTCAGTTTGCGCTCGAGACGGAGTGCCATAACTCGGTCTCTCACGAGTAACTTCCGGCATCTCACTCGAGAATGCCCTCTGCGCCCTGTTTGATGGTGTCCGGGACATATCTGGAGCCTGCTCGCTCATATTCCTCCTTGTCTCTCTCAGGCTCGGCACTCTCGCCATCATGGGCGCTTGCTCAACCCTGAGACTTTCTCGCGGAGATCTACGCACCTCCCTTGGTTTGTCCTCTGGCCTCAAATTTGGGATCTCGCTCAGAACTGCAGGATGATGCCAAAGCTCCTCAAATTCCATTCTGTTGGTCGGATTCTTCCGAAGCAACTCATTGATTAAGCTTCTCATGTCATCACTTACTGAGATTGCGGGGTCCCAAGGTATCCTATCCTCAGTTCTCTCAATCTTTTTCAGAAGCTCGACATGGTTTCCAGCTCTGAAAGGTGGCTCGCCAGTAACCATCTCATACATAACAGTGCCTAAGGACCAAAGGTCAACCTTGCCGTTGTACTTCTCGTAGCGCAAAATCTCAGGGGCCATATATAATGGAGAACCGCACAAAGTCTCCGCCAGACTGGTTTTTGGAAGTGCCCTGGCAAAACCGAAGTCTGCAAGCTTGAGCATTGGCAATGAGGACAGGCCGGCTGCGGGGAAGCTCGACTCATACGCGCTAGTCTCCAACTTGGGCTCTTCAGGATGTTGTTGCATATACTGCGGGCTCGGCAGCAATAACAGGTTTTGAGGCTTGATGTCTCTGTGTATGAAGGGCTCCTGCTTTCCTACTTGCCTTCCCTCCCTCGTACTCCTTGTCAACGCCTCCTCATTGAACCCTTTTTGGAGGAACTCTAGCGCCGAGACTATCTGCTTCAGAAAGTGTCTTGAAACAACCTCATTCAGTCCTCCACGGCCTGGATGCGGATATTTCTGCACCATGTCTAGTACCGCTGGATTGGTGTGGTGCTTCGCCCGTTTGCGTATGAAGTCTGAGAGATCGCCGAGGTTGCAGTATTCCATGACGAGATGTACATGTGTGGTTGTCTCGGTATGATTCAGGAGGGCCACGATGTGTGGGTGCTTGAGTTGTTGTAGAGTCTCGATCTCTTCGTAGAGCTTCTTGAGGAGCTTGTCATTCAATTTTGACTTGCTTACTGACTTGATCGCAACCAGAGAGTTGGTGCCCTGGGGGGAACCGGTTAGCATATTGCAGAAAAGTCGTACCAAGTAAATCAGAAGGAAATCGCCAAGCTAAATGTAATGTGATACCACGCTGACAGGGCGTGAAGTAGAATGTAGATGGATGGCCTACCCGTTTGTGTGCCTTATATACCGTTGCAAAGCTCCCCTTGCCAATCTGGCAATCTATCCTATATAGACCTACAACTGTGCCATTCATCCCGCTCGATCTTCCGTGAGAGTTTCGTGAGGCCATGTTGAGTGGCTATCACCTCGACACCTTGATGTATTATCTTCCGTACTACCTCTCGTCTATGACCTTAGCTACCCAGAGCTTCGTGTCAAGAGGCATATACACCGAATACAGGTTATATGTATTTATTCGCCTCCTGATGCCCGTCTTTATAAGGGTTTTACTGCTGTGTATGCTGCAACGACACGGAAGCAGTGGTGACACCAAGGTTGGGGTGCTGTCGTCCTGAGTCCGATAGGATGGGATCGAGTCGGAGTAGCACGCCGTTGGCAAGTCAGATGTCTGCGCCGGGGATGAGGCAATAGATCGTGATATTGAGATTGTTTCGGTAAAAGAAGGAACGAGTGTTGTAGTTATCGGCGACGTCGAGAATCAAACAAACGACTCGAGGGGCGGTGTCGAGTTGAGTGAGAGTATAGTCGAGATAAGACCTCTTGATAGTGCGTATGAGACGTTGAATGTCGTTTCAGCTTCTGTTTGTGCTGAATAATCTATTGTGTGTTGGCGATGACAGGAATAATTTATGTCACTGAAAACAGTTTATAGTTGAGAAAGGTACTAAAGTGGTTCGTATTCTGGATGGTATTCCTGTGACATGAAGCTCAGTGCCAGCTGCAACCTGATGGGATGGTGGCCCAAGATGAGCGAATCGGGGATGTTACGGCGGGCTGCAGTGCGCACCTGAGCGGAGATAAGACGCGATAGGTCACGTCGATAAGCAAGGGTGCGTTGCTTAGAAGGCCGAAGGCCAACTGAGACTGAAAGAGGCGAACAACTCTAAGAGCTCCAATAATGAAAAAGAGGGTCTTTGTATGTTCCCAACTATGACGAGACTTTTGGCTCGATATAAGGCGCCTATAGTATATGGCTTAGTCCCTCAGAATAACGTTTGTGCTTCTCGGCAGTGATCCTGAGTCCCCGGCATGCGATACGTCAGGGATGTGATGCAACTGATAGCTGTCAAGGATGCACAGGCAGCACTCTATTCCGAAGCTCAGTTGATGAGTGGAATGTTTATACGCTGTGAACTCAAGACAAAGCTGTGGACTCCAGCGCGCCACTTAACCTTTCCTGAGCAACAAACCAGTTGTCGTCGTCGCTAGTGTCGCCTCCTCATGTATTCTTTATCTCCGCCTTCTGTGAAGAGCGCGACGTCACACGCCCCGATTTAGGTCCTTGGCGGTTAGCCAGTCACTGCTTGGCCTCCGCATTTTTGTGTTTATTCAAAGACCTAACTCAAGAGTAGTGATGCCAAAACTCTATAAACATTCGAGGAGCCGCAGAGAATGCCTTCTACGTGCAGCTATGTCGTCGACGAACAAAAGCTCAAGACATCGAGCTGCTGATCGTGGCGATCGAATAACCACCAAGGCTACATGATGCCAAGACAGCGCCCTTACCACTAGAGCATGGGAGCATCTGCAGGTCCAAGACATCATGGTCGGATTGCCAAAACAGCCTGCAGGCAAGCTCAAGAAAGCAACGAAAAGAAACTCGTGTGTTTGACTTCACTTGATGTCTAGCGAAGCAAAGTGCAAGTTAGCTATTTCCAAAATGTCCCTTTTATTGTCCTTCCCCAAATTCCTCATTAATGGCCATCTTCAGATGAAGGTATGTCCCAAATGCTCTTTTCTCTTTCCCTTTCCACCTTATGTTGCGCGGTCCTCGCCTTCTCCTCCTGGAATTCACTCTCTGCCTTCTTGAGGAAGTCTCTGCCCTTCTGTAACGCATCTCTGAGTGGTTTGTCGAGGCCATCCTCAAAACTTGCGTCCTCTGCCACCTTCTTCATCGCACCAAATGAAGACGGTCTCCTAAAGGTGGTGGGCTTTCTTGAAGTCATGCTTTGCGGCTGATGTTTACCAAAATAGCCATCCGCGATTGTCTGTCCAGAACCTTTGTTCAGTTGAAATGATCCTTTGGATATGACTCTCGGTGAGTAGACTGAACTGGAAGTTGACAGTTTTTGGCTTTGGTTAGCGTAAATCGAACGGTCGTCCAAAACTTGAGTGCCGTCAAAATAGCTACTGGTGCCAGTCATATCACTCTGGTTAGCCACCATCGAGCGCCCATCTAGCACCTGAGTGACGTCGAAATAGTCGACCGAGCCGCTTGAAAGAAATCCTGGACGTCTCGGCCGCTTTAGCTGGATCCTAATGCCTGGCTTTGGGAAGGGCAGCTCCGGCTCCCATTCGGGCTTTGCGACAGTCTCTTCACGATCGGCCTCCAATGAAGCTTTGGAAGGCAACTGGGCCTGTTGTGCGTCGCGCGATGTGGAATCTTTATCTGGTCTCTTCCAGAAGCTCGTGAATGCTGCACTTTCCTCCTCAGAATCGCCCTCACTGCTTAGAACAAATGCCTTCCAAGCAGCATCCGGATCACGAATCTTCGGATTCGGTTCAACCTGAAAAAATGTCTTATCCAGGCGCTTCTTCTGAAATGGAAGTGTCTCATTGGTCACATATTGTGGTATAATCTGACTCGGTGATGGAAGTATAAACGACTTCCATGCTTCCTCTGCCTGATCCTTGACACTTTTGACGGTTAGTGGCTCTGGGGTTTTCGGCCTGGCAAATGGTGGCGGCATTGGTGCAGTCTCTTGTGCGGCTGGTGAACTGTCGACTTGACATTCGTCTTCGCTGTATTCGGATCGAGATGCTACCATTCTACCCGACGCACTTGTCGATGCAGCAGATGTGGATAAACGCATCGTGCCTGGAGGCAGATTGCCATTCATCACACTCAAGCTGATCCTCAAGTCTTTTGACACGGTACGCGAAGTCTCATGACGACTAGAGCCTGCTGGGCCGAGATGTCTCACTCTTTGTGGTACGCAAGCACTGATGTCAAGACTTATAGATGCAACTCGTTCCTCCTCCGACCCATCATGAGCGTCCTCGGCGGCGTCTTCGTCAAGCCAGTTCCTCCATATATCATAGTCTTTCTCATCGGCTTCTGTAGCTTTTTGAAGAACTCCAATTGTTGCGGCCACGCTGCTTGCTAACTCTGCAGAACTTGTGCGCAGAACTTTCGAGCTGGTTGAACTCTGAGGCACGGGATGATGCAGAACTGGAGGTGAAGAAGGCATAAGGTGCTGCCCTTCGGCGTGGCCATGCTTACGCTTAAATCCAAAGGAGCCATCGTGCTCTGACAATTGCATCTCCCCTGCGTGCTCGTAGTTGGCGCCGGGCACGTTGGGCTCGCACCCTTTGCGCTGCGCGACTTCACGTATACTAGAAGATGAGATGGCTGTAGACACCTGTGTTTGTTTCTGGACGATACGGTAAAACATCCTAGCATACGACAACCCTAATTCCTCCCACAGTGGGCCACCATTACCCTGAAGCCTAGCAGCGTCCTCGTGGTGATGATGTCGACGTTCTGAGTCGCCAAGACTCTGTTCCGCAATAATCCCTTTGTGGCCAAATTTGTGCGATTGCTGAATCTTTGGCTCATGGCGATGGCTCGGGATGTGATTGTAAGCTGTTGCGCCGTTTCTGGCAACTGCTCTGAACGAAGCCTCAGAACCGAACTTCTCGTCCAGGAGCATAATATCGGACGACTGCGACGACAGCATTGGCAGCTGAGATTTAGACATGCTAGGTGCAGCGCTAGAGCTTATACCAGTACGTCTCTCCTTGCCATCGATGTATACCATAACCTCACTCTGCTGAGTGCCAGTTGGATGGCGGCGTGGTGAGAATCTCAACTGTGCCTTGTCATACTTCGCTTCGTGGCCAGGACTAAGTTTTCGACGTCTTCCGATCCTGTCATCTGGACCATTAGGAGCATACTTGAGCTTGATAGGCTGCTGTATGCTCAAGCCTAGCCAGTCATCGTCACGAAGAATCCTGAGCTTCTTGCGGCGGAGGGCTTCTATTTCATCCCCCTCATCAACCACATCGTTTGTCCGTCTTGGTTTCGCGGAATTAGCAACCGGTCCAGGTTCTCGCTTCTTGGGCGGCTGACGTGGGCGGCTCTGAGTGGGACGAGGAGGACACGGACGGCGTCTTTTGCTTGGCTCGCCATGCTCGTGCCCATATGGGTCTACATCGTAGTCAGCTTGGCGGCTTCAGATTGCTCTTGAAGCACCATAATCACCCCTATCGTGCTTTCTGCTGCAGCGGTGGCCATGATGCCGTTCATTTTCTCTTCTTTCATGTCGTTGATGAGTCGGATGCCTTGAATTTGTCTCTCCTCTTTCGGAACTTCCGCGCTTGACGTTGATAGTGACAGTATCGAAGATTGACCATTTGGCTGGGCTCTGCTTGGCTGCACCGTGTAGGAGGTTCTGTTTGATCATGGCAAAATGTGCCTTCTGTTTGTCGACGACTGACTTGTCTGCTTTGCCCGCATGTCTAGATAGACGGCCGCCAGTCCAGTTCATAATGGCTGGTTATGAGGCGTGAGAAAGAAAACAAAGCAAATGATGGCAACTAGATGAATATGTATGTAAGGTAAGAGCTATTTTAAGAAGAGTAACGTGCTCGAACGAAGTAAGCTAAGAGAAGAGATGTCGTCAAGATAGGCAGAAATGACTCCGGTCCGACAACCGCGCGCTTATCAGCGACGGTTCAATGCCATCGACGGTGAGGAAGTAGCGACCTTAACACTTACATAAGGTAGTTGTTCCGCCCACTTTGGCGCCTGGTTTCTCTCATTGCTCGCCAATGCGCGCACAGGCTGACTAATAGCAAGTGGTCCAGAACCACTATTCCTCCTCTTTTCCATGGCCTCACGGTGTTCTATAACGTGAAGCCGACGTAATATGAGCTTTTTGGACCAATAAACCCATAAAGAGCTTCATCGGATAACGCTGCATACAAGAAGACCCTTTAGGTGGGTCAAGGCTCTGTCACAAACGGCTCCGGGGTTCGGTTCTGAATAGCTTACGAAGATAGTCGATGCACAGCTTTCCACGTAGTTATTCGCATAAGCGTCCATCCTATGTAGCCGTTGCTTTGGGCTCATGCCTGGCCGATGATTCTGTCGTGTTTGTCACCAGTTTACTCGTATGAGCTGTATCAGTTGCAGAAGATCGATGAAGAGACAGAAACTGAGACTGGGGAGCTGAGGACCAAGAACTCGTGACGAGAAGAAAAGTTGGCCCAATAAAATGAAGGTAAAAAGTCGTCGGCGGCCCTACCGACTTCCAAAACTTACCGTCCATCAATATTCTATGGGCCTCATCTTCTATTGTACTTGTGGTAGCCCCCAGCAAACCCATGTCTCTGTCTTTCGAGTACGCTCGGCAGTCAATTGGCGAATATATATGTAATCGAGTCAGAATTGAAGTGCTTGTTTGTGATTCTTAGACGCACGTTGGTGTCGAGGCAGGTGAAGGGAGACAAAAGACAGCATCGCACCTGTGGTGGTCTGTGCGCAAGACGCGAAACCACCCCCATCGTGTCTGCTCGACCATAAACTTCGTTTCGTGAGGCGTGAACTTCTAGCATGAGATGCATAAATGAGCCCAACAGCCAGTGCACAGAGGCCATAACAGAAAATTGCCATCTCAAAACAAGGTTATGATTGGAAGACGAACCATTCTCGACTGTCAGAACGAGCATCGAGAGCCAACCAACACCAGGCACATGCTGCTCCTATCCAAAGAGTTATGCCATCGGCGGTATAGCATCCTCAATTGTGCCCAGAAACATCTTTATGTATGCCGAAAGTTGACCGGCGAACCTCGTGTAGTCGTAGCCAACCTTTTTCATAGCCGTCCGTTCGAGACTCATAGTAACGGCGGGCCTCCGACATTGCTGTCTCTCGGTGGCTCAACGACGAAGATGGGTGCCATTTACGACGGATCTGCGGCTCCATCTCCACACAAAGCTTTCAAACAACTGAGTAAACCACTTTTTCTCCATGGCCTGACCGCCTTTGGGTTATCGCGCCCACATTCCTCGGGGCTGAGCGTGGTCATTACTCAGGAATGTGTTGCCCTTAACGACCGCGAGTTTACTTCTCGGCCAGTATATATCTCCAACAGGTCCATTTCCTCTTCCTTTTCCAATCATGCGAATTATCTCTTTCACTCAAATCATCATGTTCACCTCCCAAGCCATCCTCCGTGTCATCCTATTTCTTGCTGTCGTGGCCGAGACTACAGCAGCAGGCCATGTCCTTCGTTACAACCGCTACACTCCTCGTTCAGAAGCCGTCAAAAGTGCCACCACAGAAATCCAAGGGCTAGACTTTCTAGCAAAGTACGTATGCTCCCCATGCCCAACTAACACGAAGCGTGCCGGACCGTCCCTCAACGTCCCAGTATCCGACCTTCCATCACTCTACACCGAGCTCGAAACCCTCAAAGCCGAGACGATCAACCGCATGATCGCCGCCGGCATCACACCAATCTTGAAGCGTTCTATCATGAACCTCTTCAACAGAGCCTCGGACATAGAGCTGGTCGAACTACCAGCCTCAGATTTTGGTATCTTAGGAACGTACGTATGCCCCTCCTCTTGCAGCGATAACAACAAGAGACAGACTACCGTGAAGACATCCATCAAAACTTCCATCACAACAAATATCAACATCAACGTCCCTCCCGAGCAACTCCAAGTCGTGCTTGACACCATCAAAAGAGCGCTCCTGCAGGTGGAAGCCCTGTTCAGAAGCTTGGGAATCTCCATTCCCATGGTGCCAAATATCCCGACAGTTGCACCAGGGCCACCAGCACCGACTCCCGACCCGGCACCACCAGCGCCAGCGCCACCGACTGAATCAACGGCTTCTGTAAGACCAACTGTGATAGCTACCCCGGAACCAGCAGCATCGACACCGAATTTGCCTGCGCCACCGCCAACATCAACTTCAGCACCAGGATACACCTCTCGCATCACCTCAATCAACACCGTTATCACCACGGTGAGCAATGGTGTTGTGACTACGATCTTTGTTACGCCGACACCGTCCCTTTCGCTTCCAGCTGGTGATGGGGATTGTCCGGCGACTGTTACGGTTAACAGTACGACAACGGTTACTGAAGCTGGAGCTGCGAGCGCTGTTTAAGAGAGATGGAATTACCGGAGTATAGGGATTTATTTTGGTTAGTAGCGTTACTGGAGGACATGAGGTGGAGTGTGCTAACATGGTTGCAGATATTTTCAATTCGTTGGATATGGATTAGGGATGGATATTGTTTATGGATGCGTGGTTAGTGGGAGGATACTATGTGTTTTATCTCTAAATCGCAGGGGATATGGTAATTTAAGGAGGTTTCTGAACAGTCTGTCTAATTGAAGTGTTCTTCGTGCTGCATATCTGGCGTTACCTATGACCTAAAGTGTCTGCATACACGCGAATCAAGAATCAGTTCAAAACCTTGTTTCATCCCTCTAAGAGCTAAATGCCAAGATGATCCTTATTTTGCTGATCGCGTCTACAACTTACCAGAGTCCTCCTTGCCTTCCAGCTCACAAAAAGCCTTGAAGCAGGTGAACCGCTCGTCGCTATCGCTCTGAAGAACTATCTCCGTCGTGGCGCCAACAAAGTAGATATAGCCAGCCTTCATCTCCTGCTTAGTATCCTTCTCCCTTCCGTTGAGAAAGATAGAACCCGTTCCACTGGTACAGATGACAACGCTTGGGCCCTGGAGTCCATCAAAATACGCATTCGCTCCCTTCTTGTGATGATCCAACTTGACAACAGAGAATTCCGCGATAGGTGGATTGTACAAGGTTATCGAGCTCTGGGCACCGGCACCATTGGTATGAGCATAGTTGTACGGTCCTGGCTCCATCTTCTGCTGTTCAATTGGCGCAAACGAGTAGGTCAGCATATCCACCAACGTCTTCGTATCCTTGAACTTTGGCGTGAATCCAGCACGCACAACGTTGTCCGAAGCAGCCATACACTCAATGATGTCTCCGCTGAGGTAAGCATGAATATCATCGGCCTTCAAGAACATCGCCTCCCCAGGCTTCAAGTGGACGTAGTTAAGGAAAAAGAAGACGAAGAGGCCAATGTCGTCTGGAAACTGGCCGTTGAGGCGCTTGACCTCCTTCGAGAGAAGAGTGCCATCGGTGGCCTCTACACCACCTCCAGCGAAATCGGCACCTTCCTTCTCCGCTTGAGCAAGAAGCTCTTGACACGCTGCCTTGATCATCTTCTCATCATCGGCGTGCGACATGAGAGATCTGAAGGTACGTTGTAATGCCCTCTTATTCTGTGCCGAGTGTCCTGCGCTGCTTGGCGAGCCTTGGTTTCTTACAGTCGTCTCAAACATTTGTGCTTCATTCTCTCCAACCAGTTGGCGAAGTGACGGGATGGTCCTAAAGAAGTGTGCAATTTCATCGAGTGGTCTAAAGCCGCAAAGGCCGTCGAATTCGGTGATGGCAATAGTCATCTCTGGCTTGTGGTTATCATCTGGGTAGTTCTTTGGGTCGCGCTTGTGCAGTTCTTCGGCGAGCTTCTTGTTTGGGTGTGCTTGGATGGACAGTGCCTTGCCAACGGAGAGAACCTTGAAAAGGAATGGCAGCTTGTTGCCGAACTTCTCTGCTACATGCTCGCCGATGAGGGACTGGTTGTCTTGAACCATGTCGAGGAGGGTGCGTCCTGTCTGGAGGTCCTTGGATGGATTGGATGGATGGGTTCCCACCCAGAGCTACTTATTTGTTAGCATTGAGCCATAGTCTGGTGGGCACCTTTCTATACCTCAGCGTATGGCTTATCATCTTGAATTTCGAAGTCTCCTGGAGTGGCAGCAGCAAATCTGGCGGCAGCGGAATCCTGTCCAATCTTGCCCCAATCGTAGCTGTTAACTCCGCATTGGAGTCTGATCAGGGGAACTGGTGGCATGTTGTTTAATGTCTCTGATATGAATCTGTGTTCTGCTTTTGTTTTTGATGCCGAGGAAAGGGTGAATTTTGGAACAGAAGGATAAGACATTGTTACGAGTTGGAGGGATCCCAGCCAGACGTCACTTTGACAGCAAGCAGTGGGGTTGTGCACAGGCCACGAGATCCACAGGCCAACCGTAAAGAACGGTAAGGCTGAGGGGGCGCCTAGAGGCTACCAAAATAGTATAAACAACAACGAAAAAGACAACTATACTCATCTTGCGAGTCAAATTTCATCGAAAGAAACATTCAAGGCAATAGAAGACCTTAGAGCGACTTGCCTAGGGGGTACATAGCGAGCAACAAACAAGGACGCCGACCGAAACGCGCAACAATCTCCTGCACACATAGGATTAGAGTGCCGAGTAGGAGTGGAGTAATAAACAGAACGACGTCTTCCGCTTCGAATTAGGAAGACATTTAATAGATTACAAGATTTCCCACTCGGGAGTCATATTCGGAAGGAGCGGATTGATTATCCTAATCTTGGTCTTTAAAACAACGTCCTGGGATTAACCTCCAGCCTCAATACTGAAGGCCCATCCCAGATACACACACACACACAGAATGTCAAGCCAACGCAAGCGCGCAGATCGCGGCCGCAATGGTGGTGCCTCTTCCGAACCAGTCGAAATACAAATCTGGGAATCCTGCAAAGAAACAGCCTCGAGGATCGAAGAACTTATAACCCGCTCAGATACCATCAAGGTCCAGATATTTGCCTTAGAAGCTGAATATGCAGCCATGGCGCCCAAGCCGCCGTCGGTGAAACAATTAGATGCATTGTCGGCTTTGGTGCGAGAACAGATCAAGATATCGGAGCAAATCGTACTGATAGCCAAGACTGGTCCGGGTGGGATGACAAGTCTACTGGAGAATCTGAACATCCTGAAGGCCTTATTGCACCATGAGACGGGGGATAAGGATGAGAAATCTGGACGAGGGAGAGGAAGGGAGGCATCAGGAAAGAAACAACCGTCTGTTGATCTAGACGCTGCTTTCGAAAGCCCTGCTCCCAGTCCTGCTATTGAGGAGCGGAAGAGGAAGAAAGGGTTCGGAGAGTCTACAGGAAGAGATCGGAGTTCCGTACCGCCTGTTAAGGAGGAGAAGACCGTGAAGCAGGAAAGTGTGGGCTTGGAATACTCGGGCGCTGAGACGAATGCGAAGGGCAAGATTATCTATCAGGAGAATGCGGAAGTGGCATTTCGACCTAAGAACTCTGATCCTGATAGGGAGCCTGAATGGATACAGGGAGTTGTGGTCAAAGTCATTGGCGAAGGGAAGAGCAGACGATATGATGTGCAGGATCCGGAGCCCGATGAGGTCACGAAGAAGCCGGGAGCTGTTTATAGGACTTCTGCTGCTAGCATGGTGCCGATTCCGAGTTTAGGAGCACCGCTGCCAGACTACCCAAAGGGGAAGCATGTTTTGGCCAGATACCCTGACACGACGACGTTTTACAGAGCTGAAGTTGTTGGCATGAACAGAGCCAATGGATGTGTGATCTTGAGGTTCGAGGGCGAGGAAGACGAAGCGACGACGTGGGAGGTGGACAGAAGGTTTGTGTTAGACCACAAGTGGGAAAAGGGAGATGAAGACAAGAAGAGAACCAAGTGAGAGGTTGGATCGACTGAAAAGTAAGCGGCTGAGGATTTTTGCTCATTCGGCAAAACATGCGGTATACCCGCAGTCGAGGCGTTTGGGGTACATCAGAGGGCGTTGATCTGCAACATGGTTCCTGAAATCCAAGCAATTTCTTGGATTGAGCATGACTACATATTGAATAAATACGATCGTTCGATACCCGTTGTTTCAATCTCGGTGATATCAGGACAACGCCCCTATAAACTACTGTCAAATGTGGAACCACCAAAACCCTGCGATCAGCTGCATGTATAGTTCCAACGTATACGTTTTCAGAGAGCGCAACAAGTAATTGCCACCCTGAGTTGGTCCGTTGGAAGGGGTCTGAAAACCCTTGACATAAAGGCGATCAGTGGCGAGAATAGGGGCCCGATTAGCTACTGCCAGCAAATAAAAGAGAGCCTTCAGCACCAACGGGTGGAGGACGAGACCATAGTTGTGGCCCCTCTCTCACAAGACCGGCAACACGGCGTCAAACCGTATCATAAGGACAATCAGGATAATGAAGATGACGAGGATGAGGATATGCGGCGTCCAAGACGACGAAAGCGGCGCCGCATAGAGTTTGACGCGATTGAAACCACCACCCCAAGAAGGTCCATACGCGCTCATCCATTATTGCCCAAGCCCAGACTTGCACTGCTCGAGGTTCTACAGTTTCTCGGAGCTCACCAGCCGATGCTGGTTCAATTATAAGCGCGGACTACCAAGAATATCCTCTTCGGGGTTTTCTCATGTGCGTGAGGATCGGACGAGAGACGACTTACAACCTAAAGTTTGGGCTGCTAGATCTTCCAGATTCGTTCAGACCATCAATCGGTCTCCACATATCAAATTCCACGTTTAGCGGGGAAACAGTTGGAGCATCAGCTCATTCACGGGTTTGCGCATCTCATGCAAAGAGGTCATGGCCAGCTCTGCAGAAGCAGAGAAAACGCGGGCACCTCGAATATACGGAGCAAGAATACAATAAGCTGATGTGTCTCAACAACAAAGGCTTGCCGTGGAAAGAGATACACCTCGCTTTTAACAGTGCTTTCCCGAAGAGGGAGAGGAGTATTGAAGCACTTCAAATGCCTACTGGACGAAGTTAAAGGACAGAGACTCTGCATCTGGTGACGCATAGGATTATTTGTTAATTGTACGGGCTTTTATCTTCCATGAATTCCCTGGTTCTACGTAAATGTAAATAACATCGTCGCTTGTAACGTTGAAAAATATTGCCAACGTGGCGACAATGTGCTCATCGTTCCATCGAGCCTGATGAACGCATTCATCCTTAATTCCGTATCTGTCATCAGCGCATATCCAGCATTGATCTTGACGAACCGCTCTAGCTTTCTATCAATAACGAACTCCTCGGAGTTGTATGTATTGGTTACTTTCATACATTCGTGGTAATCTGGGTAGAAACCGCTTTTTTCCCAATCGATAATGCCAGTCACAACACACCGGTTGTTTTCGTCCAATTTTACCATAATGTTATCTCTCCTGACGTCACAATGAGTGAAAATAGATTCCTGTACTGGAGGGGGGAGAAAATTCCTTGGGAATTTGACATAATGTCCACCCGCGAAGCGTGAGATCGAGAATTGCCAGTTTTCGTACATAGCTCTTGTTTTGATGACCTTTCGACTCTTATAATCCTCCCGATGACAATCTGACACACCTTGACCGCCGATGCCGCCCAAGGAGTAGCCATCCTGCTGCCTCGGCGTCCTAAGCCTGCCAAATATGTCGCCCAATTGGCGCTGAAGATAGACTTTGTTTTCTAAACGTGAGCGTTGGCCACGCTTTCATCAATGTCATTGAAGGGATATTAGCCATGAATATGGCTTTATAAGTTTCAAGGTCGATTAGTCCATGCATCGATCCCTAACAACCTCTCATCGACCGTGGCTCCAGAGTCACGTCAGCCTTACATCAACTCCATTCCCGCACAAGACAACCAGAATCCTCGCAGTTGCAATTCAAGTATCACCCTCGCCCTTGGACCATGTCCACACAGCTATCGACTGAGAGCGGAGACGAGAGGTGCCCGCAGAAGGCGGGTACCGCGAAGAAAGGCTCTGGATCGCATCAGAATCGGTATATTGTTCAGGCGAGGCATCATGGTATGCATTATCTCCGTACGTCCCTTTCTTCATTCTCTAATACTTTGGACATGCCACTAACAAGAAGCTCTGCAGCCTCCCGCATACGCACTCGC
Source organism: Antarctomyces pellizariae (assembly GCA_010623925.1). NCBI lineage: Eukaryota > Fungi > Ascomycota > Leotiomycetes > Thelebolales > Thelebolaceae > Antarctomyces > Antarctomyces pellizariae. Next base: position 343,515 of record WCAA01000007.1, read on the forward strand.
TGTGTCTCAAATCTCTCCGCCACTCAACTCAACCGCAAACGATCGATCGATCGAGAAGCCCAACGTGCGATTCGGCAACGGACGAAGGCACAAATTAAGCGACTTGAGCAGCGAAATCGAGAACTAGAGGATGAGATATGTTTTTGGAGTTCAGGTACGAGGCGGCCTTCACTTCAACAATCAGCCGGTGGCCGATCGCCAGGCTAGGCATGTGATGAAATATTGGTGTTCGGGGCTACCGAATTGGAAAACGATGCTTTGCAAAACAAAGATGATTCATGTGTAAAGCAGCAACCAGCGCCAACCGAAAACAGCAGCCCCAACACCACAACCTTGCTTAAAGTAATAATGAATACCATGATAAATTAGTGATTAAAATAATGAGATGTAATAATAAGGACTTTCACAGTAACTAAGCACGGACACCTCCACTGTCGCGTTTGTGGTTCAGTCACATCAAGAAATGTTCAATAAGCTTGCGAAAATCTGGTTTTCAAACAGTAGACGGAGTAGTAGCAGAATCAGATGCGTTCCAGGCGATATTTCACGAAATTACCAAGATGAAACTTGCTAAGCTGTGAGAGCCTGACTCCCAAATGAACCATTGCTAAAAGTGTTGAAAGAAGAGGTCGAATAAAGGGACATTAGATGATCTGGAGCAATACCTAACAGCACTCGACGTCGATGGATGCGCTGCGTGCCAGATAGAGCTACGCAGCCAAGGTGCAACACCAAAAAAATTGGCTGCTCTTTCAAGTATAGACGAGCAACCAAGTAGCGGAGGTGAAGTCATGACGGCAGGAATCAAAGCGCACACAATATGTTTACGATATATCAGTCATAATTACGCCAGCCAGTAAAGACAAAAGTGCTCAAAAACGCCTCATGTTGTGGTATCTATGAAGCCTAATCGAGAAAAAGAGACGAAGTCGTAGAAGCTTTTGAGCAGAAAATTTACTCGCGGAGCTCGGCGATCTTGGCCTTGACGCGCTCCATCTTCTCGTCCTTGGTGAGCTTGCGTCCACGGTACTTGAGGGACTCCTTCTTGTACTCGTCCTTGGACTTCTCCTCAGCACCCTCAGCCTTCTTGAATGGATCCTCACGGATCTTGGCGTGGATGTCCTGGTAGAGCTCCTCGAGTCCGTCGGCCTCAACCTCATCATCAATGTAACCCTGGAACTGGGACTTGTAGCGCTCCTCATCGTCATCGGCGAGGGTCTCCATGTACTCAGCAATGTGTCCACCGAAGATGTACTTGCGGAGGGTCTCGGCATCGAGCTCCTTGGACTCCATGTCGTAACCTGGGAAGCGGTTCTCAGAGTGTGGAACCAAGATACCTCCATCGGAGGCACCCTTCATGGCACCGAAGATACGGGCACCAGTGGAAGTGCGGGCAAGACCGACATCAAGGAAGGCCTTGAATGGGCGGCGGGCACCCTCCTGAGAAGTTGTTAGTGAACGGTTTTTGTAAGGAATAGATGCAATGTGCGTACCTCCTCAGCGGCCTCAGTGAGGGTGAACTCTCCATCAGCCTCCTCGACACCCTGGAACTGCTCGTCCATGCCGAGCTTCTTGAGGACACGGCGGGCGATTAAGAGACCAGTGCAGTAGGCAGCGGCCCAGTTGGTAAGACCGTGCTCAAGACCGTAGGCCTTCAACTCGTGGGAGTAGGCAGAGGCGAAGACCTTGTCGCCGGAGATCTCTGAGGTGACGATCTGCATGACGATGTCACGGTTGGTGAAGCGGACAACGAGACGGTACTTTGGCGCATTGTACTTGTTCTTGGCCTGGGTGATGAGGCGCTTGCGGGCATAGTAGTCGGTCTTTCCGGAACGACGACGCTTGTACTTAGTCTGGTAGCGACTGGAGAGATTGTTAGCAATCGCGACGTCGAGCGTATCAAGGGAGTGATTGTGGCCTACCTGTAGTACGCGGAGTTCTTGACCAGCTTGGTGAAAGGCTGTAAAGAACAATCGAGTCAGCAATTTGCGCTTCAGAATTCCATCCGAAGCATCTTGCGACGACTCTCATCGCAAATCTTCTTCAGATGAGCGGAATCAAGTACACAGAGGCCCGTTAAGGCATATGACTGTAGTTTTTCAACTTACCATCGTGACGGTTGACCGGGCTGATTTGTCGAGGTTGTCGTGAAGAAGAAAGTTGTCGACCTGATGGACCGGCAGGTAGATTGTGCGCGAACTTTTCGCTTAAGGGCACGGACCAATATTCAATCAGTTTTGGAGTTTTGGTTTGGAGGGTCGGCCACGATAAGATTCCAGCATTGTGGCTGGGGGACAATAACAGCCTTGCCCTTCAGGCGCAAAAAAAACCACAACCTTGAGGGACATCAGCCTTGTCTGCCGAACCTCGGTCTAACGCAGGCATCTCCAAGTACGGAGGAGTCGAGTAATCTGACCCAGTGATTTTAGAGCAGCCTAGCTTATTTTAATATAAGAGAGTTACTTTCACAATGGCAGACCATCATATAATCACTTTTGCGCTGGACAGTGTTGATCAAATCATGTCGAAACCAAAACAGCCCAAGGTTCTCTTATTTGACATTGGAGGTGTTTGTGTAAGTTGAGGATTTTCAATTTCAATATTGAGCGAGCTTTGTTCTCGAAGGATTTTCGTCAGACTCGCGTGCTTTGGAGGCACCTGTTAGCTTATGTTCTTTGTGACTCCCAGCTAACAACTCCAGGTCGTCTCCCCTTTTCAAGAAATCCTCAACTACGAGCTAAACCACAACATCCCACCCGGATGGGTCAACTACTCCATTTCCAAGACCTCCCCCAACGGCGCATGGCACAAGCAAGAGCGAGGCGAAACCCTCATGGACGCCCAATTCTTCGCCAACTTCAACGAAGACCTCCGCGACCCTGGCCGCTGGAAGACCTTCTATAAACAAGCCATGCAAAAGGAGGGGTTAGCCGTCGATGACGCCGACATCCCTCCAGTCCCAGAAGTGGACGGCGAATGGATGTTCTGGGAGATGATGCGTGCGTCTCGCGCACCAGATCCGTGGATGTGGCCTGCGCTGCAGGCGTTGAAGAAGAGTGGGCATTACATCTTGGCCGCACTGTCAAATACGATGATTTATCCCGAGGGCCATGAGTTTAATGCTGTATGGCCGAATGATGTTAGGGGGATTTTTGATGTGTTTATCTCTTCTGCGCATGTGGGGCTGAGAAAACCGGATCCGAAGATTTATCAGTTGGCGGTGGATATGTTGGATGAGTTTGCAAAGAAGAATGCGAGGGCCAGTGGCAGAGAGGACTGGGCAGAGGGCGTCAAGCCGAATGAGATAGTATTCTTGGATGATATTGGGGAGAATCTCAAAACTGCTAAGAAGTCAGGCTTTGGTACGATCAAGGTTAACCTGGGAGAAGCATATGAGGCAGTAGATCAGCTCGAGGAGTTGACTGGACTGAAGTTAGCGGGCGACCATCCAAGAGTTAGCAGTGCACCGAAGAGGACGACTAAGAGGACTGCCAAGTTATAGAACGATTATAAGGCAACAGGAATGAAAAGAGTGATGGCTAGAGGTCACCAAATACAACCCGGTTAGCGCAAAGCGCAGTGGGCTTCTTTCAGAATATGTTTATCAACTGATATTGCCCTACCAGGTTCATGCACTGCGCAATAGCGACATTGGGAGGTGAATCACCTTGGAGCCAGACTTGAACAGATTGCTGTTTCAGACTCCTACTAATGTCTTTCTTACTCGATTTTCACGCTGGCCAGCAACCATGATGTCTTTGGTGAATAGTGTAGAGTGCCTCAACCACCCATCTCTCCATCAACTAGTTGCCCTATATTCTCAAATTGATAGCATTGTCATAGCTGCTCACAGGAAAACCAAATACCTCTTATGCCGCTAGTGTCAACTTAGCAAGCAAATGCCGCGATTCACAAGACCAGAACAACTCTTGACTCGAGGCATTCACCCAAAACTACAACGCAGAACCACCAACTCCTCAAACCCGCCTGTCCAGCACCAACAATTCGGCCGTGCACAATGTGTGATGTCCTTGCGTTCCTCTTTCAATTCAAGCCAGTTAAATAATGTACACTCGCTATTATCTCACACCAGTTAGTGCCTGCACAATATCCGCATGGGACAGCGACGACCATGGCATTCGGATGAGTACAAACATAGGCCAAAAAGCTTGATAAAGAGCCGTCTCTCCCAGAAACCGACAACCACAAAAAACAGGAACCAAGGCGTCTCAACCCCCACCCCCCCCCCCCCCCCCCCGGCAAGCTGCAAGTTTTCGGCAGTGGTACAATGCAACCAGGCATTAGAAATGGTATATTCATGTGCTATGAAGACTCTTCGTATTCACCTTGAAACCAGTGAGCGAACCAGCCAGCTAGTATGTACAGATGTCGACCTCTTCTGTACCAAACGCCAGTCTGCTATTGCCGTGTATCAGCACCCAACTCCACGCTAAGATCTGCATTATACACCCCTTTTCCCTACCATCCATCATTTACCTCTCCCTACCAACCTCACGCTCCCTCCAACCTCGAATTCCGGACCGCCGCCTCCTGCGCATCCACAAACCTCCTCCACGCCTCCGGATCCTCACTAACAATCTTTTCTCTCAACTGTCTCGCCATCTCAGATCCTCCCTCCTTAATACTCCCTCCTTCAACCCCTAACTCCCTTAGTATCCCCTCCTCACCCTGTTCCTTAATCTTTCTCCTCATCTCCTCACCTCCCATCTCTTGAAGCATTGCGCGCATCATTTCGAGGTGCGGTGCCCATTTCTTAGCATTCTCTAAGGACTGCGAGAAAATATGGTTTTCGATGACTTGGCCGGTGGTCGTTTGAGCCTCTTCCTCGGCGCCTTGCTTTGGGTTGGCGATGAGGTCGCCGTCGTCGATGGCTGTGTCGATGCCAGGCGTAGAAGCAGCAATCGAAACGATGTCTCTTCTAAACTTCTGGCCGAATCTATGCATGCGTCCCTCCTCCTCAGACAGTGCTTTAGAGGCCAAAGAGACATCGCTGTTGTGGCGAGAAAGCATTGGACGGGAAATAATCCCATCTTCATCCTCCGACCCAATAGCATAATGCCCATCATCCTCGCCCGCAGCATCCACAAACACCCCACCCTCCTCATCCTTAACCGGCGAAGAGGTAGCCATGATATCGCTCGACGGATCGATCGTAATACTTGTTGAACCAGATCCTGACAGACGGGTTTCCGGGTACTCATCCTCAAAGCGCTGAATCATGCGCTCAAGCGTCTGATCCAAGAAAAGCAACTTATGATAATTCAAACGATCACCAGTTCTAGCCTCCTTAAGCAGTGCCGGCTGAAGTCTCGCCCTAATCTTGCGTGCAGAGCCAAGCAGGTTCTTAGACATATCCTTGGCCTTTCCAGCTCTGCCCAACGCAGCCCCAGGCTCAACACTCGGCACACTTCCATCCGAACTTGGCGCAGCATCCTGCTTCAAATTCGCAGGATCAAAGTCGCTATTGTTGCGGTCTAAAGATGGGCGGCGAGAGTCTGTGTTTCTGTTCTTAAGGCAGATGCCCAGCGCCTTGACGACGCCAGTACCGCCAATAACATAATCCTCATCCGGCGCCATCTCATCATCGTGTTCCTGTTCTGGCGATTCAGCGCCTTCTCTACCAACGAGGTGGGCGAGGACTTCTGGGAGCTCGATCTCCTTGTCTTCCAGGCCATCACCTTCGAGGCCTGGCACAGCGCCGACGACTTCGTGAATTGGTCCACGCTCCATATTGCGGAGCGAGTAGGCGACTACCTGCTTAGCGAGCGCCTTGACGACTTCAGATGAGCTTTGAGATGGCACGTTGATATCGATACAGATCAATGACTTCGAGACTCTGACTGCGGCCATGAGCGAAGCGTAAAGCGCACATGCCTCTTCTTGGTTGACCTCGTCTGTTGCGTCGGCCAAAGCTGCGAGTTCCGGGTTCTCGAGAAGATTCACGTGTGCCAGACCCGTGGCGTCTGGGAAGATCTCTGCAAGTGCGATGGCCTGCTCGGGCGAGAGAGCACAGTCTGTGAGGTGGATACGCTTAAGCATAGGCATCTTTGGCAAGTATTTCCTAAGCAAGTAGACTGCTGAAGGCTTGATAACGAAAATATCGTGGTTGTTGCTCAGATCGATAAACCGGAAGTTCTTCAACTTGGCCAATGCTGGGAATAGCTTCCACAATGCCTCTGGTGTCAACGCACAGTTTGCCAAGCTGAGGGCAAAGAATGGATGATCATCGGCTGAGAGTGCATCCGCGAGCTTGACAAGCTGTTCACTGAGATCGTTCGCGCCAAGGTCAAGGCCCTCACACTTGCCAGCCTTAAGATAGCGGCAAACATGGTTCATGCCTGTGGAGTCAAGATTGTTTTCGGCGAGGCCGAGACGCTTCAGTTCAGACTTGATGATACCATCGACGAGAAGACCGATTTGTGGTGCGGTGAGTCCAGTTGCTGCCATATTAAGGAGTTCGAGTTCTGGTCCAGCCAGTCTTGTCGCCAGTGCTTTAGACAGAATTGCTGCTGGATCCGCTGTTTCCTTAGCAGCAGCTCTGTGGGAATTGGCGGCAGCATTACTGGAAGCTCTAGGCCTGTGTTCTGGTGGAGAAACAGGTTGCGGAAATGGAATCATAGAGACGTCCAGGCAGCGGAGCGATCGAGACATGTTGAGGAACAAAGAGATATATCTCCAGCCATCGCGGCCAATCTTCGGGTTGTTCTTAAAGACCACTCTGTGGACTGCACCATGGCGAGTACGAGAATCTTCTGGATTCTTGACCTTGCTTCGACGTTTATGGGACTGATCTGGCGACGGCGCTGCAAGAAGACCGGCGAGAATAACCCGCACACCTTCGTCTCCGAGACCACAGTTCTCCATAATGAGCTCTTTGATAGGCACGACTGCCAGGTAGTCTCCGAGTGTGATTAAATCCGGTAACTGAAGCCAACAGTCTGTCAAGTCCAGCTTAGAAACAATTCCTGGCTTTTCTATATTGGCGGGCAAAGTCACTTGCTCAGTGATCTTCTTCAAGATCGGCGTTTCTCTGAGCTGACAACATCTCCTGTAGATGCGAACTGGATCTGTAGTAGGCGAAGTAGCGTTCCGTGGAGTAGTCTTACCCTGCTCACAAGAGCTGTCGCTATCATCCCTCATCAACTCCACCGGAATCATCCCGTTCTCTTCAGCCAACCTTCTTTTCTTTTCCTTTCGTGCTTTCCTTTCCTCTTCACTGCGCTTCTTTTTCTCCTTTTTTTTCGTAGTCGTCGGTTCTGTAGCTGGTGCAACAATAGCAGGAACTTCGCCATTGGGGGTAGCTTCTGTAACCTCTTTTTCAGACTCCTTAGGTACGTGCTCACCGCTGGCCTGAATGAGGCCATCCTGTTCCTTCTGCTGCACAGCCTGCGCGGGCTTCTTCAGAGCCTCGGCCTCTCCTTTCTCCGCCATATTTTTCTTCGTCGCCTTGTTTCCATCCACCGCAATATGGTATTCATCTTCCGTATACCTCGGTCCAGATGCAATTTCCACGTCGACACAGAAGGCAACTCGTCTCAGCTTATTCTGATCCAGCTCTGGTACCTGGCAGCGCTCACGACTCTTGTCCACGTTCAGAACTCGTCTAGCGCAGATACCGCCATGTCCACCTCTAGAATTACTAGCTAGTTGCCCACCACCACTGGAGAGTCGGCGCAAAGCATTTGTTAAAAAGTTCGGATGTCCGCTTTTAGGAGGCACAGGCGTGTATGGCGCCTCGCCTTGTGGCTTTTGGCCGTGTGGCAGAATGGCATTCTTTGGCTGTGATGGTCCTGCAGGCCGTGGTTCTTCAGGCATAGATGGCAGTGTAGGAGTCGGTAGATTTGGCGCAGCAATGGAGCCAAGACTGTTACTGCTCGGTGAAGAGGAGAACTTGGAAGATATACTGGAGAGCCAAGAGTTGCGCCTTGTGGGTGTGCTAGATGTGGGCGACTTGGAGAAAGAACTCGATGTGTTGTTCAGCTTCTCACTGCTTGATATGCGGCGGCCGAGACCTGGCCGAGTAGGTATAGCTTGCGGTTGAGCTGCAGCTGGCTCTTTCGCTGGCGTTGGTGGAGCTTGTGCGCTGCCATTCTGCTTCGGTTGCGGACGGCCATCGCTTTGGATAGTGTTTGCGCGCTCAATTTTCTGCACTTTCGGACTATCTGCAATTGAGATAAACGTTAGTAAAAGATCTGATGGTGGTTGTAAGGTGTTTGGCTTCGTCCAGCCCCACCTGTTCATGGAGGACCGGTTTACCCTTATTGTTGGCGTTATGAATCCAGGAGACGTCGACTCCGTGTATGTTCTCCATGATTTCGGCAAGAGTCATGAGTGTCGATTATAATACAAGTTGATGAGCGGTATACTATTAAGTTTGTGGGTCGGGCAGATGGCGTCAGAGGCTGCGGTGGTCGTGTGTGCAGCTGAGTAGATGGTCGATGTTACAAATCAAGCACTGCGGTGCATTGTAATCAATGATATTAAGTGCGTATTGTGAAATGGCGTGAACGTTGGCGGATAAGCGAAGCGAGATGCAGTAGTACTTGTAAGTTGGTACTAAACGGGCGTTCGGGTGTATGGTGGTGCAAGGTGAGATGAGATGACACGAAGGCGGCGACGAGGTAATCAATGAAGCTTGGGTAGGGCAGATAACAGGAATGAAGCCCTCAGAAGCTTGGCTATCGTCGATAGATTGGCACCTTTGACCACACGATTCACTTTGGATGAGACGGTTGCTAGGATGAAATGAGGAGCCGCTTGTAACTGCACTAAGTTAAACTATGCTGTCACTTATGCCGGCGATGACAAGCGCCAGAGCAGGGGACTGGACAATTGTGGTGTTGTAGCACAAGACTTCAGTGTGGCAGGTGGTATGACCACCATCAATGAGACACAACTTATGGCCACAGCGGGCACAGCGGGCACAGCGGGCACAGCGGGCAGATCATAATGCAGGTGTGGCAATGCTGGCCAGTCAGGGAGTCGGTAGCATTGAGGGGCTCAGCATTACTTCTTCGCAACTTACTCAGAAAAGAGGGTGCTTGAGGAGGAAAGAAAGGCTAGCAAGTTAGCTTCACAGCACGGCAGCGCAATATAACACCGAGGTCTTGTCTCTGCATGAGCTTTCATAGACCTCTCACAACCTTTGTTCTGCGTGAACTGGCGGGCACAACTCCCTTTCATAACTCCCCTCCACAGTGCCCTGTCCCCGCATTCTCGTAAAGGGGCCTAACCCCTTTCTGCTCCTCAGGCAACTGTCCTTTCAGTGCCTTCATCCAATCAGTCCCACCACATCTTTAATGGTATTCGTGATCGTCGGCCTCATCCAATCTCAATGCCGACGGTGGGGGGAGTGTGACTTCATCTCCCCACGTTCCTCAGAAACAACTGATCCACTCTCAATCCCTCACGTCTCGGCGAATCCACGCAAAGTCGGCGGAAAGTTGCGACCATGGCGCCAGAAACCTCGACACGACGAGAACCAGGAGAAAAGGAGGTGAAGGAGGTGAAGGATCGCCTGCCGACGCTGCCGCTCTGACCGGTGCCGTCCGGCTGGGCATGAGGCGACGGTGAGCTCGATGAAGCTCAACATGCTCGCTCGTGTTAAAAGTATATCGAAACTCTGTTTCACGACAGATAAATAGATTGTGCTCGCACCTGTTGAGGCACGTCAGGGCTAGAACATGCCAAATCCCGCCTCTCGGCTCGTCCCAGCTTCCCAATGTGTCAACAAAATCTTCCAACCGAGCGAACGGACTCCACGCCATACGAAAAAGGTGAATCGGATCTTATCAATATGAACTGAGAGCACGCCCACGTTTGTTACTTGTGTCATTCTAAGCATTTCTTGCTTATTTTCCTTCACCGTCAATTGCACTGCTGGCGTTGAGGATAACGCTAGGTTGGAAAACTCTGTCAGAGACCTCAGAAACTGCTAGCACGCACTTACTTCCATTGCTAATCAGTTGAGATGGTGGAAGACAAGATTGTTGATGTTGGTGGTCTCAACGAGGATGGCAAAAATCAGAACGTCGATGTCAAGAACAACACTCGTGATTCTGGTGTAACTGTTCGTGGTGACCCAGAACTTGCCACCAAGTCTGATGACGAGGAATTGGCCAAGGTGGAGGCAGTTTACCGAAAGATCGATCGCAGAATCATCCCGCGTAAGTCTCTCAAATCTTCATATGAACAACTGGTTGACAAATCCCAGCATTCTGGATCCTCTACTTCACCTGCTCCGCCATCCGCTCCAATGTCGGCCTCTCCCAGACCATGAACGCGAATGTTGGTCACGACCTCAAATCCGTCCTCAACTTGACCGGAACCCAGGTGTCTCTCGGACTCGCTCTCTTTTACGTCGCCTATGTCGTCTTTGACCTCCCGTCCAACCTCGTCATGTCGCGCCTCAGTCCTCGCATCTGGATGTCCCGTATTGTCTTCGCAGTTGGACTGATTGGTGCCTGTTTCGCAGCCATCAAAGCAGCTTGGTCTCTCTTCCTCTTGCGTTTCCTCCTTGGCGTTGTCACAGCCGGTATGTGGCCAGGAATGGCGTACTATCTCACGCTCTTCTACCCACCAACTAGGACCGGAAGAAGGATTGGCATGTACTACACTGCTTCCCAGCTTTCCGCTGCAGTAGTAGGGCTTGTCTCTGCAGGATTTCAGAAGATGGACGGCCAAAAAGGACTCGTAGGCTTTCAATGGATGTTCCTCATCTGGGGCCTTTGTGGCATCGTCCTCGGCATCGCCCTCCTCTGGTGGCTTCCAGAGCGTCCGACCATTCCCGGCCAAGAAGCACCAAAAGAGCATGGTCTCATGAAGTATCTTCCCGGCCCAACGCCAGTGCTTCACGGCGAGGATGCAAGAGTGCATTATGAGGACTTGGCCAGAGTCTACCACGTCCGTCCATGGGCCATCCGCGACCTGGTCAGCGTCCTCCTCGACTGGCGTCTGTGGCCATTAACACTTATGTACTTCGGCGTCGTCGGAGTCGGTAATGGTACCCAACTCTACGCCACGGTCATAATCTCCGGCATCAACCCATCATTCAGCGGTGTAACCCTCTCTCTCCTCGTTGCGCCGATCTGGATCTGCGACCTCATCGCTATTCTCCTCGTCACGCCCATCTCCGACCGCTTCCACCGCCACCGCGCACTGTTCTTCACCATCGCGGTGTGTTTCCAGATCACCGGAATTCTCATGACGACTCTGATCCCTAACTCGAACCCATGGGCTCGCTATGTCGGACTCCTCCTTGTCGGCTTCGGACTCGGCCCAACAGTCCCTGTCACCATGGCTTGGACGAGCAGCATCTTCCAACACCGACATGGCGAGGTCGGTGTCGCCGCTGCGTCAGCCCTTGTTTCTGGTCTTGGAAACCTGGGTTCGGTGGTTGCAACTTATGCGTTATACTCTGGGTGGCCGGAGGATGCTAAGAAGGGGCCATTGCAGTATAGAAAGAGTTCTCTAACTATGGTGGGCATCCTGTGCATGTCTATACTTAGCAGCTGGGTCATGACTGCGCTGCTCAAGTTCGTCGGCAATGCGAAGGTGAAGGCTGAAAGCAGCTCCTCGTCTGTCTCTGAGTTTCAAGATGGGGCTGCGAAGAGAGAGCAGAAGCAGAGAGGCTTTGAAGGGATGTTGCCTTGGGGCAAACGCGCCTAAGCACTTCGCTGCATAAGGAGCGATGGGAAGGTCTGATAGCAATGCTCAACCGCGATAACTGCCGCTCAACGCCAGCCAGTTACGACCTCAACCTACGCTCCGCTCCCCAAGAGCGTCGCAACTCAACTCTGCATTTTTTTTTTACTCCGACTCATTACATCATCACCACAACTTGTCTTCACACCATGCGGTTCAACACCACTCGTTACCATTTCACCACTATTTATTTCACATCCTCTACACCAGGATTTACGTTGTTTATCTGCATTTCAGCGAAAGATACCCATTTTATCACGACTTACGTTTACTCATACCATCCTCCTCTACCACTCCCAAATACCCAATCATTTCTAGAATGGACAGTTTTTAGAGGGAGCGGGGTAGAGGAGGCGGGCGGCGAAAGTGCTTCTACGCCATCGCTGGGACGGCGTATCAGGGATAGATTGAGGCAGGTTGGCAAAAATGTTTCGCGCTATTGTTGGCTTGTCTCGTGGGACGTGTATTGGGCTTATGCTAGGGAGTTTATTAGTTTGTGAGAATGGGAATGAAATTTCGTTCACGCTCAATCTGGTGCTTGTGACGATTTGTTTTGCTGTTGTGGTTGGACATGTGTTGGTCGTTTGATTTGTGTTCGATAATCTCCTGGTAGGCTACAAGAATGGCTGCTTGATCCCAGGTCCTGCCTAGGTGTTGAGCGCATTCTGTCGTTTTGGTGCTAATCTGTTCAGCATCTGTGTGCGTAGGTGATACTCAGCAATGCAAAGTTCGTTCGCAAGTCCCACCAAAAAGCCCTACCAACCGGCACTGCGCTATAATGGAGGGCCACGAGTGAGTAAATACCGGGTACGTTATCAGAATATGACACATGCCACTGCGTTTTGTCTTTCATTGTGCGTTAGCAAGTTCCTTGCTTTTATGCCTGGCAATTAGCTCCTGCCATAGGAAGCTTCCTGTCACCATCACAATATGATATGGGTATGAGATCTAATGACGAGACGGCAGATAAAGTGGTTTACGTGTCTTGGCATCATTTAGCGGTCAGTCAGCAAGCTCATATATACAAGCTTATGGCTAAATTTGTGGGTACTTATTTGTCTAGGTAAGGTAGGAAGGTGGCCGCTTTATCCTGCCTTTCGTGGGGTGTTGTGTTCAATCCTTTGTGTTTAGTGCCAACTATTTACCATTAATACAAGCAATTGAAGCTCAAGTAGCTGCATTTACAAAATCCCTCCATCACCTAGTACTCAGTGATGCTGTTGAGTCTAAAACAGTAGGCCACAAGCAGGAAAAATTGAATATGCCCTTATCTATGGCACCATAGTTCCTACCTTTATTGTGCCTTAACCGCCTTACTGTAACAACACACTGCAATAGTCTACTGAAGTTTAGCAAATTTCCAGAACAAAAAACAACTGACATGAAAAGATATAAGATTTTACAAGAGCCCAGAATAAAGTAAGTCAATAAACTTCAACACAAAAATTCATAATATGGTTGACTAAACAATGTAATGGTTCGAACATTACCTAGTGGCTCAAAAAAAAGCATTAGTCGTCCAGATCCCGTTACATATTTTTAGACACAAGTATCTAGATTTTTCGCTTTCTTTTTGTTTGGGTGCCATTACAATTAACATTATCGTTGCAGCATCTCTGACATTGAGAATAAAGTAACAACTTTCCGCAAAGGCGCCGATAACGATCTGACCAGCTATCCCGGCTGAGGACAACTAAAGAGGTGTGCCACGTATTCAAATGTTGATTTTAAAGCACTGAGTTCCTGATAATCAGGTGATGATAATCAGCCTCGAGAGATAACTGTAGTGGCGTGTACCATATTTATACAATGTTAGCTGGGAATTATCTTAGTAATATTTCTGTTATGTAAAGTAAAGACTGAATATTAACCTACTTAAGAACTCAGGTGTACAGGTGTAATAGACAAAGAACTGCGACCTTTTCATAAATCCGCACGCAAGGAGTGCTCGTGCAGCTTGAAGCTCCATATCCAACCTCTATCGATCAGCTGGTACTTTGCTGTGCCTGTGAGACAAAGGAGGAAGGCCACAAGCAAGAAAGTTTATTAACTATATCTTCTTCCATGTGCGTTGCTATGGAGCCTGTGCTGAGTTTGAACGATTAGATATTCGCTACCAGATAGCTCCTGACATCTGCGGCCAACAATATTCCCTGGCCCTAAATTTCTCACATCACTGCCATTGTACCAGCATTGAACTATAGTAAACCATATGAAATGCTTGAATAAATGTTGTAGCTCTTGGGGGGGAGACCATAAACAAACCTACAACTAACTATGGGTAGGAACGGGTGAGCAAATCAAGACGACCACGACTCACGAGAGGACATCAGTTTCAGAAAGGTATTCGCAATTAATAGTTAGCAATTATGAGTGGGACTCGCTCCCAAGTTGACTCCCTCTAAACTACGCTCTCAAGCACCCTTAATTCTTATATAATTACCTTCTACCTCGCCAGTTTGGCCACTCAAAATATGCCTCCAGATTGCGCGGCCCAAAGGGCATCTTGCCACTCTCTGCCACTTCCCGCGAACAAGCACTCAGCTGTTCCTCTCATCCCACAACTCATAAACCTCCTGCGCCTCAACCTGAGGAGTCTTGACATCTGACTTTACCTCCTCCAAAAACCTTGACTGCACCAGGATTCGACACCTTCCTGCCCGTGGTTAATGTAGACGTTATCCCCGACGAAGGTATTACACCCCATCTTAAAGAAGAGAGGTGTCTCGAACCAACTATTCTCGCCAAACTGGCCAAGCATACCCTTGAGCAGCGAGGTGGTGTGCTCACGAACGTCGTTGATGTCGTACTCATGGCCTTTGGGACTAAGTTGTTGCTGAGGTAGACGGTGCGGTAGACGGAGCCCTGGCGGACGCTCAACTCTGGGGAAGCGGGGTACTTATGCCGTTTTAACCTCTTATCCGCCCGATAGTACCGAGCGTTCTAGAAGCTAGAATGGCGTAATCCCGGCAAACCGGTAGACAGCTTGGTAAGCCCAACCTATATAACGCCCCAAAGGAGACGAGTGTAGCAGTGCATACAAATCAAGCAATTAAAAAGCTTGTCGTTTCATATAGTTTTACAAACATATAGCGATTTTCAAAATGGTAGCGCGCTTCCTTGCATATGGGTGAGGCAGGACTAATGCCGGACAGGTCCACGCAGATGCATCAACATTTGCAGAGGGTGTCTCTAAGGCGCAGGCATATGAGCAGGTCTTGGACCAGATGAAGGGTCTGTTGGATGGACAGAGGAATTGGGTAAGTGCTGTCTCTTATAACATGTCACGCAATTACTAAGGGGCATAGGTCTGGTATGTCGCTATCACGTGAGTATCAACAACGCGCAAACGACTAATGATCGCAAGCAACACAGCAAATGCCTCTTCTTTATTATGGAACTGTTACAAGAGTCTCCCTTCACCACTGAAGGATGTTAACTGGGCTGGTACGTAACCATTTCTTAGAAGTTCTCCGAGAGCACTGTGTCCTCCAAGCGCATTTGTCCTCGAGTTTTCATCTTCGATTCTCATTTCCTGGCAAAGGCTTGGAATATTTAAAAAGGGGGGGGGGAGGGGGGGCTAGAGAAACCAGTTAGACGGCAAAGTCTCGCGCAGCTTGAACTTACACTCTCATTCCGAAGAGCTTAGTGCTAACACACCGCCCAGGCTTCTACACAATCGACCACTCCGTCTCCCGCCCCCAACTAATCCTCGGTCCTTTCCAAGGCGGCGTCGCGTGTCAAACCATAGCCTTCACCCGCGGCGTCTGCGGCTACGCAGCGACCCACAAAATCATCCAAGTCGTCAACGACGTGGACTCGTTCCCCAACCACATCGCCTGCGACTCGGCCTCGAAATCCGAGCTCGTCGTGCCCATCATAATCCGCAAGCGCAAGATCCCCATGGACGAGACGGGGGAGGACGAGGAGCAGGAGTACGAGAATAAGGTGGTAGGCGTCATTGACGTGGACTGTGCTGTAAAGAACGGGTTTGATGAGGAGGATGCGCTGTTTGTGAATGAGCTTGCGGAGTTGCTTGCTAAGGGGTGTGACTGGTAGGGAGGGGTTAATGGTATTTTAGGATGGTTTAATAGGAATTTGGTGAAGGTGGTGTTTGAGTTGACTATAGCCAAGTATACCCCGATAATCCTGGCCCTTTTGGTCCTCCTCCCATTGCAGCTTAACCCCTTTACACCAGGCTAACCCCTGCTACGGTGGTAGCAGCACTCCATCTCGATGCATGACCTCTTTATCAGGACTTAGCTCCAGCATGGTGACGTCTAACCTGCCCATCGAGTCCCATCATCTCAAAGTCCTTGTGGGTTGGACTAAGACCCTGCTGAATCGCTTCGTGGCGCTGGGTAGTATTCTGACTTCTACGTCTCAAGTGGGAGACGCTGCAGAAAACGACGACGAAGGCGGCAGTATCCAGAATTGCAACAATAATTGCAATGTCGACAGTGGTGAAAACCATAGTGCTGCGCCTGTATACGACCATGTCGACAAGGGATCTAATGAGAAGAGCGCCGAGAGATCTAACCGTGATAATGCGTTCCGATTCATGTAATACTTTATTAGGTCTTGAAAGAAAGTTCATGGTTATATTGCGGTGTGTAGACACTGGAACTATGACAATCTAAACTTGGACGCTTCCTAACCTCCCCCTAACACCCATAACGCTCTCCTTCCGTGCCTTGCCATGATCTCGCGTGGCATCCATGGCACTATCATCGACGTCCAGGCTCGCTTCTCCATCCTCCCAGCTCTTAGGACGCACCACACGGATCGTGACCCCCACCATCTCACTCTCATCCTCCTTAGCAGCAGCAACCATCTCCATCAACGGGCTTACGCCATCCTCACACACGTCACACAACTCCTTCTCACGCTCACTAGTCGGCGTCCACACCCCCTTTCCCTCAATCTCCTCCGCCATCTTTTCCAGTCTCTCCAACTGCTTCACCCCCTCCTCAACCTTAGCAAGAATATCAATCTGTTCTCTCTCACTTTCTCTATCCATATTCTCCGCCATCGCATCTCTCTTCTCTTTTTCAACCCGCGCGCAACCAAGAGGCTTAGCGTACACTCTCAACCCCACCACACAAGCAGCATTCCACGGATCCTTCTCAAACTCATCTTCCTCCTCCTTCTCCTCCTCCTTCTTCTCTTTCTCAGTCCGCACTGGAGTCGGAGCCGTGGCGTGAGTTTTAGTTATTGCCTCCTCAACCGCACTCGAGCAAACAGACGAGACATCGGAGTCAGAATTATCTTCTTCTTCCTGAAGAACATCGCGAACATGAGGGCTAGGTGCTTCCATTCGTTCAACAGAAACACCGTGTGGGCGATAATCCATCGCATAAACCTGCGGCGAGTAGGTAGGTTGCACAAAGTCCAAGATATTTGAGCTCGTCAACGGAGCGATATTGGAGGTGCCTCCCTTCGTTTGACCATCCGAACGGCCACCAGACGACGTGCGGCTGAACGACATCCGCCTGCTTTCATTTGCTGCGTTTGTGTAGCTTTCGGCCGTAGAATTGCTTGACCCATCTACATCCACATCGACCACTGACGTACGCACAGAAGTCGGAAAGATTCCAGCCATAAGACTAGCGTGGCCACGTGGATCACCAAAGGTAATATTCCGAGAAGAGTGATCCTCATCCGTCTTCTCAGAAGTCCCCATCTCGTTCTCAGCCGTGTCTTTGCCACCAGCATGCTCAATGGGTTCATTCTCCGGCCCTTCAATGTCGCTTGGTTTTGCCTGGCGTTTGCATTCCTCGCACTCACAGTCCCCGTTCTCTGTGTGCTCAAAGCTGGCTTGATACCTAGCGTGATCCGGCTCAGTAGGCCTGGCAATCTCTGTAGCCTGTTTGGCATTTTCATTAGCCTGGTTCTCCCTGCTTCCGTGCCCTTCTTTTTGACACTCGGCGCACTCGGTCGTGTGCTTAATGCTGCCCGCCATTTGCTTGTTCTCTTTCTCCTGGCGCTTGGCTTCTTTGGCAACGGCTTTTTTGGCTTTCTCATTCTCCCTCTTCTGCTGCCTCTTCAGCTTCTTCTTCAATTTCTTCTTCTCCTCCATTAATTTTCGCCTATGCTCCTTTCTCTCCTTCTCCTTAGCTCTCGCCTCTGCCTTTTTTCTTGCGGCCTCCTCGTCGGACGTCTCTTCGAACTGACCTTTGGCATGGGCAAGATCATAGGCCAGGCCAATACGAAGAAGCTTGTCACGGCGATTCTTTGTATTCTCGCGCAAGACTTGCTCGACCGGAAGAGAGGAGTAGTCTCTGATGGCAGTGACCTTAATGAGGACGACATACTCTCCTGGCTCCTGGAGGTCGACTTCAGCGGAGACGGAACGGCGTTGGCAGTAGTTCTCTCGCGAGCGGAGGATGTAGTTGTCCTCGCCTGCTCTGTGGAGTCTGAAACAGAGTTCGTAGACATATCTGTTACCAGGTAAGTATGCAGAAGTATTGAGGTAAATGAGGCGATAACTTACTGGCCAGCCAGTCCCTTGAAGTATCTAGTGTTAAGTTGATTGAGCACGACAACGACCGAAGCAGGCTTATCGATGGTAAAGGCAAACTTAGTATCATGGTAGTCCACCGTCCAAGGCACCTTAAGTGTAGCCCAATGATGTGTAACCTTCCAAGAATCGTCAAAGAGTCTCGTCCTATCGAAGGTCTGATACTTCCTCAACAAGTCCTCGTAACTGATCCAAAAAGCACCATCATTTCCGAATCGGTGATCAAGCTTAACCATCCATTCAGGCGTCCACTCTTTAGAGCCATCGGACCAGGCACCAGTCCATTCGCCCTTACCCCAAGGATTCTTGAGTAAACAGAGACGGTGGCCATCTATCTCAACGGCGCGCATAATGGAGTAAGCATGGCCTTCCTTGATGCCTTTGCGCTCGCCCCAGCCTTTGAAGACCCCAGTGGCGCAGCCAAAGAGGAAGTCTTCGTTGACGTGGAACAGTTCGTCCTTCCAGAAAGCCTCTTTGTCGAGGATGTCGGTGGCGAAAAGCTCGACTGTTACGCCGCCAGTAAGGTCTTCGATACCTTCACCAGTGAAGCCACCTTCTATGGCAGCAAAGTCTGCAGCAACCAGTTAGCAGTGCTCGAGACACTAGTGAGGAAACATTACTTACCACCATGAGCCTTAGCATAAGCCTTCTCCAGGAGCGGTAACCAAGTCTCATTGGGATTCTCGCATTGAGCAAAGTACAGCGCCCCAGAACCAGTCTGATACGCCTTCCTATACTCATCCTCCGAATGCACTCTCTCTCGATCCTCCCAAAGAACTCTTTCGAGCACACTCTCGTCGTAGTCAGGCCTAGTCAAGTACAGCTTGTCGTCTATAACCTCGCTCCTCCACTCCGAATCGCGATAGAAGACAAAACCATAAACTCCAACCTGCTCATCCTTCGCCACACAAATGCGTTCAATAAGCCCCGACTTATTAGTCAACGTACATAGCGCAGCAAGCAACCAACAATCCCCATCCTGCCCCTGCCTAATATCCTTCGCGGACGGCGAGCCAATATAAAACTGCGGCTCTTCAAAGATATCACCCACCCTTTTCACTGACCCCGGCTTAAAAATTGTCTTCTTCCGGTTCGGCTGGGCCAACATCTCGAGGCAATCAAGCTTGCCCCATTTGAGGTCAAATTCGATGTCGAAGTGGGGATCGCGATATTTTTGATTCACGCGGCGACATTCTTGGACTATATTTTCGACTTTGAGCTTGCAGATTCGAACGGCGTCTTCGTAGGATGCTGATGCGTTCTCGCCTGCTACGGAGCCGCGAGGGACGGAGTCGGATACTTTTTTCGCGTATGAGTCTATTGGAAGTAATGTCGATGCTTCGCCAACTGGTTAGTATCTTCTCTTATGCTCCAATGAGCAAATGGACATCGAGCTGTCACTTACCTTTTCCCGGCGTCTTGCTATTGAACTTGCTCCAGAACTCATCCACAATCTCTTGCGGAGATTGCTTCTTCATCCTCTTTTTTGTAGGTAACGGTGCTCGAGGGGGAGTAGTATTAGAGGTTGTGCGGATATCGAGGTATTTTCTTAGGATCTTGCGAGCTCGAACGTCTTCATCTGAGTCGGACATGATGAGATAAGAGGCCGGGATGTGACCGGTCCGAATCTGTGTTAGAGGGAGGAAGGAGAGAGGAAGAGAGATAAAACAGCAGGAATGTGAAAAATTGGAAAGAGCAGCGAGGAAGCTCTGGTTTTAAACACGTCAATGGGAAAAGCAGCCACGACGAAGTGACATGACAAGAACGGAAATTTCTTAACTGAAACCTTGCGCCTTCGGGGACGAGGGCTGGCAGATGAACGTGGTGAATATTGAACCCGCGCAGCTGTTGTTGGGAATGAGGCGCATCTTAGCTGCATCTTCTCCACATTCTGGCACCTTTTTATGGTGGGATATCATGCACAAGGGAGTTCGAGGCTGTCTGACCGCCTTGAAAGAAACTATACACAGCATGCCGTCGCCATGTGCTAAGATTGTGATATTCTTCGTGCAGTCCGCCTCTGAGTAGTTCCACGACGGTCCGAAGCGTCTGGGACAGGCCATCTGCGTTACTCTGGCGATAAATTTTCTTGAGCTAGGTGACTAGAAAATAATCCAGCCAATTGCAAGTATCTTTCAACTCCTCTCGATCTCGAAAAGCAAATATGTTGTGAACTAGTCCTGTCGGAATCTGAGGCGACGTCGCAGTCGTCGAGAAAGCGCATGCTGCAGGAAGTCCGGAACACAGATTTGGTGTCCGTGGTAACCATGTCCTCCAAGCTCGACTCGTGACCGACTTTCGGCGAGGCTTACCGCCATCTTCAGCTTTCTACGGAGTAGAGGAGAAATTGATGAGAGGATGGTGAAAGGTGGTACTTATGCGTTGTTGGTGAAAGGGAAGAAAGTGTTTTCAAGGCGGAATGGTAAGGCGGAGTCGAGCCGGGTACAAAACTAAGCGAGGTGTCAACGAGGGGGACCGGAAACTAGGGACCTGCTGTGCACATTAGAGTCGGCTAACTAAGTTATTCGGAATCTGCTTTCATTTATGTTACGTCTCCGATGCGACATTCATATGCTGCTGTCCTTTACCGAGCACGCCGTCGAGTAACACAGAGGAGTGGTT
This sequence comes from Antarctomyces pellizariae, assembly GCA_010623925.1. NCBI lineage: Eukaryota > Fungi > Ascomycota > Leotiomycetes > Thelebolales > Thelebolaceae > Antarctomyces > Antarctomyces pellizariae. The sequence continues at coordinate 364,381 of WCAA01000007.1, forward strand.
GGGACGTCCGAGGCCGAAGTCAGCGCCATCGCGAGACAACGAAAACTGAATTGCGTTTCGAAGAAAACTTTATTGAGTTATTACTGGCTTTAACGCTGCCCAGCAACACAGGCATTTATCCAGAATGGTGAACGAGGGATCAATGAGGTCACATTTATCTGCGTTGTTGCGAACCAGTTTTGCGTGAAAACTTTCAATTTGACACGCGATTTCATAAGCATGAGGTAAGATAGTTAGCATTGGAGTAGGCAATCATTCGCTAACATGTCCACCCGCCAATTGCTCACCAGTGCAAGTGCTCTGCGCTGGTTCCTCTTATTCTGGCTGCCACTCACTCTCGCCTCCCGCCAATTTCTCGAGCAGCATCTTCCTCATCTCCTCCGTAACCTTCTTTCTCTCACCATTTTGCCCGTTACCCACCTCCTCCACTTTCTCCTCCAGCTCTTTAACCTCAACCTTCAAACCAGCAACCTACATCTCCAAACTCTCAACCGTCGGCCTCACCAACTCCTTCTCCTCACCGAGAGTGGCATTATCACCTTTCAACTTCTCATAATTCCTCTCCATAGCCCTGAAATTGCGCTCCGACTCGGTGAGATCCTTGTTAAGGGCGGTGTATTGAGCTTCGACACGCTTTGGGTCGTCGCAGAGTGTGGCGGCGTGGGAGGTGGTGGTGCGGGTGGTGGAGCCATCGAGGGAGGATGATGGACCGAGGGAGGCGGAACCGGCCACAGTTTGGGAGGGCGTCCAGCTGCCGTCTATGTTGGAAACCTGAGCCCAAGTGTTGCCGTTGGCGTTATTGAAGAGAGTAGTGGAGGAACCGCCGAGGGGCTTCGGACCCGCTGGAGCGTTGGTCCACATGCCGTATGGAAGACCAGCCAATGGGTTGGCGTTGACTGTGGAGGTGGATGAGGTGTTGGCTGGAGCAGTGATCTTTGGAGAGGTATCGATTGGAGACTCTGCAGCCAGGGAGGTGGATGAGTTGACGGTTGTGGATCTGGTCTTTGGGGTGCTTGTGTGGTGACATCGTGGCGGGCTGTGAAGGCTGTTAGAAACGCCTCGATGTGTCATATCAAAGAGAAGTGGCGAGTACTGACTGATTGATGTAGCTTGAGTGTGGTATAAACGATGATGGTGATATAGTTCAGTCTAGCTGCGTCGACTAATGTATGGCGTCGACGACATACTGAAGTTGTCGTTGTAGTGTTGTCCAGGGAAGACGAGATTCGGAGCCGCGGACCGAATTTTTGAGGTGACCTGCGCCGCTGAGCTACGGCGACACAGCGGGTTCATCATTGTTATTGCAAGGCCATCATCGCCAGGACAATGGTGCCGCTCTTGTGGCTCTGAGAGTGAAATCATTGTCACCAGAAGGCAACAAGACTACAGACATGTACGCGTTGAGATTAAAGCTTTCTTTTTTCGCTTAAAACACCACTACTCGCCATCACTATGAACATGTCTACTACCGCCCATATACTCCTATTGACAAGCTTGCTGCACACAATCTTCTACCTTGGGCCAAGCTTCTCCAACGCCCGTGGCCCTTGCTCATCCCATTCCTCCTTCGAAATCCACATTTGCGGCTTGTCCGCCATGATATTTGCCAGTACCGCACCTCCAAGGAAGACCATATGTCTCCTCCTCGGTGGATCCTCAATCCTGACCTTAAACTTGCTTAGCCTCTCTGGGTTACCTCCCAACACTCGCGTGAGCCACAACTGCTTAATCTCCTTCTCTAATCTCGATGGCAGACCTGGGTACATAGACGAACCTCCCGACAAGACGATAGCCTTGAAGAGGGAGGAGCGCACGTCGACATCTGCCGCTTGGATGGTGTTAAAGAGGAACTCAGCGATGCCGGGTTGCTCGACGTCTACCAAATGTGGTTGGAAGAGACACTCTGGTGCCTCGAATCTCTCGCTTCCGACTCTGATAACTCTTCCGTCTGGCAATGTGTATGACTCCACTAAAACGGTAGTCTCTTCGCTAAGCTTCTGGTCGAGAGAAAGGTCGTAAGAGACATAGCAGAGCTTCTCCTTGATTTGGCGAGCAGTCTCGAAATCGGCGGTTCTGTTCAGGGCGTATCCTCTGCGAGTGAGGAGGGAAATAAGGTTGCGTGTGACATCGCGACCGGCGACATCGAGGCGGCGGGTGAGGTGGTTCAGTACGACGGATTCGTAGACTGGCACGATATGAGTAACTCCGTCTCCCGAGTCGACGACAACTCCTGAGGAAAGACCTAGGATGTGCTGTTAGCTCCATGTCCACTATCTGCAACCCGGCTGGTTCTTCTCTAAAAGGGGTATAGAAGCTAGCTTACCCTGAGCGTAAAGCGCCAACACGGCCTGAATAGCCACATAAACATGGCCAAACTGGTATCTCTCAAACATGACCTCGCACATCTGTTCCCTGTTCTTCAACGGATTCATCGGTGGCTCCGTCAACAAGATCTTCCTTCCCGTAGTATCAACCTGCATCTTCTCCTGAAACGTATAGTCCCACAGATGCTGCATATCATCCCACTTCTTCACAATTCCGTTCTCCATAGGATAGCTCATTTGTAACATGCTGCGCGCCGCGGCGGCCTCGTCTCCGCACATGATGTCCTTGATTATGCTCGTTGGGTCGCCCTTCTCTTCTGAACGCAAGATTGGACGACCGACGATAGATGGATATTGGAATTCGGGAAAGTTCTGCGGCCATTATCAGTGTTGCTCGAGCTGTGGTGTTGAATCGTGGAAAGGAGGGGCTTACCTGGCCCGCGTAGCCAACCTTGAGGAAGCCGGTTCCGCCATCGAGAACTGATAATTTTTAGCTGTGCATAGGGTGTATATTATGGGCAAGCAGTACCAATAGGTGCGTCGGCCATGATTAGAATTTGTTGAAGCTTAAGAATTTGGTTTGCGCCGCGCGGACGTCGATGTATTTACTAAGCTGTGGTGGATGTAGGTAAGCTTGGGTGGTATCCGTGACGTTGCGGCTGGCTGGGGTAACTTCGGACGCCGTACCGTGGTGGGGCGCCAAACAGCTACATATAGATCACGTGCCGAGACTCAAGCTCACTTGGTTCCGACTGTCGACAACTCTCACTTCAATATCAAACACAAAAGACACCAGTGAGCATATAAAGGGGTAAGAGATAACACAGGCTGTTACATGAAACTCCGTATAGAAAGGAACTTTATGTCACAGCGGTAGCTAAGTACACTTCTCTTATTGCCGGTTACTCGATACGTATTATCAATTGGCGCTTCGGGCGAGACCGACATGCATAAACGCGATCATCGTCATCGTGTTTCTGCCCCTCTATATATTTCTCTTTCGTTTCTCCTCTTTCTTCGCGTTCTCCGCCTGCTTCTCCTTCCGCGGTCACTTCATACCTCAAATCGACGATCTCTGCAGCAGCTGCCTCGGTTCTGGTACCAACATACTTCATCATAGCCAACGAGATCATCCGAGTAAAGTCCCAAAAGACCTCCAACGACAGCACCATGGCAACCTTCAAAAAAGCACCCCATCAAGGCCTTTTCAACTCTCCTCCCTCCCAAACCGACATGTCCACACCCGCCACCACCAGCGGGAGCAAGCAAGTCCGCATCCTCGTCATCAATCCCAATTCCAACAGGCCCATGACCAAAGGCTTAGACGACCTCGTTGCCTCAATGTCCTACTCCCCCTCCGAGACTGTACTTCACACGTACACCGCGCCGTCCGGCCCCAACAGCATAAACAACGAAGAAGATGCGGCCGAGACGACTAAGATCGTGTTGGCAGACTTCGCTAAGAATGAGAAACTCTGGGCGTATGATGCTTTTGTAGTAGCCTGTTACTCCCAACACCCCTCGTTCTCTCACTCCGCAAAGTCCAACCAAAAGAGAAGAGAACGAAGCCCATAATAGGCATCTTCGAGGCCTCAATCAGCCTCTCCCTAAACACCTCCTTCGCCTCCGGCCTCTGCTCCTCCTCCAACCAGCCTTGGGGCCAGCAGTTCGGCATCGTCACAACCGGAAAATCTTGGGTACCGCTCCTCACAAAGGGAGTGAATGAATACCTGGGCCTGGCATGCGACGAAGAGAAGAGTCTGTCAAAGGCGTTTAAAGGTGTGGAGAGTACGGGACTAAATGCTGATGAGCTGCATACCACTCCTGAGGAGGAAGTTCGGAGACGGATGGTTGAGTGTACGACGAGACTGGTTGAGGATAGGAGGGTGGGTGTTGTTATCCTGGGGTGTGCGGGGATGGCTGGGATGGATAAGATTGTGAGGGAGGCGTGTGTTAAGGTTTTGGGCGAGGAAGATGGGGAGAGGGTGCAGATTGTGGATGGTGTTAAGGCAGCTATTGGCATGGCGGATGCGATGTTGAGGAGTGAGTAGTGGATTTGAGATGCGACCCAAAAGTCAATATTAATTCTAGACTACTTTTTTAAGCGAGTGATAATCCTCCCCCAATTCATATCTCAATCCAATCCAAGATAACAATGCTTTGACAAGAGCCGTATCCAATATGCAGCTTTCCACTTGATTCCTATGCACCGTCCGCACCCATCTCCTGATCCAGTCCGCCAAACGCCTTACACCCGTCACCTTTACAACCCTCTATGACCGATCCATCCTATCCCTCTGCTGCCCATACCCATCCTTCAATCCATACCCATAACCCGGTGCCGCACTACTCCTCCTCCTCAAAATATCCTCACTCCCGAACCTCTCATCCCTGGCATCAGCATACCTGCCATCCCAGCCCTTCCCCCTCTCCACCTCCATGGCCTTCGAGTCCCCACCAGCTATGAGCTGCGAGCTATTCAAGGATTTAAGACCATTGTTACTGGGGTTTCCAAAGTCCCAAGAATGCGCGGCATCAGACAGCGGGATCGTCTGGAGTAGGATGCCGCGCTTCTTGTAACTCTCGGCAATATCCTTGGCTTCTTGGACGGCGATTTGCATGTCGCGGGCGCGCGGGCCGGAAGGAACGAGGTCGCGTAAGTTGTAAATCTCCGTCATGAGGCGCTGGGCGAGGTCGAGCTTTTCGTTCACGCGTCTATTGGAATGTTAGTGATGAGGAGCCTGGGACGACTTGAATTTAGTTTTGGGGCTAGAGGTAGGAAGGCGGGGGACGTGATGCATGGAATCGTGAGGCTAAAATGTGTGGGCGTCTGCGGAATGACAAAGGTCTCTTACCTGTAACATTCCTCCAGAGCATCACGGTTCTGCAGAAAGTGCGCCCTGAGCGATTCAACCTCTTTATGTGTATGATTCCGGGCGAACGCCGCAAGGTGACGCTCCATGTCAAAATACCTATGGGCAGGAGCCGCCGGAGGGCCCAAAGGGGCAAGGAGTGCGGCTGGCATTGCCGTTAGCACTTGCAAACAAAACTTTATGTGCCAAATGAGAGATAGGGGAAGAACAATACTTACGGACGTTCATTGGGGGTGGAGATGGATGAAGAGTTCTGTTGCTGGGTATGGTGCGGGGGCTCAAGGGAGAGCTGTAACGTCGCTCCATTTTGAATAGAAGTCTTGAGTCCTCAGGTTTGGAGTCGTGCTAAAGGCAATGATGAAGCGTTGATATGCGTTTTGACGTCGTAATTTGGCTTAAGGGTCGGGGGATGATGTAGTGATGGTTCTTGGATATTCAAAATATGAAAACTGACTGCGATGCCTATACGTGAGAATAATGTTTGATGAAAGTGAGCCTACGATGCTCAAGATGTCAGCCCTTTCGAGAGCTCTTTCGTCATGTTTGTGATGACGTGGTGTTGTGTTGCTCAAGGAAGGCATGACGCAGAAAGCGCCTTATACAGATGAAGAGATAGGAACGTTTCCCTCGAGCGCATCTTCTCAATTCTGGGGGCTGTAGAGCCGAATGAGCTTACGCACTCGCGACTCAAACCCATATCTTAGAGAGCCGCAAGGATAGTCCAAAAGAGCTCTTGTCGACCCTTTGGCTTACCAACTGGTTGTGCCTCAGTTTGTCAAATTCACCGAGTTTATTGTGATTGGAAAACATAATGTGGATATGTGAATTAGTTACCATTACTAACGCCTAATCAAATGGGTATCATCATCTTTATCACTACGACATGCTAATCAGCTGCTGCCATCGAATATGCCATCTAATTGCCGACGCTCCTGTAGATTTCTCTACCTTCTAGTCCTTCTTCTTCGCCTTCTGGTAGCTCACCAACGACCCTGGCAGGTCTTCCTGCCACGACAGAGAAGCTAGGTATCACCATCCCAGGAGGCACTACGCTGCCATCGAGGATCTTGACGCAGTCTTTTATCATCACAAATTTGCCGATGACACAATCGGCTCCAATATGAACTCGTGATCCGATGAGTGCTGCCTCGATGATAGAGTTCGTGCCAATGAATACGTGGTCGCTGAGCTTAAGTGGATGATATGAGAATATGCTTGTGATGATATTAGTGCGTCTTCTTGCCAATGATACTATTGCGTGATTCTCCTCGCTGCGTGCCAGGTCGGGATTGAGAATCCCCGTGTTGCCATCTATTCGTCGTAATTGTCATGATTACCAGTCACCATCGGGAGGCCTATTCTCGCCATTGGGCTTACAAATGTTCTCGGCGTCGTGGTGAGCCGGCCGCCGTCGTTCATTATGCGTATACTGGCGGCAGCACGTCTCAGCACGAGCTTTGAGAGGGAGGTCGGAGGGCAAGACGCCGATAAATGGACAGGTAAACAAAAGCAGATTGGGCAGAAAGAACTGCGCCCCGACTTACCCTTTCATCACTCTACCAGGTGGTTTCAATACACATCCTCTACTCAAGAAGCAGTACCTCCCAACCGCGACCGCGACAGTTGGTGCATTTGCCTTCGCTAGCGCTCCTGCTGCAGACGAAGACGAAGATGGCTCCAGAGTACGCACAAGGTCGCCGCGTATTATGACTTCAGCTTGGATAACGGACTTTCCGCCGAGGATGATGTTTGTGGTGCCGATGATCTGAGAGCGACGCGACACTTTATTGCCGGTATCCTATGCAAGGTTAATGAACTGCTCCAATCTACAGTATCCTCCACGAAACAGCACTGCTATGATGCCGACTCATTCAATCAGAGGGGAACATCTCCGACGATGACAACACAAGAAAGAGCAACTGAGCCACACGACTTCCAGACGGCCAAGTGGTTAACATGCTCAATCTAATGGGGAGCTAGCATGAAATAATTCCAGTACGTAATGAATGCCTTCAAAAGATCCCCGGCTATGATGATATCTCAAAGTATTCTGAAGAGAACATCTCCAGGGATAACAGTTTCAATCATTTTACCATCTGCGCCAACAATTCCTTTAACACGACCCCAAATTCGACCAAAACTGACATAAAGTACGAAAACAACTCACAGTTTCGATGTATTCGCCACGCGGCTTCTTGCTCGACATCTTTGCTTGTCGTAGGTCGTCGAGCTCCCCTCCAAGGCTACGTCTTGATCCTCGATGTTGAGCTGGTTGGCCCGAGCTCGACATTATGGCACCTGGCGGGCTAGGTTATGCCTCTTCTGATCGAGATCGACGGTCAGAATGGGCAGAATGTGCTGTCTAGGCGGTCTATGCTGGCAGAACCTTTGGTCTTGCTCACGACCTCAGCACTACCGCAGAAAGAGTGGTTAAAAGAAGAAGTTTGGAGAAAGACTCAGTGTGTTAATACTTATGCAGGCTTAAGATACTAACCAGCTCTTTGTGGGCGGCGTATGAGCTCATGCAGAACCCTTCGCAAGCTTCTTGGACGCACACGGGTGAGCGCAGACAGAAGTCACACACGGCCGTTTCCCCAGCCAAAAAACGGAAAAGATGTCTCAGCACGGAGCGTGAAAGTTGAGACATGAAGCACGCGCGTTGAGCAGGTCTTCCAGAAGATGGATTCTGCGGAAGCTTAAACATTGAGGACGATCACCAACAACACTCCAAGCACAGTCCAAGCTCACCGAAGATCCCGAGACATGCAGGTAAACTATATCGTTATCTATGCTAAGCATCAAAGTCTCGTCTCATCTTCTCATCTCAGATTCCCTCCCAAGATATAAAACTATTATTATTACAAATCCACCACCACTCAGCTCCACCAGTCCTGCCACTCTTCAACTCCTCTTCTGGGTATAATGGGCGAGCAACAAGTGCAGGACTCTTAAGGTGAGAGCCGATCTGAACGGTGCATGCGCACGAACTTTGAATGTGGTATCGCCGCCGAATCAAACGCTTGGATAATGCTAGATACGGACCAGGAAAACAAGGACAACCGACGCCACTAGGTAACAAAAAGAGTGAAGTCCGCGGCTCTTTTACTTCTTGACAGTGCCTGCTGGCGGCGACTTGACGTTGTTGGAGAGCCACGCGAGACCCTCCAAAAGACCCTCACCAGAGACGGCGCAAGATGGGACAACGTACCAGATCTTGTCCTTCAGTTGGTTGAGCTTCAAAGAGTCGGTGACTTCTTGAGGCTTCATGGCTATGAATGGATTAGCATCAATCACAGGGATGTAATCGATTGGGAAGTGGAGACTTACCTCCAGGAACATCCTGCTTGTTCGCAAAGACCAACAACAAACTCTCCTTCATTTCTCTGTCGTTGATAATGCGGTGCAATTCTTGCCTTGCCTCATCTATGCGCAGGCGATCTGAAGAGTCGATAACGAAGATCAATCCCTGGGTACCTGAAAAGAGTCAGCTCTTGGTCCATATGTCGTTTGTATCATGCAACCATACCAGAGAAGTAATGTCTCCACAAAGGTCTAATCTTGTCCTGTCCTCCGACATCCCAGACGTTGAACTTGACGTTCTTGTATGTGACCGTCTCGACATTGAAGCCGACAGTTGGAATGGTAGTGACATCTTGGTTGAGCTTGAGCTTGTACAGAATGGTCGTCTTTCCGGCAGCATCGAGACCCAGCATCAACAGTCTCATCTCCTTGGATCCGAAGATCTTGCCCATCATCTTCGAAATTTGGCCGCCCATGTTGACGGTTGTGTGCGTGTAAGTGTCGAGTGGCTATGCGCTGACGATGTGTATGTAGCTTCGCTAGGCGATGCTTATGTCGTCGTAGTTACTGACACTTAGTTGCTGACAGTAGGCTGAAGGATTATGCGCCTAGTGTATTTGCGGGGCTCTGGGAAGAAGAATACGATGAAATTGCTATCGAGTTTCGGGTTGTTGGCGCGTCTCGAGTCGTTCAGGGGTTGTGTATCGTTGTGGAGTAGTCGCAGATGCGGTGTTCCGGCTACAACAGGTGAAATTGCCCAGGCGGTTGTCGTGGAAAGAATCCGGTTGGTATATGATCAGATAGCAGTGCGCCAAATGTAAGATGTCTGATCTCCCCTTGCTCGTAGACGCGATAGGCTCAATGATCTGTCTGATCAGGGGCAAAGATGGTCCATCCAATGACCCATTTTTAATCTCCTGGCACAACTAGGGTCACTGTGGCTGGTGCTGTCATTCTGCTAAGTGTCAAATTGCGACAGACAGCGGCAGGATCGCACCAGCCACAGGGAAGCCACAAGTCGGCTCGGTCAACGCTTGTGGAGGCCCGAGTCAAGAGCCGCGATCACACGTGCTTCCCAAAATTTCGATTCTTAGTCATCTTGCTTATCCAGAATTTTGGTCGATTACGGCGGCGTTGGCGGGACAAGCGACCTCGGTCAGCGGCCATATCATCATCCTTCCCGACGACACATCGCCGACCCTCCAAATCTAAGATCATACTACAACACCTACATTTTGCGTAACACCGACAAAAGACAGCCAATTGCATTTTGATTGAGTTGATATCGCCAGTCAATGCGCCACCATGGCTGAAGTACACGATCAATCACCTTCTCGATCGCATGAGCCGTTCACACAATTACCCCCCTTCTACTCCCCGCGCCCTATACCGGTCTCGCGACAAGTTTCCGGGCTGGACCTCAACACTTCCCATCCCTCCCAAGACAGACACAATAATCACCCGCCATCACCTAAATCGCATAACGATCATGCGCCTACACACCCTTCACATCTGAGTCTCTCGACCACGCCCGAGCCAGCGTTACCTGACCTCTTGAGCCCCGCCTTTACCCCACCAGTTACCCCAGGCACATCAACACCTGCACTTCAACAGCGTGAAGCAGCATCTGTGCCAGTAGACAGTACGAAAGCTGATGGCGGATGTGGGACTAAGCAGCCGAAACTCGTTCCTGTGCTGCCGGAAGTAACTTGCGTGGTCCGCGCGCGTATTCCTACCACAGCGGGAACAGAGATGTTCCTGCACTTATACCAAAACAATGTAGACAACAAGGAGCACTTGGCAATCGTATTTGGTCACAAGATCAGAAGTCAAAGCTTAGATGCGGTTAGGCCGGGAGAGACAGAGATGGATCGCATGATCAGAGGCGCATACACCGGAAGGCTATTCCCGGGAAGAACAACCAGTCAACTACCAGAAGCAGAGCAAAAAGCCAAGGAAGCCAAAGAGAACGAACCACCATTAGTCAGAATACACTCAGAGTGCTACACCGGCGAGACAGCTTGGAGCGCACGCTGCGACTGCGGCGAGCAGCTCGACGAAGCCGCACGCCTAATGGCCCTACCATCATCGAACGGCGGAATAATAATCTATTTGCGCCAAGAAGGGCGCGGTATTGGATTGGGAGAGAAACTGAAGGCGTATAATTTGCAGGATATGGGACATGATACTGTCGAAGCGAATTTGATGCTGAGGCATCCGGCAGATGCACGGAGTTATGGATTGGCGACTGCGATGTTGAAGGATTTGGGACAGACGGAGATTAGGCTGTTGACGAACAACCCGGATAAGGTGCGCGCGGTGGAGGGTCCGAATAGAGAAATTGTGGTTAAGGAGAGGGTGGCTATGGTGCCGTTGGCGTGGAGGGGGAAGGGTGGGATTAGGAGTGAGGAGGTTGGAGATTACTTGAGGACGAAGGTATGTTTATGAAGTCATTTTTGAACAGGATCGTTGCTAACTGATTGTAGATTGAGAAGATGGGTCACATGCTTAGCATGGACAGTTGAAGCTTGTCCTTCAAAAAGACGCATCAAGACTACTAAACATATAAGACACTGCCAACTTTCAGTTGAAACTGGTTATGACACCTCGGAGCGAGCACATATACTATACATGGTTGGCGTTCGGAAATCAGGCGGCTTGTTTGGCAATTTACGTCGTAGCTCGAATAGAGAATTGGAGTTTGGACTAGAGCTCGCAAATTGAAAGACATCAAAGATTCGAAGTCGTTGAGTACTATTTATTTGGTTTGTGCGGCAGTGCGCGTGCGCTGAGGTAATTGGCCAATGGTGTAACGATTCTGGGTCACGTTCACCAAGTGCTCTTAAAAGTTTTTCTTTGGGCCAAATCTTCGTCCACAGCTCAAACTCTTCCTTACTGAGCGTCCCACTCAAAGTCTCCTCATGGCTGTATTCCCCATACTCCTTGTTGAAGACCCCGTCAACTATATTGCGGACAATCCGCTTGCGCTCTCGATTGTCTTCAACCCAAGACTCAAGTGCAAGCACCTCTGGGTGAGAGGCAGTCACCCCTCCTTCGTCCCATTTATTGCCGCTATACTGGCTGGCCTTCATAACATGGTATTACACGATGCTCTCTTTCCTCCACCGGATGAGACCTGTTGATCGACTGGTCAACGTTCCGTAATGTGCCTCGGGTATAAGGAGTGTACTTACGACATGCGATCAATATCCCTCCAAGGATACAAGCTGGTAGAATGTTGGTCCTCTTTGGGCTTTGCACGTGCTCTAGATCTGCAGGCCACATCCAGTGGTTTCCTTCATATTGAGTTCCCTCGAGACGACCCTTTATGCCCAAAGCTCTTGCGGCTTTACCCATCTCATTACTCGTCTCAGGTGGAAAGCGCTCGTGGAAGATGCATACATAGTCCCATTTACGCCTTTTTTTCGGCGTCGGTGGCGGTAATCCAATTTATGTCAGCCCATGTTCTGAGGTTGTAACCTGGTTCGAAAATCTCTGCGAATGGAATCTGAGAAACGATGGAGAAGTTAAGCCGGATTACGGCTGGTTTGATAACATAAACCTGTGTCGCTCCTATAACCTAGCTATTACATCTCGAGTCTCGCCACTCCTTTCTCGGGCCACACTTCCACACCTTCCTTCATCGTAAAGAGCTACCCTAAACTTACCAATCCAACCAACTTCCTGAAATATTTCCAACCCAACATTCCTTTGTAAGTTTCAATAAAGTCTACTTCCTTTGCGCCTTGTAACCAACATCCTGCGCACAAGCTCCGTGAAAAGCATATGCTGATCCTCGCTCGGCCTCCCACTAACAAAACCCCCCGGAATCTTTCTTATTCTTTTCACCCTCACAACTAGCCAGTTAGCACTTTACAACTTTTGAAATAATACCTCCTGCGGACCAACGTGTTGCGCTCCTGCTTTGTCGGATGTGTATCTTCACCCTCGCTCGGCTGACCCCAGAAAGCATCTCGATGACCCTTCACATCCTTCCATCTGCACGCCAACCAGTTAACAACTCGCAACACAAAATTTACTTCATCTCCTCCAACGAGTTCTCCCCGAGCTCCAGCCACACCAAAGCTTTATAGACACCCCAAGGTAGGACGTTGGTCAGTATACGCGGGATGTTGCTTTGACGGCCCCTACCACGAGTGAGAAGCTGCAACTGACTAGTGGCAACATAAACAACACGAACTGCACTGAACCTTCGGTCAACCCGTCACTAACTTCATCCTGGAATACCGGTAACAAAGCGTCACCTCGCTTGTAGATCATCATCATCCTTGCGACAGCTGCGTTACCAATCTAAGCCATAATCCGTTAAGACCAGGTGCGGACACTTTTTGTCCACGACCGTCACCCGACGTCAGCAGGCGGTGCGGTAAGGAAATTAGACAGGTGTTATTGACTCTAGGGTGGGCTCTAATGGCTTTTGCATAGATAAGTTATTGCCGTTTGTCAATAATATAAGTGGTGTTAAAATTACAACTGCTTTAATATGCCGCTCAACTCCAACTCCCTCCATCTCTTTCCTTCCTTAGTCCACCCTCCTAGCCCTCCCCCACACCTCATCCACCCCTCTCCCCTTAGTCTCGGGCACATAGCCCCCAATAAAGCCCACCCCCACCGCTGCCACAGCCGCAAACACAAAATACACATACCCCGCCCCTCCCAGACTCTCATTCATCTTACTATTAAGGATCGGGAAGAACTGAGCCACCAGATAAGTCGCTATCCAGTTGCTAGCTAACGACCATGACTGCGTAGCTCCTTTGGCTTCTGTCGGCACTAGTTCGGACGCGATGAGGAACGGGATAGGTCCTAGGCCTGTAGCGAAGAAGGCTACAAACAAGATGACTGAGATTGCCGATAACGCCTTGGTTTCGAAGAGGATACTGAAGCCCAATGCCGCGGACGACAACCCGAGGCCTGTACAGCTCAACAGCAAGGATTTCTTACGACCGAGGGTGTCTGGGAGGGGTGAACTGGCGATAGTGACAAGCAGGTTGACGACAGAGATCAAGATGGTGAGTAAAGCGGATGTCGAAGGAAAGAGATCGGACAGCAGGGAGACGGAGTACATCATCACGGAATTAATCCCCGTGAGCTGTTGCACCAACATGATGCCTACTACCGCGATGATGGCCCTGGAGTATAATGGATCGGTGGCGACTTGAAAGAATCCGATGTGCGAGGAAGACGCGAAGGATTTGGTGGATGAGGTTTTTGAGCTGGAGCTGAGGGAGGCTTCGCGGCGGGCCTCAGGATCGAGGAGGGAGGTCGTCGCTTCGCTCAGGTGGGGAGTGTGAGGTCGGGTGGGGATCGCGACGTCCCAAGCCGCTACCTCCTCACTGATATCCGCATGCCTACCCCTGATACGTTGCAACACTTTCACAGCCGCATGTGGATCTCGGTTATTCGCAGTCCAAGCGGGCGACTCTGGCACGATGACGAGTCCGAAGAGGAGGAGCAGGGCGATGATGCCGCCTACGCCTATGATAGCGCGCCAGATTGCGGCTGCGGAGAGGAAATAGCCTAGGATCTGCGTGAAGAGTATGCCCATGTTCGTCATTATCTGGGTGAGGAAGCCGAAGAGGCCTCGTTCGGATGGCGGTGCGACTTCGGAGATGTATATCGGTACCACGACTACTGACGCTCCTGCGCCTATGCCGCTGAGGAACCGGCCCAAAGACATGGCGAATATGGACGACGAGAATGTCTCGACTGTAGAGCCGAGCAGGTAGAACACGGCGGACAAGCGCATGGTGAGGGCGCGCCCTTTTTGGGTGCTCAAAGGCCCGGCGCAGAGGGCGCCTAGGAGGCCGCCGAGGGTGAAGACTGAGGAAACGATGGCGAATTGGGCGTCGGTCATGGGTATGCAGTCGGTGACGAGGGGAGCGTAGTGTTTTAGTTCTGCGGGGCTGTATAAGCCTATGGCTGGACCGATTGCGTTCTTCTTGCAGGTGATGACATCTTGTGGTGCGTTCAGCTCTGCCTGGTGGTAGTGTTAGCTATGAGATGGATAGGGAAGGTATGAGGCACTGTTTTACCAGATGGAAGCCGAAGAGGAGAGGGCCGAGAGTCACTATGCCCATGAGCACTGCTAGGTAAAGCGTGGTATCCCTCATGCACCGCCGAATCCCGCTGGTCGCCATCGCAAAGTTTCGCTCTATCTTTGACACAAACCGATTGAACCTCTTACTTCGCGCTCGTAGCTTTCTCACTATAAAGTAGGCGACAGCGGAGGAGATGAGCATCAAGGGTTGGAGATGCACGAATTCACGTCGTCTGCATGGAGGGGATCAGTGGTGTACGAGTATGTAGAAGAAATTTAGTATTAAGTTAAAGGTAGGAGAGCCCTAGCTAAGAACAGATGATAGCACCTGGAGAGAAAGGAGTCCGGGGTCGTACGCTCGTGAGTGGATGTATTGTGTAGCCAAGAAACTTCAGCTTGGGGTGTTACTTCACAAAACAATTGACGTTGGATGCTACCTGCTTGGCTCGTTATTCACACCCCGGTGCGATATTCTAAATTTGGAGAACCATAGAGGTAGAGGATGGGCCCACACCCACCACCAAGAGAATTGGCGAGTCGCCCTATCGGCACCCTTCCGCTGGTCCCTAATCGGTTGGCGGCTGGCGGCTGGCGCTGGGCGCTGGGCGCTGGGCGTTGGGCGTTGGGCGTTGGGCGTTGGTCGCTCTTCGCTGCTCCCCTCTTAGCCGAAGATGCAATCCAGCACACTCGCTTGTTCTCTTTGGTGTCCTCCTTCTGCTCCTTTCGGATTTCGTCTTTCTGTCATGTCTTGGTAGTCGTCGCCAGCTTTGGCCTTCCCTTCTTACCCCTCACTTCCACCGTCTTCCCGTTCACGAGTAACCGGACCTCTGGGTGCTGATCACGTGAAACGTGTTGTCAGCCCGTCGACGCCCGAGCCACAGTCCCATCCTATCACACTCCTTAAAGTGAGGCGTGACACGGCCGTCTCGTTGGACAAACGGAGAGCAGAACGGCTATCCACCAGGGCCGCCCAACGCTACCACAGGGGCAACAGAGGAGCGGCATGTCTTTGGCCACCAACCCGCCTTCATCGGCGGGCGCGCCGGCCTCCGTAGCTGCAAAACAAAACCTGAAGAGAAGTGTGCAGCAGGCTTTTGAAGGTTGGCATTTTATATGTTTTTTAAGTCTCACTTTTATGGTGGCTGTCAACGTCAACCGTTTTTTTTGTTCTTGTCCCTTTTTGTCAACGTCAACCGGTTTTTTGTTCTTGTCCCTTTTTGTCAAGTTGCCAATTTGACAGGTCGGTCTTCAGTGTCTAAGCCGAAGTTCAATGTTTAAGCCGAAGTTCACTATCTAAGCCGAAGCTCGCAACCTTCACTTTTGGCACTTTAATATTTCGTGAGATGGTCTTTCAAAAAAAGATCTATACACCACAAAATATGTATCCGCTGAGACATAACACTTATCAAAACCATTCGAAGTATTCTCTGCCAGTGCCGGGTTCTTTCTCAGCCCCAGGTTCATTCTCTTTTTCTCGTGCATTAGGACCCCTAACTAACGGCCGGCACAGAACCCAGAGACAGAAACACCGGCCACATCGCCTACAAACACAAGGTCAGCGTATTCGACAAATACGAAGTTATAGGCTTCATTTCCTCAGGCACTTATGGTCGAGTTTACAAGGCCTGTTATAAAAATGGTCAACCCGGGCTCTTCGCCATCAAAAAGTTCAAGCCGGACAAAGAAGGAGAGCAAGTCCAGTACACCGGCATCTCCCAATCTGCTGTGCGTGAGATGGCTCTTTGTACAGAGTTGAGCCATCTCAACGTGATCAGACTGGAGGAGATTATCCTTCAAGACAAAAGCATTTTCATGGTATTCGAATATGCAGAGCATGATCTCCTCCAGATTGTGCATCACCACACCTCGCCAAGGTGTCCGATTCCGCCGACCACGGTGAAGAGCATTATGTTTCAGTTGCTGAATGGGTGCCAGTATCTGCATAGCAATTGGGTGTTGCATAGAGATTTGAAGCCGGCCAATATTATGGTGAGCTCGGGGGGGGAGGTGAGGATAGGGGATTTGGGATTGGCAAGGCTCTTCAACAAGCCTCTTCAGAATCTGTTCAATGGCGACAAAGTGGTTGTCACTATCTGGTATCGAGCGCCAGAGCTACTGCTGGGGAGCAGACACTACACTCCTGCTATCGACATGTGGGCGGTAGGGTGCATCTTCGCCGAATTACTCGCCTTACGACCCATCTTCAAAGGAGAGGAAGCAAAGATGGACTCGAAGAAGACGGTGCCCTTTCAAAGACATCAAATGCAAAAGATTGTGGATATCATGGGTATGCCAACGAAAGAGAAATGGCCACTCCTCACTTCCATGCCGGAATACCCCAATCTGAACCAGCTCAGCAATTCCAGCAGCCAGGGGAGACAAAGACTTGAAAGCTGGTTGAACGCTACTATGCCCCCGAGCTCTGGCACCTCCCCAGCACGCTTGTATCTGGGAAGTCGGGGACTCGACCTCATGGCCGGACTGCTGGAGTACAATCCCGAAAAGCGTTTAACGGCACAACAAGCACTGCTTCATCCTTTCTTCAGCAATGGAGACAAGGTGTCAGCCAACTGCTTTGAGGGCAACGATAAGAAGTATCCGGCAAGGAAAGTGACTAATGAGGAGAATGATATGAAGAGTGCGCCTGGCTCGAAGAGGAGTGTGCTTCCTGACGATAGCGTGATGAATCGGCCATCCAAGCGAATAAGGACGGATTTCCAGTGAGAGTTTTTGAGCTTCTTGGCGGCACCGAGCCATCATCCTTTAGGGCCGCCGTACTGAGAAAACAATCCCACTTGTTAACAATACTCAGCATCACCAGCACTCCAAACATCGCTAGCTCCGGAACTTCATTCCAAACAGACTTCGAGTCACGCAAATAGCACAGCCACACCTCATCAGCACTTCAGCCACAGATGCTCGTTCACCAGCCACGATCTGCTACACAGCCACCGCCCATGAGTTTCACATCCCGCACAGACCCAACTTTACCTGGCAAAGCGCCTGTCACTCGACGTCACACGCCTGGACCCGGCCGCCAACATTCAAGACCCTTGGGTGGCCAGACCACAATACAGGCTGCGCCAGGACCCGACCAAGAGACAATAAATACCAGCCTTCCCTCTCAGACGTCCCACTGAAAACATCCCACGACACTGTGTCAAGCAAACAAACCAAAACCATAACTTACACTCCAAAGCTATACGAGACCTCACATCACCACAACACAACCTCACACCACAACACACACCACAACAATGGGTCTTTTCTGGTCCAAGCACTTTGGTGGCCGCCGTGCTGGCGCCTCTGTGAGCGCTGATAGACATGGGTTTCGTAGACCGGTGTTAAGATTCAGACTTTGCGGATTGAACTGCTTCCGCTAAACTTCTTTGGTACGTTCTCGCTATCTATTCCGTTCCTACAGGGTAGCTTGTGCTGACTTGTCATTGGCCCTTTTAAGCCTTCACGAGAAAACGCGACGCGACACTATGATACTAGATGATTAGATCGAATGAGAACCGAATGGACGGTTGGCTGTGCGATGGACGAGGATGGGCGGGATGGATGGATGAGGATGAGGGAATGCGCAGAGGATGGGGAGAGCATATACGACGTTACGACATTTTGCATTCAGACTGCGGGCGTTATTGTTGAGCGATGGACAAGATACACAAAGGCTCGTGGCCTCTTTGCTATTTTGGCTGAGGAAAATCGAGTTTGAGGATAGTTGCACCCAATACAAACTGCGGTACTACCACTACAACGCCATTTCGATTCCAACACGTTGCTGTGAATAATGAATGCGTGTTACTGGCAAGGAATGATTTGTCGTCCTTGGACAACACCCTTCCGTCGATTCCTATGCCTACAGTCGTGTTGGCCAACATTTGCTCGACAGCTAAGGCGGGCTAGTCATCTGTGCGTCTAGTGCTATAATTGCTGTCAACAATTTCAGTTCAGTCAAGTATATATTTCCACCAGAGCCAGGTCCCGGCCCCCCGCTCCCTCTATCCCGTCCCGCCCGTGGCAAGCTAAATGACAAGACCGATGAGAACGAGGTGTAAAGCACCCACCCCGTTGACGCCGACTCTTCTGCAGCAAAACAAATTGAATCGATATAGGCGAGCTATGATAGTGTGCTTGAAGCGTTTTACTTGCAGAGCTGATGTTACAATCGCATGCTTGACTCAACCCACAATGCATCTATGCAGGGAAGCTCGCTGTGCCGCAGAGCTCATACCATCCGCTGCTGCGTTAATTATTTGTTAGATGGTATACTGGGGAAGTGGTTATGTGCTACCAAGTATCGGCATTGTGTTTGAGAAACCTTTACCATTGGCCCTTGGACGCTGATTTTGCCACCGGCTCTGCCATCGTCCAGGGGTGTAGTTGTTGTAGAGAGATAAAGCGAAATAGACAAAGCTCATACTGCTCACTCGATTGCGTATCTCTTCTTTGGGGGCTCTCAGGTTGTTCAAGTTGAGAAGCTTTTTTTGCAGAGCGAATGTCGGTGTTGCAACATTTGTTGAGAACAACCGCATCCGTCTCGTACAGAAGGCAACGCCATGATATAGGCCCATACAATATCACAAGCAGGAAAGCCTAGTCTTCATCAGCGGAAGCGGTTGTAACCGTCGCCTGCTCGACTCAAAGCGACGATGATTTTTCAGCAGGAAACTGCAGAGTTCACATCGCCCTCGCCTTGTGTGCTTTCACTTGCTGGACTAGTCGTTTGGCCTATTTGAGAAGTTTGTTTAAGCATACCAGCCCTCTGAGTTGTCTCGCGGAAACTGTCCCCGTTAGTACCAAGGGCACCGAGATCCAGTACACCACGAGTAATCCGAGGAACGCTAAAATAGAAGAACTGCACATAAGACTTGTGTTAGACACATGTATTGTTCTGCAGAATACAACCTTGAGTCAGTAAAGATCTTTAATTATGGCCGATCTGCAGGGTGGAACTTTTGCGCCCTTCGAACCTCAAAATCATCCATATCAGCGCAACGAATTTTGGCCGATCTCAGTATCATCTGCGGAAGCCCGTTAATACCATAAGGTTCAGTTTAGAAGTGTCACATCGTGGTGTTGGGCTTGGTCTTCGAGTTTCATGTCTACTAGCACTAGGAAATCGTAATTTAAAAGGCAGTAATAGATCAAGTAAAAAGACATGTTGGAATATCACTAATTTAAAGCTTGAAATTGTGTTATATAAGGCGTAAATAAGCTTGGTGCCGGTGTGTGCGAGTTGGCGGGACGGCGAGAGTGGCCAAGACGCAGCCTTGTGCTCCCTCAACGCAGGTCCCTGGCGCGACTTCAGCTACCATTGAGATTTCGTCTTCTCATATTGAGCACCAGGTAATAGCGCTTATTTGTGATGTTCTCAAACGGTAAATCATTACATCTTTAGGCCCTTAATTGCGCCTCAAATATGAAATTAACCTTTATCGTGATTTTTGATGGGGGTAGCGCCAAGCTAAGTGCGGCCGTTTCCCCACCGTGCCAAGAGTATTTCGTTACTTTGGTACGAAGCCAGTCTACCCAAGTACCTTTGTACATCCTCCACCTTGCCCACGTCTTTTTTTGAAGCTTAAACTAATGAACATTTAAAATTTAAACCATTTTTCACAGCTTACCTTACAAGAGCTTTCATTTTCAGAGCTGGGGTGGTGTAAAACACAAATTTAAGGAGGGCCATACACGACTTTCAATTTTACCAGAACCGAAAACTGAGTTGACCTTAAGGTACTAGCAGTCGCCCGTCATCATCTATCTGAGCGGACAAGGCACCCGAAAACCACCGCTGATTTGACCTCAGCCTCGGCAAAACAAATGGTGTTCAACAATCCCCAAGTCACATAAAAAAGATATCTCAAGAAGCTGTTTGCCAGTCTCCTATCTCTTCCCGAGCATCGGAAATGTTGTCTTGAGCCTTTTTGCTTAACACGGGCTGAGCCTGAATGCGCACCAATGGTAGGTTAACTTATACGCCAACAAATTCTACCATTCGTCAACAGCAATACCCTTATGTAATCTCTAGCTCATCGCCTCTCTCGCTCATGGGTTAGGCTAAAACTGTGGCAGGCCAACCCAAGCGCAATACCAAGACGTCAACCCACAATGAACGGCTGAGCTATTGAACGAGCTATCATGGTACGCAATTTTTCATCCTTGACTCTTCTAAGTCGACTCACTCATTCCCCATCTCGAGCATGAACATCTCCTAGTCACGCTTCCTCCACGTCTCTTTCATTCTTGGATTCCCAGTTCCATTGGAAAAGTTACGTTGGAAAGATTCCAGCAAAATTTCCTTGGATTGATTGAGATTCGAGAAGTGCAGTGCTCACCCACAATATGGTATTCGGGCGCCTCCAAAACTTCATCCTCGGCCGGCGCCAAAACGCCTCCTCACCACCACCACACTTTCTCCGTTTCCGCTCTTCAAAGATATTCATCAGCTCCGCGATATGCATCGCCATCTTCAGCGACCTGTTCCTCTACGGCGTCATCGTGCCAGTCGTGCCCTTCAGCATCTCCGAGCGCGCTGGCGTGCCCGAGAACGAGGTGCAACATTGGGTGTCTATCCTCCTCGCCGTCTATGGAGCTGCGCTGCTTGCATCTAGCCCAATTGCGGGGTATTATGCGGACCATAGCAGTTCGAGACGTTTGCCGCTTTTGGGAGGCCTGGTGGTGCTGACCGTGGCGACTGTTATGCTTTTAGTAGCCGAGTCTATCGCTGTGTTAGTTTTAGGACGTTTGTTTCAAGGGTTTGCGGCTGGCATTGTTTGGACTGTTGGCCAGGCTCTTTTGGTTGATACGGTTGGTCAAGCAAACATTGGCCAGGTTATGGGGTATGTGAGTATCACTATGAGTTTGGGAATTATGGTCTCTCCGCTTCTGGGAGGTGTGGTGTACGATGCCGCAGGGTATTATGCGGTCTACTACATGTGCTTTGGCGTGTTGGCGCTGGATATCTTCCTCCGTCTCATCATGGTAGAGAAGAAGATTGCAAAGCAATGGGGCGATGTGGTGGACCTGGAGGAATGGCCAGCCGCAAGCGGAGCAGCACAGAACACTTCTGCGGAAGACGTCGACCCAGAGAATGGCGACTCGAGGTTTAACAGAGAACCACATGACATCGAAGCCACACGCTCAGCCGCCTTAGACGACTCCAAGGATGATCAAGCACTCGAGCGTGTCCCAACAGCCAGAAAACACCCGAAGATCCCACCCATCTTCTCCCTCTTCGCCTCGCGCCGTTTCTGCGCCGCCCTCTGGGGCGCATTTATCCAATCCTGCCTCGTCACCTCGTTCGACTCCGTCCTTCCCCTCTTCGTGCACGACACGTTCAACTGGGGCTCTACGGGCGCCGGGCTAATCTTCCTGCCCGTCGTACTGCCTGGCTTCATCGCGCCCCTCACCGGACATCTAGCAGATCGGTTCGGGCCCCGCTGGCTAACAGCTGGAGGCTTCGTGGCTAATATCCCGTTGTTCGTCTGCTTAAGGTTCGTGGACCATAATACGCTTAATCAGAAGGTGTTGCTCTGTGCTCTGTTGGCGCTGATTGGGTTCTGTCTCGCTGTCCTGATGCCGCCGCTCATGGCCGAGGTTACGTATATCGTTGAGGCTAAGGAGGTACGCAACCCGGGGTGTTTTGGCCCTAATGGTGCTTATGCACAGGCTTATGGCCTCTTTGTCACTGCGTTTGCGGCCGGATGCCTAGTGGGCCCGATTTGGAGTGGCTTTATTAGGGATACGGCCGGTTGGAACACGATGGTTTGGACTTTGGCGTTGCTGTGTCTTGCTGGTGCCTGTCCGACCTTTTTGCTGACGGGAGGGTGGATTGGACATAACAACGCGAAGAGCGCGGAGGAGAGGGCGAGGGGTGTGGCGAAGAAGGAGAAAAAGGGGGATGATTTAGAAGAGGGTCAGGAAATGAGGCCGCAAGGGCAAGAGAGGCTGAAGAGTATTTTGAAAAATGGGAATGGGTCTGCGCAAAGGATTGATGAGGAGGTGCAGTCTGTGAAGGCGGATGCGGTGAAAAGTGATGCTGCTGTTTAAACAGGAAAGCATTTTGGATAGGGAAATAGGCGTTTAAGATGACATACGAGGGATATGGGCATTCTCTGCGCATATACAACATTTAATCACATATAATGGGCCCGGAAGGGAGCTAGGCGCCATCAAATAAAGAGTAACCGAATTAGACGATCCGTTGCAGCTCGAATACTAATGCTGCTGCATTAGTAGTCTATTCCGCAAAAAAAAAAAGGAATTGCTGCGGCAACAACTGCCTTCCCTAGTAGAACCCTTCCATTTCCAACACAACTCTGACGCCCAGGTGCAAGCACTCAAACGTTGAGAACATGTCCAGCCCTTCAAACGTCGTCAATGGGTGCTCGAATCTCATCAAAGTATCCAAGGTAACAACAGCCGTCCACGTTTGAAGAAAACTCCCAGCTCCAAGTCAGATTCGCCCGTGGACGCGGCTGCTGTGATTTGTGATCTGGACACGAACATGCGAATCTAGGGCAGTTGTGGAAAAAGGTATATTTGGGCTGTCTGGATGGTGTGGGTACAGACGCTGTGGTGTGTGGCGTTAGTTGAGCACATCGTGTATCGTATGGCTAACGGTTAGTGAAGCTAGGATAAGGGACCGTGTTTGTTTATTTGTTTCGTCTCTCCATCTAGCCAATCATACTACGCTTTCTCCCTCTCATTCTCACATCCTCCAGCTTCCTCAACACAACACCTGCTTGCTTGAAGCTCTCCCCATACGCCTTCAGCACCTCCCCAAATAGTGCTTCTGCACCCGGATGCGTCGAGCCAAATGCACGCTCTAACACATACAAGTCGACCGCTCTATCCTCATCCTGTGATGACTGTGATGCGAGGCCAAAATCAATCAATATAACCTCCCCCTCCAACCCCTCCGTCTCTTCTCCATGTTCTTCCCGAGGCCTCAACATAAGATTGCTCGTCGTCAAATCTCCGTGCACAACGCCTATCGAATGCATTCTCCCCACCGCATGTCCCACCTTCGCCATCAAGGCCTTGACCGCCTCCTGCCCTTCAAAATCTTGTAATGTCTTCCCTTCCGCCTTCCGCCTCTTCAACCACCGATTCAGCGCCACACGTACAACCTCACCCTCCACCCACTCCATAGCTATCCACCCCCCCCTGGCTTCACTATCCAGCCCATAAACTGCTGGGACGGGCACGCCGTCCTTGCGACATTTTGCGAGCACACGCGCTTCGCATAATATGCGGTGTTTGGTCAAGCGCGCGTCGAGAATAGGATGGCGGTATGGCTTTGCAGGGCGGTGTTTTATGGCGCAAGGTAAGGTTGGGAGGAGGTATGTCGATTTGTAGAGGAGGGCTTCGGCGCCTTGGGTGATGAGTTGTGGTGCGGTGGTGGAGGGGTGGGAGAGGACTGTGGGGAGGGGGATGATGGGTTCGGTGAAGGTTTCTGGAGCCTTTCTTGGTGCGGAGACGGATGTCATTGTGATTTGGCCCTTGTTTGTATCGGCGCTTGAGAGGTTTGTAAGAGGTACAAGAAGTGATGTTGTGGTTTGAGGTCGCCAGAAATTATGTGGTCAGCTCCCAAGTGCCAGACGTGGGGTCGGTTGCGCCCGCTTTTAGCCTTATTCTGACGCTCTGGGTCAGCCTTGTGCCGTGACAACCCTCCATCTGTCGCAGTAAGCGTCGTCTCAACAACAACAGCCAAAAGAGGTAAGTGTGTCTTTTCTAGTGTTTTTGTTAGCTCTCATTAGTTTTTGCAATCTCTCTCCGCGTCACAGTGTCATTTTTGGACGTCCTTGTTCTCATTCGTCCTCTTCACGGCCAACTCTCCTTGGCCAATTCCTCAGTTCGTCTCGTCTATCATAAGTCTCATGCACGCGTCCATGCACCTACTGCAGGGGCCTGGCCACCACCCACCAAGGGCACAGCTCCCACACTGTCGCAAATCACCTGTTTGCCCACCTGCTCTTCTGCAGTACCACACCACCCTCGCCTCAACCTATCACCAAGTACACAAATCGTCATTCGTCCCGACTCTACGGATTTGCTCAGTCAGCCTCAATGCTTCCACATCAGCTACGAGTATGGCCTCAAATTTCAATAAAAGTCCGATTCTGATGGCAACACTGGAAGCTCCTCCTCCTCCTGCAACAATGGCTATGACGAAGAGCGAGCTCGGCAGTACCTCGATGACCTTCATTCTCGCCGCCCTGCTCCTCTCCCTCCTCACTATCGCTTTGGTCGTCTTATCGCATATCAAAGCCTACCTCGCCGCGCCGCAAGAACTACACATCTTTGTCGAAGCCGCAGCATCAAGTATCGACGAGGACGAGGCCTTTGGTCACGATATCGAGCGTTTAAAACCCGACGATAGACCACGCATGATGCGGCTGTTGGGACAGATTCAGAAATGCGGCGACGATTTCAGTGAGGACCTTAGCCGGCTGATGATTGAAGGCTCAAAGACAAAGCCGAAGAACTCAGCCTTATTTCTGTGGAAACATCATCATGAGCGCCTTCAGTGGCGGCTGCAGCGTCTCGACTTGCTCCGCCAGCGCTTTCTCATCTTGTACATGGGAGCAGTTACGTCAGCACTTCCTGCGCACGAGAAGCCGGAAGCAATGGCAAGGATTGCGCCTAGGGGACAATTTGCAAGACCTGGCATACCTCATTCTCTAGCTGAGGGCATCAAGAAGAAGGCGGCGAGGGTGGAACAGCCGCATCAACAACCACCACAACCGTCAACGCCTCCGCCGAGGCAAAGATTGACGACGGCGGCTACGGGGCATAGCACGCAGGAGATGGGCGCTCAGCATCAAATGTCGTTCTCGAATGTGATTCGAGAGCTCCAGCTGAGTCCCAAGCTGCATAACAGGAGGGCGAGCATTGAGAGGAGATTAGCTTTGCCGCCAGATATACCGTCACCGTAGATGCTATGCAATGATGACGGATGTGATGGATTTAATAAAGGCAGCACAGTGGTGTCAAACCGGATACCATAGTGCTAAGAGGATGGGCACAGCAAAGCAGTGATGGATGCAGCTAGTGCTTAGAGACGGGAGCCCAACAACAGAAAGTACCACGAAATTACGACAGGAACGATTTACACGACTGACAGCATATTACACCAGTTACGACATGATCGACTACGACTGATACGACTTGAAAAGACAGCATTACATACAGCATTGTGATAGGGATAGCATACGTCCGAGGAACAAATTAAATGGCTACCAATAGCTTGCAGGCTTCGCCAAGATAACGCGTTATGTTCAATGCCAAGAGACAAGGTCTAGATCGAGGTCGTGTATGGAATGAGACACCTGTTATCAAAAAGGCGTCGACTCAACGCTCATTCTGCTAGCGCCTGTCTCAAACTTCGCAGGACCATGATTCGGGACTGCTTTCGACACCAAAGAGGCTTTACTCTTTGGTGTTGGGCGAACTTGTTTTAACCAAGACTCGAGCCGCTCAAGGATCCATTGGGGGTATGATAGCGGAGACATTTACACTCCAGCATCCCGATAAGGATTGTTTTTGGCGACGTGGATGTCAGGACAGGAGTCGGGCCTTGGTGGATTGGTCTGTGAATGCCCAATCCGAGGATTATTGTGAGATTTATCGAGGGATGTGGAGACGGACACCAGGTAGATAAAGGCTAGATGGAGGCTGCTAGCTAATGGAGCATTGAAACAAGTCGTTTGTTAACGCTGTGCGCTGGCAGGACTCTTCAAACAGCGTAGGGCACCATTGACCCTTCAAGCGTAGGTTAATCATTTAGCAATCTTGGCGTTCTCTAACCAGTTACTTATACGAGGATAATTTTCATGTCTGGAAACATCAGTGAACGGAGCCTTACCGTCCGCCTCGAGGTCGACATACACTCCGTCCCCAATACGACGGGGATATCGCCTCTATTTAGTAACAATTTACTGTATCGTTTCAGCCAAGTACCATATAAGCAGCAGCATGATGACTGTACCTATTTCGATAATCACTATAAGGTGAGGTTTCAAGCGAAGCAATCTCTTTTCGAACTCGCGGTGCAGATGGTGCTCCCAATCCCACCACTCGCCATTATACTGCGGATGTGTCTGCCTCAACCACTCCATCTCGTATTGAGGTGGAGGATAGTTGTCATAAACATCTTCGGAATTGGCCGCGCCGTAGGAAAACTCCTCTAATCGGGACAGCTTTGAATTAACCTTTCGAGGAAGTCGTTGCGGAAGTGAGTGCAGTCGTTCTCTTCGATGTGCATTTTCTGCACCATAATTTGAAGATCGTCCGGAAGGGGTAGTTTCCAGTCGTCTACCATATTAACCCACAGCTCGAGATTTCTCAGTGTTGGGTGGGCGAAGAATGGGAGGAGGGTTCGCATGTCCAGACGAGCGTCACCCCGTAAATACAGGTCTTTCAGTTTCCAAAGAGGGACCTTAATTGCAGAGACCGCAGCAGCTTCCATTCCAGATGTTACCTCCAAGCCCGAGTCCTCAAGTTTGTAAGCGTTTTGAGCAGCTCGAAAGAGCAGAAAGATATCATCCACATCCTTGGTCAACATTGGCGGCACAGTATTGCTGGGCAACGGCGGATTGCCAAAATAATCATATGATATCGTTTCGAGATTCGGGAGTAGTGCTAGGAGTAGAGCGTAGACGGCGTCTTTTCGTCCTTCTCTCAGACAACTCATCCAGTGCTGAGAGATCAGGTTTGCATCTACAGATTTGTCGTCGGCGCAGCTGGCCAAGTTGCTCATTGAGGCAACAACTTGTTCGGCCATAAGTCATTGCTTCCCAGTAAGTTCTGCAGAGCTGAATGTGAGGGGTTCCTGATTCCGAAGCCGATGAAAGTTCACGCGGCTACTTGTGGCGTGTTTCGCTAAGCCAGGTCTGCTTAAGAGGGCTCTAATCATGGGCATGATGTATTCTTCGTCACAAGTAAAGTCCTCTGGCCACCTCCATAGCAGATCACTAGCAAATGCGCACAATCGTTGGCATGTGAGACTCAGCGCGAAAAGAGCATGAGGTCTTTCCGCACCCTCCCAATCATCGTAGCCGGTGTAGGAAATGATGTGTAGCAAGATTTCCGAAGGCAAAGAGGCTAGCAACATCGCATGTTTGACTATTTCCGATGGCGGAAGAGATGACTTCATGCTGAGGGTCTGCCGAATCTGACGCCAAAGCTTCTTGTGAATGATCCGCCTGTTAATGGTTACAGTGGGAAACTTTTCGGAGCGGAGCACTATACTAGGACGGCGTCTATAGAGCCGGAGAGAAGTGGTGCTGAAATGAAGAAAAGGAAGAGACGTAGATAAATAGAAGAAACACGACTTATCCAGCTCAGACCGCTCCGCGCTCGCCGATAACCAATAGGAAGGCCGACAAGGAATGGTGATGAGAGACGAATCGGGCCATCGGCCAACAGCATGCCCATGAAAATCAGCGTTCGGCACAATACTTTACTCCGGCCGAAACGGCTATTTTTCATTACTCGAGTAATTCTGGAGTAAGAGAGAGTAATGCTAAGACAGCAAATAAGGGCCCTATCAAAGCTAATCCGTCTAAGTGAAAAAGTCTAGGGAAATTTTAGCCTAGGCTGCCTTTTTAGCCTGTTACTTATGTTACTTTTACTTTACTCGAAGCCCCAAGTTTATTACTTGAGTAATCTCGTTGAAAGCAGTACTATTCGAGAATCGGCTGAGCCGTCCGTGGCCGGTTCCGTATAACTTTTGCGTATAAAGGGGCAGATCTACATTCCTGAGATCTGCCGGCATCACACCAAAAACAGGAACTGCATTTCTATAATTATCTCATATAAAGACAGTGTAGATAGCCACAAGAATAAGAAGTAGATTTCACATCACAGTTGCATTCGCTATCTGCTCTGCCCAATTGCCTATTTCAACAAATCTTGGCAGAGTAGTTACTTTACTCGGCCCTGACCATATGCTACTCAAGTATTACTCTGCCCAAGGCCGATAGAAATTTCGTGGTGAGTCGACGGTATGGGTTCTGAGTATTTTCTCCAAAGAGGAGCTAGATCACAATGAGCGACAGCTAGAAACCACTCACCAACCTTGATGGCAATGTAGTCACTTGATCCTAATACGTTGTAGAAGCTCTAACTTACGATGGCACTTATGGCTAACATACGACCATTTAACGCACAGACTCAGCTGCTTTCGAGTGGCTATGTTGATACTTAAAATTAGGCCAGCCACAAGGAGCGCCCATAAGATCCCTTTTTGAAAGATTTTCTACTGCGAAATGAGGAACCTAGCCCTCAATTTATTGTTATTTTATCTTCTTTCCCGCTTTGAGCCTAACCCAGAACTTTACCTCAATAATCCTAACACCCAACAGGTTTGGCGGAACCATCAAGGAATCGAAGACAGTTGGTGTCGCAGGGACTTTGCTTGAAAAAGTGCATCCTTGGTTGCAGCATCTATAAAAGCTTACGTTGATCCAACAATGTAGCTCAAAGTTCCCAGAAATTTCCACAGAAGAGACTCATGGAGTATTCTTGACCATGTCCCGGTGTCACACCTATTGTCGTCGGGCTACTCGCTCGCTTAAGCCAGATATGGTTGTGGGTTAACCGGTTGACAGCAAGAGAAAGCATGATGATAACAAGGCGCGGTTATGGTTGACATGCCACTAACTTTGTCGACGATAGATGAGACTTGGCTGAAAATCAAAGTGGCACAGTGCCGAAGCATGTAAAACTGGTTACCTTCACCCATACTCGGGTTCATCAACATTTCTTTGTGCATGAGAATGAATGCGGATGTCTGGGCATGAGCCTTGAGTTTATGTTCTTACTAGCGAGGTGTCGGTTAAGCTTCAAAATTATAACGACGACTCTTTTCGAGAGAAACGTTGAGTCCAAGCAATTTGATTTTTGAATTATTGCAAAATGGGGTCTGAAACGTGGCAGGGCTTTAAGCAACAGCGATCTCCTTGTTGTTCGACTCGCCAACTACCACGGATTAGCACACAACCCCTTTTTCTTCTCGTTCTCAGGAAGACTCACCATCAAGCGCCACCAAAAACCTGCTGACGCAGTTATAGGCACCCACAGTTGAAACAAGCTCCATGACCTTCTTCTCCCCAAACGCCTTCTTCGCCTGCTCAAAGGTCTCATCTGATACCTTAATATTCTTGGTCATCTCATCCGTAAATCTGCATACCAACCATTGCTCATCATTCAATCCACTTCCTTCTGGGTTGATGCCTTGAGAAACCTCTTTAGAGGCGAGTGTCTTCATGCCCTCATCTGTCACTCCTCCAGCTGGAATCCAGTCAGCGTTCTTCTCTACCCAAGCTATACTCCTCAACTAGTCGCTCTCTCCTTCCAGTCACCCTTTCTCTCTCCTCAAGTCAACTCACACTTAGCAAGCGGGGCATGATGTCCCCACTCATACGCTGCCCCATTGAGCACTGCCACCCTACAAATACTGATCTCTCGCACATCATCCTCCAACGACGTCTTAGTCCTGATAGCGCCAAGGAATGAGTTCCAGCCGTCTGCGATCTCTGGGTTATGAAGGAGCGCAAGGTCTAAGGCCTGCAGAGGGCGGGGGGCACGACGGGCGGAGATACGGTCCCATATCGCCTGGTTGGCCTCTGAGAGGGAATCTGCTAGGGGAGGGTTTTCGACGTAGGAAAGACGCATTTTGAAAACTGTGGTGATGGAAAAGTGATGGCAGGTTGCTGTCCTTGTGATGGTTGTTCTGAAAACGTGATTACGGAGTGGTTGCAAGTTCGTGAGAAATCGTGACATAAAGACAGCGAGAGACGAGAAACAAGCAAAACGATAAATGACGGAGGTGCCCTTGTATGAAGTGTCTACCTTTACAATTCGAGTAGGAGTGAATGGTTCCGCGTTGCGGGGTTATGCGGGGTGTCGTCCACGAATGTCGGAGTTGATAGGTCGCGCTAAGGCGAATCATTGCCGATTGATAGATGACAAACTGCCGTTGCAGCAGCCGAATAAACGCGCGGTAAACCATCCATCAGGCGTAGATAAACCTCAGATATTAGCAGATGCACCTCGTATTCAGACGTGCAAGCCCTTCTGACATGAAAGTGTTGAGGCCCACAGCGGCACAGTATCCAACCAGGTATCACTGCGACGATGCTTCAAGATGGCGTCTCGAGACGATCGATATAAAAGAGGTTATGCACGCATACGAGGAAACTAGGATACACGCCAGCTCACATTCTGCCTCCCTCCTCAACATTTGCTTCGCCAGCTGCATCTATGCTCAATTCAATGATAACGCCCACGCAAAAAAGGGACAGAATACATGTTTCTAACAGGCGGGAATGGCCAAACCAACCATTCCCACAGTGCTCCATTCTCCATCGCCCTCCCCTATCAGCTCCCACCTTCCTTCGCCTCGTACAGTTCTCGTTCAGCCGAGGTATCTTTCAACTACAGCTTTATCTTCATACTCTTCACCACTGAAGGATACGTGCGTGGATGCAACTTGACCACATATTCTCCATGTTTTGGACGTATTTAAGAGCAGCTAACACCCTGAGTAGCCTTAGAGTTCATCAAAAGAGCAACAATAAGACCATAAAGACCTATATCTCATTAGCCACTATCCTGTTCCCAGCCACCCTCTTTCTTTGTTCCACTTACCCAAAACTTCGGCGAAAATGAGAATTAAAATCATGCCGACGAAGAGTCTAGGTTGTTGCGCAGTACCGCGCACACCAGCATCACCGACAATACCGATAGCGAAACCAGCAGCGAGACCCGCGAGACCGACAGAGAGACCGGCGCCGAGCTGGATAAAACCGGTGAAGAGAGGCATTTGCTGGGTGAGGCCGTCGGAGATGAGGACGGAGACGACGAGGCCGTAGATACCGATGATACCGGCCATAATGACTGGAACAATGTCTGGCGCATAGTGTTAGTATGGAAGAGTTTGGTGACGGAGGTGGAGATGGGACGCACTCTTAACGATCAGATCTGGGCGGAGGACTCCCATGGCGGAAATTCCAACACCAGACTTTGCGGTTCCGTAGGCGGCACCGAAGCAGGTGAAGACGATGGCGGATGTGCAGCCCATGGCACCAAAGAATGGCTGTTCATTGTATCAGTTTCGGTATTCCAGATATTGAGTATGAGGTGGCTGGCGACGTCGCGAAGCAGAACCATTGGCGTCGTCATCGCAGGCGGTGATACAAAGACTGGCAGAGCAGATGGCAACTAACCGCATAGACCGGGCTGTAGAATACGTGGTTAGCATAATGCTCAGGAAATACGCAAAGGCGTTGAATGCATCATCTTATGTCCAGCCGCTGCCATTTAGCTGTGGAGCTTATCGTGGCAACCGGACCTCGAGTTGGCACACCGCGCCAGAGAGAAACGTACCAAAGTTCAGTGGACATAGTGGCGGTATTTATTGATATACCGTCTATTGTGTTGTTTGTGTTTAGGGGCGAGGTAGTTGAGCTGTCGATGAAGATGCGATGAATTGGATTGTGAAGCTACTCGTTTTACTGCGGTTCCTGTTGTGACGGTGTTGCTAGTTGGACGTTGGTCCTTTCCCAAGCTCCGCTTATGTAATCCATCGCCCTGGTTATGTCTGAGCCTCGTCCAGAAGGCTAAAACACCCAAGTTCATGCCTCAGGACATTAAGTACAAAAATAGTCTAGCGCAGCCCGGCGGTCTTTCGCGCTATGATTTTCCAGACGGGCTGGAGCTCAAAAAAGATGCTGCAAAGACTTGTTCCACGAGTTTCACGACTACATTTCTCGATTTCATCCAGCATACTCAGGGCGATCGAAAGAAAGGAACCCTGCACGCTTCAACCATCACCACCTTTAACAACAACCTTTACACCACCTATCAAGATGTCTGACGAGCAGAACTCTGGTGCCGGTAAGCTCAATCCTAACCTGTTGTCGCTGGCGCATCAACTAACATCTCCCAGCTTGGCCAGTCGCCGACGCCACCCTCACCCAGGAGATCCTCGACATCGTCCAGCAGGCATCCCACTACCGCCAGCTGAAGAAGGGTGCCAACGAGGCAACCAAGACCCTCAACCGCGGTATCTCCGAGATCATCATCCTCGCCGCCGACACCGCTCCATTGGCCATCCTCCTCCATCTCCCACTCCTCTGCGAGGACAAGAACGTCCCATACATCTACGTTCCATCCAAGACTGCTCTCGGACGCGCCTGCGGTGTCTCCCGCGCCGTTATCGCTACCTCTATCACCACCAACGAGGCTTCTGATCTCATGAACCAGATCCGTGCTCTTAAGGATAAGGTCGAGCGTCTCATGATCTAAGCAATCATTTGAGCCTGTCGAGCCGTTAAACCGTAAGGCAAGGTATAGCTTGAGGCATTGCCATACTATTCGCAAATTCACTGAGGGATTTTGAAGTGGAAACGTCACTGGAATGTGGCAGCTTGAACCGTTCAGTCGGTTCGAGTTCTGTTTTCTAATCTTCGAGGAGGGGAGCGTCGCTGTAAACGAAATCTGCTATCTTAATTGATCAGTCAGATAATGAAATTCTCAAATCACAAACTTACTCGGTTCATATCTTGTTATCGCTCGTGAGATGCTTCTCAGTGACACAAGAGGAACTGCTGTTCACTTGCTCCGTGACTATCGTTTCACACAACAGGAAAGACTGTTGAAGGCGAGTTTGATTTTGACACTAACACATGTTGATGCTTGAGACGCCTCTGCCGTCATATGTCGGGGAGAGCGAACCCATACTCATACGACGTTTCATGGTGTGCAGATATGCGCGTGCGCCATGGCGGCAAGTCGCCAGGCCCATATAGGGTATTCCCAGAATTGCACATTTCAGCAGCAGCCACTACCACATGGCAACGAAGAACAGCAAGCATACTCTTCCCAAGCAGCAATAATGCCACCGAAGGCCAAAGACGTGGCGCGGTTGAGTCAAGGAGACCTTCGCAACGTCCGGTTGACCGGTCGAGTCACAATCAGCAACGCAACCAACAAGAGTCACATCTCACAGCACATCTCACCCATCGACAATATAAAAGGCAAAGAAAGCCGTCAAGATTTCAAAATATTAATTCGTTGCGTGTACAGCAAAGCAAGTAGCTATCGTTGAAGAGCCAAGTCTCAAATCCCTCATCATACCGTAGACGCCAGCTCAGCTCTCACCTGAGGCTGATCACAAACGCCTGGTATGTATCAATCTATCTCCCAATGCTCATTATTCGGCCTCCCATGCACGCTCTGGACTCTAGATCCGAGCTCCCTAACCAGTACCGAAAAGCAAACCAGCAAGGTATTGAACAGTTCGCCAGCCTTGCCATCGGCCTCAAACGCCTGTCAATTAAATCAGACCCCCTCCCAAAAGAATAACCATCAGAACGAATAATGCAACGAAAACGAAACGATCCTCCACCGAAGCACGGTTCAGTCTCCTAGACGACCATAGTAATCAGACTCGACCGCGAACTCGCAACTACAGCTCCATCCTATCAACAAACCCCTCACTCTCAGCTCTCCTCATACGCTTCGCCTTCTCCTCCTGCGCTAGCTCGTCGACCATATCCACATCATCGTCATCCTCCTCGTATGGACTCTCGTCATCGTCCTCATATACATCGCTCATAAAACTATCCGAGTCATCATTCAGATCAAACTCCTCCTCCACATCATAATTATCCGGCCTCTCATCCTCCGCCGCGAGTCCCTGCGCACCCACCGCCTTATCGCCTAACCAGTAACGCGCCCTCTTTCCTGCGCCCTCGTCTCCCAGTCCTGTTGCCGAGCTTCTGCGGTTTTTTCCGAGACGGGGGGAGTGTGTCATGACGGGTATAGCGCGGGCGTAGAAGTACGCGACACGCTTGCGCTTCTTGTTGAAAAAGAAATAATTCAGGCTCCAAATTGCGCCCTCCTCTCCCTCCCACACACTATCTTCTGGTGCCCAACAGTAGACGGCACAATTACGCAGATCCATCTCTTTGTCTATCAGCGCCCACATGCGGGGGCCCCATACCGCCTCACCCTGGCTCGCTTCATCGACTCCCGTTTGTAATTGAGAGGTTGGAGATTGTTTGGGTGGGGTGGGGGATTTACGCTTTGGTTTGGATGAAGAGGATGAGTCTCCGGATTTGGGCGTTGGCGTCTTCGAACTCCTCCTGCCTGTCGTCGCTGGAGGAGAATGGGAAGGTATCGCCAGCGCGACTTTCGACGCCTCAGACTGTGGTCGCAGACTAAGGAGTGTAGAGTCGATATTATTCATCACCGCCTTCAAGGACCTCTCCCTTCTGAAATCAGACGGTCTGAGGACATGAGAGAAGTCATAATCTGGATGCGAAGCATTCAAGGTTGCGATGAGGTATGCGAACGTCCTCCTACTTGCCGCCTGACTGAGTGGCCCAAACGGACTAGCTCTACTGAGATCCAAGCTACTCCCCAAATACGTCGCGCCGGAATTTGGCGGGGATAGACTGGCGGAAAGGCGCAAGAGCGACTCGTATTGCGCTTCTAGGTTTGATTCGATTTCTTTGTAGAGTTTCTTATCGCCGCCAGCAGCCTTGGTGGTGTAGAGGTCGATACTGCCGGTTATGTGGAAGGAGGGGGTTGTGAAGTTTAGGGAAGTTGTGAGGGTGCTGAAGGGGTGGATGGGTAGGAACTATAGGCATAGCGGGTGAGCTTGGAAGACGGAGGCACGGAAGAGGTACCGATATGGGACGAGGAGGTGTACCTTCATGGTTCCTGTTGTTTGTTATGTTGGCGACTTTGCGCAGGTATAATTGATGGTTGGTGGTTATGAGGTTATCGATCTGGGTTTCGAGTCGATCGTCGATGATTGATGGCTCAGGCGCGCAATTGATATATGCGGCTCAAGAGTCGCGCGTTGACAGTCAATATCCTTGAAGATAAGGATCGATGTAGGGTTGATCGGGTTGAAAGGATATTAATCTAATCTGAAGACAAAGTATCGTCAATGGTATAGTCAGAATACGCGGGTATGGCTCTCCGGCTAACTGGCGTGTGTTCTGTGAGTCTACCTGTCTTGCGACTAAAGTGGAGCCGCGAGGTCGTATGACGTTAACGAGGATGCTCGGTCTGGATGGTCTGGTACTCCGGTTCTGGTTGTTGTTCTTCCGAAACCAGTTGCAGCCACTTGTGCTTTGTGTCTTGGTGCGATAGAGGAGAGGGGTTGTTTCTGCGTTGGATGCACACAACAACTTCCAATCTCTAAGGATATAGAGTAGACTAGTTAGACAGTAAGCGGCCAAGTTGTGCTTCAATGCTCATCTGTTGGCGCGAGTTGATTGTGTTATCGCACTGACAAGCCAGTTGGTGGAGCTGAAGGTTCGGAGATTGCGGGGTGCGTGGGCTAAAACTAGATCGTCACAATTGGTTGCGATGTCACGTGCAGCACCGATGTTACGGCATGCCAAGTGCGGGTTAGTAACGAGAAGGAAACCGGCCAGTAAGAAGTTGTATAAGATCACGCCAAAGAACAAAGAGGCTTGGTTTGACTAAGGAGTGAGGAACTCTGCACGGTGACTGTGCTTTATGTTTGAGCGGGGAGGTTAAAAAGATTAAAGTGAAGAATGCGAGCCAGTAATTTTGCTGAGCTGGTTTCGTGCACTGTTCGGGTTCGAGTTGGCGACACGACGCCCTGAAGCTCATAACTTTGCCATTGTCTCCAATAGAAAGTGATACTAAATGCCCGTGTAAACCTGACATTCCTGTCTAGCCACTCTCTGGCCTCTGTTATGGCAGTCCACCCTGCTAAAAATCTATTAGTCGCCCTTTCCTCTATCTCTACCGGTTGGCCTCTTTTCTTGTGTTGTGGTAGTTAGTCGTCTATTAGTCGCCCTTTGTATTACCTTAGTGCCAGCAGCCTGTTCCGCTGGTCAGCACCTCATAAGAACCCAACAGCCTTCATGTTATCCTCAATCACCTTAACATCCTAAAACCACAGTCAGATTAGCAAGCAGATCAGAGCAGCAGTGGTGTCCGAGTGTATGGATTTCTAGTATTCTTTGCCTCTCTGCGCCGTTCCAATCCCAAACTCCATGCTCATG
The DNA here is from genome assembly GCA_010623925.1 of Antarctomyces pellizariae. Classification (NCBI taxonomy): domain Eukaryota; kingdom Fungi; phylum Ascomycota; class Leotiomycetes; order Thelebolales; family Thelebolaceae; genus Antarctomyces; species Antarctomyces pellizariae. Next base: position 401,009 of record WCAA01000007.1, read on the forward strand.
TACCGAGTCGCCGAACTACATGATCTTCGTGATCTCCTCCTCGACCTGAAGTCATTCGGTCAGCCGCATAGCCTATAAAGCGCCATAACAATTCGAAATCGAAAAGGAAATCCGCCAATTAGTGGCCCACATGCCCCATAGACGACTGCTCAAAGTTCTCGAACTTGACGAAAACACCACCGCATAAGTAGCAGCGACATGTGAAACGAAAACAATAACGAAAGAGCTTAGCATACCTCCAAATCCTCCAAACTATCCTGCTGTCCAATAACCCTGAGCACATTCTTCTTACTACTTTCCTGCATCTCTCCCGCCAGCAACAGCTCATCCAGAATAAAATACGCCTTCTGAAAGTTGAAGATGATGTCCAGCTCACACACGTTACCGTAATACTTGTCCATCTGTTCTACATATCTGTGCACGATTTCTAAAGTGATAAGCTCGTTGTCGGAGGAGGAGCAGCCGACGATGAAGAAGAGACTGGCGTAGCGTCGGTAGATTATTTTGGTGTCGCGGTATTCAAGGAAATTGCACATTCGCGTGCGGCGTGCGAGGACGAGGGTTGATACGTCTTTTAGGATCTTTGCTTTGTCTTTGGGGGAGAGGGTTGTGAACCATTTCGCGAGGCGCTGGGTGAGGTGTTAGAGAGTTGTGGGTGATGAGGGATAGTTGACGATCGCAGTTCGTGATAGTCGATTTGCCCGGGATTACGTACGACTTTGCCCTGCCTTGAGAGCAGGATGAGGTAGCTGTCGTGATTGTTAGCTTGCTGTTCTGTTGCTGTGGATAGCTATTGAAGGCACGTAGCCTCGTCAGGAGCTCGCCAACTTACTTGATAGCCATTGTAGGTGATGGGCTTCACTCTCAACTGCGGGTAAGAATTTGTCGTTGTTCAGGTGTTTATTGTGAATCTCCTGTACGCCTCTTGTATGATGAGATGTCGCCAGTAGGATGTTGCTCTGTGGTTTGTTCTGTGGTACAGTCGTTGAAAACCAACGGTGTTGTCTCCTAGCGGACAGCGGCCGCTGCGGTCACACTCTCGAGCTGCAGCCTCGTTTGTCCCCGCGACAGGGGTGTTCTCTACCGGAAGCCTTTCACAAATCGCATTCACCCGATGCTACACACCATGCTGGGAAGATCGCATTACCTCAAAGCGAGGTATCATGTTTTGTCAGCAAGATAGTAACTTCTATAACTTACATTTCTTCTATTCCTTGGAGATTTGTCGCTCCAGTTGCTATTGTTATATATCTAGTTATCTGTCAAGGTAGCTTTTCAGCCTTCAAGTCCTCTCGTCATCCACTTTCTCCTGTCAACCTCTTCCCTTTCATGCCCCGCATCCGCTTTAGACTCGCATCAACCCCGCGACGCTTATAAATTTTCTAAAACACCACATCTAGATGCCGATATACCCCGAAGACCTTACAATAGAGACGTACACCTTGGTAAACAGCATACTGCCTACAAGCGATACTTCATAGAATCGCAAGTTCGCTTTATACACCTATAGATTCGCTTTGCGACGCTGAGAGTGCGCGACAGCATCATACCGTACCCACACAGCGACATCAGGCGCCGTACACCGTCATCATGACAAGGCTTATTCTTTCAACCTCGTAATGCTCTTTTCACTTTCCCATCACCAAGATATCAGTCAGATCTCACCGGCCGTCTGTGGCAATGTCAGAACTCAAACTGACTTCAATCTGCGTCGCAATTTGTTCATGGGCCACATCATACCTTCACTTACTAATCTCTACACAGAAACATAGTCTCCTCCGGCGCACCCATTATACGGCGCAATGGTGGTTCGAAATCAAACGACGAGCTCCTCGCCAGCCTCCGCGCAAACTTCCTCGCTGCACAACAAGACTACTCGCCCCCATCATCCTCCTTCAACACACCTCGCTCTACATCACCTAGCTCCACCTCTCCAGTAACAAATATCGTTTCTCCAAAGGCCAACGGCAACAGCACAAATGGCACCAAGCCCTCCCGTCCACCACCAAGCATCTGGACAACCCGCTCAGGATCCGACCTCTACATCCCCACCATAGACTGGTCCCTCTCCGGTATCGATGCAGGCGAAGACCACGATATAACGCTCAAGTTATTCTTCCTCCCCGGCGCCACCCTCTCCGAACGTAAACAACTTACCGAAGATGCACTAGCACTCGTCACGAAGGAGTTGGGCGTCCAGAGCATCGAACTCCTCATCATCTCTTTCCCCGGCCTGAGTTTCGAGGGGGACTGCGAATACGAAGCTGATCGCATTAACTCCCAGCAAGGGAACGATGAGGAGGAGTTGGCTAGTTGGCCTATCTTTGAGGATCTACATGCCAGAGGGGTTGTGAAGAAGTTGGGGATTGCGGAGTTTGGATCTGCTAAGCTTTCAAAATTCCTCCAGAGCGTCAAGGTAAAACCTATGGTGAATCAAATCAACGTTAAGGATTGTTGTAATGTTCCGCCACCGCTGATTGAGCTGGCGAAGAAGTACGGGATTGAGTTGTTGGCGCATAACGACTGCAACGAGATCCTTCCCAAAGGAACGCTCAGGGAGCTGTTAGGACAGGGAGAGAATGGAGCAGGTGTGATCTCCGATAAGAGGAGGATGTCGGTGTCCGAGGATGGGAAGGAGGGAGAGGTGGAGGGACGGTGCGAGATCACTCCGAAGTGGGTTGTGAAATACACAGCGGTTGTGAGGGATAGGGGCGTGATTGAGAATAAGGGGTATTTTGCTGTTGCGGAGCTTGAGGAGTAGATCGTGATGAGAGAAGAGGTGGTGGGAGAAATTTGCTTTGGGCGTTGGTGGCGGTGATGATCATTTACTCGCGTAGTTTCAGATAGCGTTGCTTTTTTCAATTTAATACTTTTTTCAATTTAACACTTTTGCGCAACCAGTTCAGCTCTCTTTACTGCCGGCAAATACGGTGAGTACAATCACAGGCCATGTTAGTGGCAAGTGCCAATGAAAGTCGAAGGCAACGAACCCTATATTACACACCCTTCTTATCACATTATTATTACTAGGATATATCCTCCAAATAAACCATCTTGCATCATCTATCAAATCCAACTCCCTTCCACATCCCCGGTTCTCATATAAGCCAACCAGTTAAAACTCCGCCGCCCTATTCTCGTCGCTGGGGTCCCTCGAAGCTTAGGCGGAAAGTTTCGTAAGTTAACCAGTTGCTTCTGTTGAGCGCCTTACGTGCGCTACCTTTTTGTGTATTAGTTCTCTTCCAATTTTATACATGCGCTACGTTTTCAAAATTCGATTTTGGGTGAAGAATCCGTTGTCCGTTTTTTTGTTGTACCTCGAACCGTTTCCGAGTCGCTTAATACGAACCGCGGAGGGGTACGATCTCTGTTAACCGATTAGCACAGCACATACGCCTTCAGCTTTCATGCGCGGGAAGCGTCTTCAGGGGTAATTCCTTCCTCGTCAACAAGCGCGCGTCTATCGGAGAAACTGAACACTAAAACGACGTACCTTACATCGACAACCCCTCCCTCAGAAGCTTATACTACACTACGCCCTACACGAAAGACATAACCACCATTGCCGCGATAGCGGCGAAGGCGCTACCTCCGGCAACATTCTTGCTCAACTTAACATTTCCTGCAGCGCTGTGGATCATCGTGCTGCTTGGTGCTGAAGCCGTGCCAGAGGCCTGCTTGTTACCCTCCGAGTTACCCATGGTCTCACCTGCTGGAGTGTTGAGTGGAGGAGAAACCTGAGTGCCAGATGGTTGGGCTACTCCCGGAACCGGAGTGTTGACTGGCGAAACTGGGGTATTGACACCTGAAGGACGGGCTTCACTTGGAACACTTGACGCCTCAACCCCTGGCTGAATTGGCATTGTAGTATTCTGGCCTGGCTGCTGAACAGACGGAGTTCCAACTGGGATGATTGGCGCCCCAGTACCTGGCTGGACTGATGTCGTCGTGTTGCTGAATGGCTGAGTGGCAACTGGGACGGCCGGTGTGTTGAGAACTGGCGTCTCGATACGGCTGGCGGATGATTGGGCGACGCCTGGGATAGCTGGTTGCAAAACGCCTGGCTGTGGAGCAGTGGCGTTCTGGCCTGGAGTAGCGACTGGTACAGCTGGAGTGTTGACGCCTGGGGTGGTGACGGCGCCAGCGGATGGATGAGCTACACCTGGTGTCTGGACCACCTCAACGCCCGGCTGAACTGGCACAACTGGCGTAGTCGCGTTCTGGAATGGCGCGACTGGTACCTGTGGAGTAGCAACAGGATTGGCTGGGGCGTTGATAACTGGAGTCTCGATTATTCCAGGGGAGGGCTGGGCGACACTTGGAGCTATTGGAGTTTGCTGAACCGCTGGAGTAGAAACGATGGCCGGGATGGTTGTCCCTGGAATGACCTCACCCTGAGTGAACGTATGTGGTGGGGTGACAACGCCTGCTGGGTTAGTGGTTCCTGGTACGACGACAACGCCCTCCGTGACTGTTTCGGCTGGGATAGTTGTGCCTGGGGCGATAGTAACTGGTGTCTGGACGACACCTGGCACCAGTGTAGTCTGTGGGACGGTACTGTTGGCAAATGTGGCAACTGAGATCACAGGGGTGTTGACAGGAACGACATTAGTCTCAGCACGGCTGCCACTTGGCTGAGCGACACCTGGAGTGCTGACAACAGCTGGGATGGTCGTTCCCGGGATAATTTCTCCGCTGGTGAATGTCTGTGGTGGGATCACGGTGGTGCCCACCGTGATCTGTGGCACAATGACGGTTCCGCTGTGGACAGTTGTTGCTGGGATCGTGGTGCCCGGAATAATCGTACCTGGGATGACAATTGGCGCCGTCAAAGTGGTACCCGGGGTAACCACTGAAATTGTCTGTGGGGGAACTGGATAAATTGGCACAGTAGTGTTCTGGAATGGAGCGACGGTGCGAATAATTGGAGTGTTGACTGGCGTGTTGAAAGTCTGCTGGGTGACAGCAGTTCCTGGAACAATAGGGCTAACAGGAGTAACTGGCAAAACTGAAGTCTTTGGGTTTCCCTGAGTAGTGTTTCCGAATGGCATACCGCTAGTAAATGCCCCGTGTACTGGAGCGGTAATCGTTCCTGGAACAGCAGTGGTGCCTGGAACGCTGGGAGTGCCACCGACGACATTTCCTCCAGTCATGGTTGTACCTCCGATGACAGTTCCTCCCGTCATGGTCGTGCCACCAATGACGGTAGTGCGGACGGTTTCCTGTGGAAAAGTCTCAGTGCGGACGTTGGTGCGCTCACTGGTGATGGTCTGGATTATTCCATTGGATAATGAAGTATTGGTTATTGGCTGTACCGGGGTGATTGGAGTGCCGTTGCTGTTGGTGGTCACGGTCTTTACCTCAGTCAAGTCAGTGATTCTGCCAGTGGTCTGGTTCTGGCCGATAGTGGTGCTAAAGAGATCAGTAACCAATGGGTTCTGAGTGCGAGTCACAGCACTGGCGTTCTGGCCTTGGGTCTGAGTGACAGTCGAGGCGCCGGTGCCCTGCCCTTGAGTCTGGGTGGCCGTCTGGACAGTAGCATTCTGCTGCTGCGTGTTTGAAACAACGATGGTCGTGGCTCCAGTAACGATCTCGGTCAAGTCAGTTATTCTCGGATGACTGCTCATAGTCGCGTTCGCTGGGACCAAGGTAGTCACCCCGTGCTCCATGGTGGTGTTGAACGCGATATCCGTGATCACTGAAATCAAACTTCTAGTGAGCGTGGATCCATTGGATGGGAGCTCAATAGTTCTGGTCAGAACCTCACTACCCACCACAACGGTTCTCGAAAGAGTTTCATTCTGGGGAGGAACAAAGACAGTCTCGGTGGCATTGAGTGGAAGATCCGTGATCAGTGGGTGCTGAATGCGGGCCAAAGTCGTCGCATTGAAGTGCTCAGCAACCGTGGCAGTGGAATTGGCGACCTCGCTGATGAAGCTTGGATGAGTCTCATTGTTGTTGAAGACGAGATCGGTGATGCGTGGGTGTGTCGCAGTGCCAGTTCCGATAGGATGGGTCTCGATGGTTTGAGTGGCATTCTGGTTGACCTGGTTGACATAGGTAGTCTGTGGCGTAACAATGGTGGTGTTGTAGACCAAATCAGAGATGAGAGGATTGAAAGCGCGGGTGGCAGTTGGGTTGCCAACCTGGATAGTCTGAGTGCCATTCACAATCACAAAACCGTTCCGGACGCCCTCATCAGTGATTGGGAAGAGGGAAGAGCTCAAGCCTGCGGTGGAACTCGTGATAATCGACGAGCTAGACACGCTAGTGCTGCAGGGACCGCTTGACGATGAGCCTCCGCTGGATGTGGGACACGGTCCTGAAGGGCTGTGGTAATGTTAACCAGTTGTTTCCCATGATGACGCTTTTACAGAAGCAAACTTACGTTGACCTAGAGGAGCTAACAGTGGCGCTAGTGCTCAAGGAGCCCGAAGAGCTGCTATATCATTGTAAGCCAATTTTCTTGCCTCGTCTGATCTCAAATAACATACCTTGATCGGGAGGAGCTGGCACTTGGGCAGCTGCTGTTTTTTTGTCAGTTGTTCGTTTGCTTCATCTGATCCTAAATAACATACCTTGATCGGGAGGAGCTGGCACTTGGGCAGCTG